>OY987260.1:2852387-3029236 GCA_963920725.1 Rhamphomyia laevipes
CTACTTAATAGGTTATACCAAAACGAAGATATAAAAATTGGGATTCCAGAAAATACTTTTTAAAGATATGTTATTATTCCAAAATGCAGAGGGTGGAGTTAATAACATATGCGGTTATGTATTTTTGTAATAACTTGGTCAATATTGACCGTACAGCTATACAATTTTTATGGCAATATTAGTGTCAAAATTCTACGGCATGGCGATTAACAAGAAATAACCGCATATCTCGACTTTGTTGTTATTCCTTTTAGCCACATATATATATATATATATATATATATATATATATATATTGAATTCCGTACGGAATGATATTCGGACAGATATTACAAATCCGACAGGCAATAAAATCATATTTCGAATTCCATATAAATTAAGTTTAAATATGTAAACACAAAAAAAAATATGCATTCGAAATTAGTTATTTGGATGGTTGTCATTTTTATAAAGAAATAAAAATATAATTGAATTATTGGTATATAAATTGATTAATTAAATCTTTTATTTTAAATCTATATTATTCGTTTTCAAAATTAAACATAAATGATAATAAATATTGTAATCGAAATCTCTATTATATAATACACAAAATTTTGAATAACGATCTAAATGAAATTTGAAATATGTATGAATTTCTGTCTATCGGATGAGTTATCTAAAATCACCAATATTTAATTATTTATTGCCTGATACGGAATTAAAGTTTCGAAATTTTTGGCATATATATATATATATTATATATACATAATATAGAATGTATAAAATTGTGACATTTCGGGTTGTTAAAAATTTTTAAATGACATTGAATAGTGAATAGAATATTGTGTTGATTAAAAGAATTATGAATAATTTTATATTATCTGTTACACTTCTAATCAAAACAATTTAATTCAATTCACCGTTTATGTTAAAATGAAGAAATAAAATTAAAAATTGGAAATTTTACATTAAAATATACCATAACTAAAATTTATGTATATTATTATGAAATCATATATAATTATATTTATGATATTTGTTTTTACATTATATTTGACAAGAATTGTTTTTATGTTTAAAATAATCCATTTAAAAATCAATTCATTAGAAAATAAATTTAATGATGTTTTTAAAAGTTGAATATTGTCATGTATGTATAGGAATGAAACTGATATAATAAATTGATTATTATTTTAAATATAATGTATATGAATTATGTTTATGCACATTATTTTATTGCAATTGCCTATAATATTCTTTGATATAATTAATTAAATATATTTAAAAATTAATAATATTTATTAATAAAATTTATGTAATATAATATTTTAATAAATTAATTTTATAAATAAAAAAATTTTTTGTAGTTTTATATTCGTTTAAATTAAAATATTTAATTTTATATATATATCAATAATTTGTTGTTATTTTTGTTTTTTTTTTTTTATAATAATTAATAAAAAATTTATAAATTTTATATATAAATATTTCATTTCTGCTAAAATAAAATATATTAATTAATAATAAAAATAATTGAAATTTTTAATTTTACATATTTTAATATCTAAAATAAAATGTAATTTGTTTTTATTATAAATTTGGTATAAAGTTTGCAGTTGGAAAATCTTTTGAATATTTGATAAATTATTTTGAATATTTAGGATAAATTGTTTTCATTATTATACATAATTTTATTTAAATTATATTTTTATTTTTAATACTGTATAACATTATCTTGATCATTATCATTATTTATATTACGTCCCAAAAATGCAGCTCTTAATGCTTTTTTATAATTATTATTATTATTATTATTATATAATTTATTTTTCATTTTACCATTTGTTATACTAGTATCATATTGTTGTTGTAATATTTGTTGTAATTGTTTTTGTTGTTTTTGTTGCTGGTTTTGTTGTAATTGATTTGGTGATATAATTTGTGATGTAATATCTTCAATACTGTCATCTCTATTATTTAATAACCATTTATTATTATTATTATTTAATTGGCTATTGTTGTTATTGATGTAATTTTTTTTTCCAATTGAACCTTTTGGTTGCTGCTGCACCAGCTGCTGATGCAATTCTGATTTATCATTGTTGTTTATTGATTCATTACTCGAATCAAGAATCTTAAATGATTCCAAAGAGAAAGAAAACCAAAAACAACAAGAACAACAAAAAAAAAAAAACGATAAATAAAACAGAAAAAAAAAAACAGACCAAAAGTAAAACCATTAATAAAATAAAATAAATTATATGAAATTAAAAAAAAAACAAAAAAAAAATAATAAAATTAAAATATACAGAAAAAAAAAAAATTTGTGTTTTTGTTGTGTGTTATGTATTTATTAATTGTATTTGAAAAGTTTTCTAAAAAACATACTAATCTACATAAAACATAAAATTTATGTATAAAATCAAAACTCATTAAAATTAACCAAAAAAACAAACATAAAAATAAAATTGTTAATAATTATTATATAAAAATTGAAAATTTTCCCCAAAAAAAGGCTTATTTAAATACATTTTACTAATATGATGTGCCAGTCTCCAATTACAGTCTCCAAAGTAAAGAAAAAAAACAAAAAAAAAATTATTATGTTTTTCCACAATATTAGCAAAGTTTTTGAGTTAAACCTTTGAGTTTGAGCTCCATACTTAACTAATTTAATATTATATTTGATTATAAAAAAAAAAAGTTATACGAAAATTAGATTTATTTATTACCTTACATTAATTTAATTTATATATAAATAAAAATATAATATTTATGTTAATTATATGTGATATTTATATTTATAAAATATCGTATTGTAAATTTCGATATTTTCATATACATTAACAAATAAATGGTGTTAATAAATGATCAATTTTTTTGTTTAACAAATAAATAAAATATCGAATATAAAAACCAATTAAATAATAGTATAAATATGAAAAGGAATTGGAATGTGATAGATCAATCGGTCATGATAATATATATGAATAAAAAAAAATCAATTTACTAATTTATATATTCTAGTTTTGGGCATGGTAAAAATGTAAAATTCATAATCTTATCTATATAATGCTGTTTCATTTGATCTTTCTTTGTATGAATAAGGTACCATACAATATTTAGCATACTATAGAGTTACATAAATCCAATATCTATGAAAATGCTGTAAATTTATTGCGGCAAGAATTTATTTAAATTGTGAAAATAAGAACTAATATATATCAAAAATATTAAAATTTATTTATGCTCAGTTCAGAGGTTGCTGAAAAGAACGATACTACCTTCCTTCAGCGTAATCTGTTGAGTTTATCAATATAAACTAATTGTAAAATTGTTAATTGTAAAATTAATATATACATATATATACAGTGATCAGCTGAATCCGGTTCACACCGGTTCTATAGAACCATTTGTTAAATTTTTAGTAGTTTATAGAACCGGTTGTTAATTAGGAATCAACAAATTCAAGAACTAAAAATATTATGTTAAATTTGAAAGAAAATTTAGGAGCATTTGTCAAAAAAAAGTTGATGAAATATTGTCGTCACCTACGTTTCTAGATATTCCTTTTGTGGAAAATAAAAAAAATTTATAGTTTCCCAAGAAAAAAACTAATTGAAACCAATAATTAATAAAATGAATTCACGAATGTAAAATTGTGGACATATATAAGAATGACTAAATATGAGAAAAATAACGACATTGCCGAATTATTTAATTTACTTAAAGCAACTGATTGGAATTTGGAAGAAGTTGCTATGTCCGTGGATAGTCGGAAAAGAAAAATTGAAATATCGAAATGAAATTATTAGGTACGAAATTCCCATAAACGATTTCAATTTCAGAGATTATGTACAAAATGTAATTGAAGGAAAAAACTCCGAAATAGAAACAATACAAAAAGCTAAAAACAAAATTTATACTATCGCTATAAAGTTTATCAGAGGCGGAACGAGGATTCTCATTAATGAATATTATTTGTGAAAAAAAAGAGCTAATCTTTCAGTGGAAAGTATTTCTAGTTTAATGAGTGTTAATATGATTGGACCACCACTTGAATCAGGAAATGCTGGAGAATATATTGAAACTTGGTTGAGAAATCATAATTCAGCTAATGATACCAGAATTAGGAAATTATTTTAATAATAATTATTAAGAAATAACAAAATCAATTCTATTGAAATAAAATAATATTTTATTAAAATAAAACGATTTTGGTTTTTACTCTTATAGAACCGATTGTAAAATGTTCATCACTACCAAACATTTTACAAATATATGTATATAAACAATATAAATATTGTGCTGGTTACCAAAGGCTATGAAATGATTACATTTTATAAAATGTTCACATACTATTACTTAGGATTTACAAAAACCCAGTATGGGATACCGAAAAATTCATATACAAATTTTATTATATTTGATATCCATATTTTCTATAAATATTAGAAGATAATTTAATATTATATATGGGAATCGATTATGAACAATTATCAAATTTGATAATTATTCAAATCGAGTCCCATATAGGGTAAACTCGGATAATTCCGTGATAGGTGATAGCCTAAGAAAAACGACCCCATGAAGTTTTACATGTGCTACATAATAATTTTCAAGTAATTACTTGATTAAATTATTCGCCTGACAAAGAGACTTGCTCGTACTAATAAATTGAACATGATATTTTGTGTTTGAAAAAGATTAGTCGCTTAAATGATTGGAACAAACTTTTGTTATTAGACCTAAAATTGGTTAAGAAATTTTACTTTATTTACATATTTTGCAAATTTTCGCTACAATTAGTAGACGTAGTAATTTTCCCTTTTTCTTAAATTTTATTTTGAATATTATAAAGTCATAATCATAGAAATCTAATTTGCGTAAAAGTTTCCAAACTTAATTAATTTAAAATAATTTTTGTAATTATTGTAATTTATAATTTGAAAACTTTCGATATGGCGCTTAGAACAAAAGCATACACTGAAAAATGCTATTAACAAGATTGTTAAAGATAAATGCACCGTCTATAAGACTTCGAAGGCTTTTAAAATTCCTTGGATTACCTTAAAATACCGGCTACCATCTAATTCTTCTGTAGATGGAATTGTATGTTATGAAAAATTGAAGACAGTATAACCTGATACAGTGCAATAACTGGTAAAAGATGGTTTCAGTGTGAGTGTGTCACCTTTCATGAATATACAAACCGGACTTTATCTGCTTTTATTTTTTTGATTAAATGGCTTTTATGTTATATATGTTTTATTTTATTCATAAATGCTTTCAATATTTTTTTTTTAGTAATAATCAGAATTTATTGTACTTTAGATAATATAAATATAGGTATTAAAAAAAGGTTGATACTAGCTGTTTATGAACGAATCTTGTACCTCTGTAATCTTACATAACTTTCTCAAATCTATATTTTAATTTTTTATATTAAAAATTAAAATTAATTCTTAATATGACGGTTTTACCCGAGTTTACCCTATAATATTTTAATTGAGGTAAATTAATTATGAAATTATCTATGAATTATTTATGCATATATTTTATTTAGTCAAGTTCCCAGTATTCAATTTTCATATTTTGTAAGTATACCAATTAAAATTATTATAATTATTATCTATATAAAATAAGCAGCTAAAAAACCAAAAATCAACATTTTAAAAATTATATGCTAATATGGAAGAATGCCATACGTAGAATTCACGGGTAACGAAACTCTTCGTTATCCACTGATAAAAAAAATGACTTTCACTCATTGAGAATATAATTAGAAGTCAAAATTATCACTGGTTAGCAATAATACCGGGGATGACACTATATTTTGATTAATGCTAATGTAAGTTTTATTTGCGAATTGATTGTGGAAGTTTAAAGGAATATTATCATTTTTTTTATTACATACGAGAATTCGGAAACTGCTTAGTTTTGTTTCAAATATAATTTTTGTATTTATATATCTAATTCTGTTTTTACATGAAGTAAATAGAAAAAAAGGGATAAGTTCCATATCCTTCAATCCTGTATAAAAATAGTTGAAATAAAATGATTCGAACAAAAAAATAAAAGCGAAATTAAATTATTATGTTCATTAATGCACGCTGTTTATTTCATAAAAAAACAGACGGCAATTCAAATCTTAAAGTAAAAGTAACATAAATTTTAAATTATAGCAGTTCAGGAACTGAAAATTCGTACAAGTGTATGAAAATAAATTAGAAAAGGGAAATCCCTAAATAAATTTCTAAAAGATCAATAAAAATATTTTTCTTTAAAATTTCAATCAAATAGTTTTTTTTTAATCGTGCTAAACCTAATGAAATCGTATAAAAACGGAATCAATTATTTTTTTTTTGTAGACCGTGTTAAATCAAAACCGTGTAAAAACAGAATTGGGAGGTATGTATTATAAGAGTGAGACGTAATCATGTAAATCCATTATATTTGTTGTAAAATTTATAAATTAAAATTTCAAATTTATATATTTAAAATTTATTAAAAATTATGAATTTCTTGTACTCTAATTAATGGTGGATCTCTGGGGTATTATAAAACAGTATTTTTTTTTATATTAAAATTATCTATATTTATATACAATTAATTTGGAACATACATTTTATATTTTATAATAATTCAAATACATTACATCCATATACATATATATATTACGAATCAAAAACAAAGAGTAGACAGCTTAATCAGGAGACGGAAGTTGTAATGGATTTGGTCATACACTCCGAAAGGACGACAAGAACATTGTTGGTCCACTAACCCAAAAAAAAAGATGAAGAGTGGGTCGTCCCAGGCAGACTTGGCGTAGAGATCAGTAAAGGAGAAACAAGATAAACTTGTAAAAAGTTGGCGAGAGTAAAAAAAACGCATTGTCAGAAATCGACAACGATAGCGCGTAGGAGTTGTAGACGTGCTATGCCTCACGAGGAGTTAAAGCAGATTAAGTAAGTAAGTAAGTATATAAATTTTTTTAAAAGCTTATTAGCTAAATATATTTTATAAATATATTTAATATAAATTTTTCAATGTAATATTACAATAAATATAAAAGTTTTTATTTGTTTGAAAACCTTTAAAATATATAAAAATAAATATTAATTGATAATAATCATTTTTTGTAGATTCTTTCAAATTATTGATATTAATCGTTGTAATAAAATGTATTGGTTTATTAAATATAATTTTGAAATTTTTTATAAATTTATTCATTATGTTTTTTATGATTTTATTATACAATGTCGTAAATTTGTTGAGCATTCAATTGAAAAATATGTTGTAACAAAATTAAAATAATTATATAAATAATAAATTATAATTAATTGATATATAAATAATAATATAAAATAAAAAATTGATCTCATATAACACATTCGTGATAATTTTTAATATTATTTATTATGTATTTTATTAAATTCTTAAATTACAAATATTTATAATTACAAATATTTTATATATAGAAATTAGAAATATATATTTATTATTTATAATCAAATTTCAAAGTTTTTTAATTTTTAATAATTTATATACTAAATATATAATTTATATTTTCAATGAAAATTGAAAATATTTATATGGAAAATTTAAAAAAAAAAAAAAAAAAGAAAAATCCAATTTTTATCTATAAAAATCGCGGGCTCATGCGATATGACCAAATTTAATGTAGACACATTTTTTTATTGAAATTAAATTGTAAATTTTCTTTTCTTTTTTTTTTTATTTTAACTTTTTTAATTTTAAGTTTTCAATTTTTTTTTATTTTTTTTATACAATTTTTTATTTTTTTTATACAATTTTGCCGAACAAGAATTCAAATTATATAGAAAAATTAATATGAAAAATTCACAAAAATTTATTTATTAAATGTGGAAAAACGATTAAATTTTCTTCTTTTTTTTTTTGGTTTGTTTGATGTCCATGAAATTAAAATAAAAATAAAAAATAATAAATAAATTGACAAAATAATTTTGACTGTTTTTTTTTTTATATATATATAATTTGTATATGAATTTAATTAAAACGACAATTTTTTAATATAATCAATTCTAAATTTTTATCGAAATTATTTTTTGCAATTTTTTGGAAATTATCCAATGATTTATTATATTCGAAAAAAATATTAAATAATTTTGTTTTTATGGTTTGTATCTAATTAATTTTTGTTTTTAATTAGATTTGTGTATGTTTAAATATATTTAAAATAGAGTATAATAAAAAAAAAAAAAGATTTTTTTTTTTGAAATTATGATAAAATAAAAACCAAATTAAATTAAAATATTAATCTCTTTTGTTTATATTATTATTAAAACTAATACAAAAAAAAAAATTAAAAAAAATTTAAAAAAATATATAATATAAAAATTAAAGAAATAAAAATTAAATTAAATTTAGTTTTAAAAATAAATTAACACAACAACTACAAAAAACATACAAAAAAAAGTATCTAAAAAAAAAAAAAAAACCAACGAAAAAAAAAATATTAAAATCATTTATTAAGACTCACCTGTGCAATAAGCTCACGTAGTTCAGCAATTTTATCAGTTTTAGATCTAGTTGGTAAATATCTGCCATTTGTAACAATCATTACATTTTGTATAAACAGACAGCACATTAATAATGTTAATAAGCCCATTTTAATTCTGTAAATAAAAAAAATATTTTTGAAAAATTAACATCAAATTTTCTATAATTTTTTCAATGTAAAACCATTCCAGTTAAGAATTCAAAAAAATTAATCAATTTAGGATCAGTTGTACCACAAAACTACATACCTGTCAGGTGACCAAATGACTTTGGCCAGAGAGGAACCTTAGCAGGACAAGACTGCTTTTATCACAGAACAGGAGCAACCTGAGAACGTCGGTGGGCATAATAACAAGGCATTGCCTATTAGGAAAATGCCCAAGAGATTGGGGGCTAACCACGGTGGACTCATGCAGAGGGTGCCAAGACTTGAGTGTAGCGGAAGATATGTCACATGCTGTGTGACTGCCCTGCATTAAGCAGGAGTAGGCATCGCATTTTAGGTAACTACCGGTTCGATGGACTTAAGGAGTTGGTAAGAATCCCGGTCAGGGATCTGCTAAGGTTCGTTAAGAATGTGGGGTGGCTTGAACAGCAGTAGATGGTAAAGATTGTTGTTACTCAAGGGGATACCTATGGGCCAACTAGTGGCCTAGTGTTGGGGATATAATCCATCCGTACAAACTAACTAACTAACCAGAAAACTACAGCCCGCCGCTGGCCAAATACAAATTTATCAAGCATATTTTATTGAATTATTTTATTACAACAATTATTAATATACGATTCACTAGAATTACATTCGACCGAATACCTCTCTATTTGCCAGCCTGTAGTAATAAGTGCAATATTACTAATTATTATCTTGACCTGTATTAGCTGGAGCTATTACAATATTATTAACCGACCGAAATTTAAATACATCTATTTTTCGAACCAGCCAGGAGGTGGAGATTCTATTTTATTCTATAGATCTGAAATTAATTAATTTTCTACATTAAATTTGGCCGGTATATTAGAGAGACCTCTCTCCTAATTCTAAAAAATGACAAAAGTAGGTTCGACACCTTTGTTACAGATTAGTAGGTTAGTAGTGTATAGGAATTCACATTAATAGCTTATGCCGCTGTGCGGATGAAACTATAGAACCCACACTGGAACATCTATAGTGTGTGATTGCGTAAGACTTGCGCGCATCAGAGGTATCAATGCTTCGGATATGACGTACGGTTGGTTGTCCTTTTCAACACTACCATTGTGAAGAACATTATTCTCTTAATAAAGGTAAGTAAATTTTTTTTGATATAGGATTGGTGCTTAGTTTTTGAACCTTGTACAGGGCACGACAATGTATCCATCGAGATTTCTTAGAAAAGATTGGACACCACTGAATTAAATGAGAACACTTAATATTTGCAGTATATACGGTAAGCATGATTGCCACCTCTGTTTATTCAAGCCATTAGAAATTGAACAACTTCAACTAAAGTAGAGCTAAAAGTATGACAAGTACTACCAGCTATCGAAAAGTAAATATATAATCGCTAAGGAAAAACTGAAATTGTAGTTCCAACATCACAAAACACTCAAATTAAAAGGTTACCACTAGCTTTAGGCATCACAGTTCTGAAAAGAATACTATACTTCCCTCGGCTGTCACCACTGACAATTCATGATATTGTAAAAATTTATTTTAAAAAAAATAAAAAAAAAAAATTTGAAAAATAAATTTGAAAAAATCAATGCTAATTAAAAATAGGCTAATTTTTACCGTAGTCTATGCAATGAAATGTTATTTTAAAAAGTGACACATTGACCTAAGTGAATGCAAAATTAATATTCTGACCCATCCTTTCTAAGAGGAAAGCCGATTCGATAATACCGGCAATAACTTGTTGCACGAACACTATAAATCCAAGTATTATCACAGCTAATAAACGCATTAGGTACGTTTTAATTAAACGCCCAGGGTAATCTACATATAAATAGAGTTAGGTTTACTATAGGATATTTTTATAATTAGATCAAAAACAAAATGATCATATGGTAATATTACGACTACTCGCTAGACAAGTAATCAGGTATGTTTTTGCATGATATTCGATATGTTCTAGTATTTTTGATTTACTTTGACTATAATTCCTACACAAAGTATTAATTTTTGATAATTTTATTAAATAATTAATTATTAAATTTTACATAATTTTACATATTTTTAGTTACATCCAATAAGGTGTAATGACATTACTTATCTATACTATTAAAAAGCTACAAAGCAAGCCCTATATATAGCCCTATAAATATATAATTTAATCTACCTTGCAAATAAATTACCAATAGTATTAATTATATAATTAATTCACACTTATCTAATTTTAATTATTACAATCCGAGTGGATTAGAAAGTGTATTTTGTCTTTTTTTTTATCTATAAATTATATTGAAATTATATTGATTACATTCAAAATAACAACGAATATAACGAAATTAAAATTATGGTGGTGGCACCATTGTAAAGTTGTAGTCCTTGCTATGATATGATAAATAATGTCCTGGGCTTTAATTTAATACCAAGAAATCGATATCGTACTAATTTAACTCAGATTTAAATTAATACCCAGTAATAAAATTTTACAATATAAAAAATTGCGATTTTTAAAACTCGGAACAAAATGCTAAGACAATTTTTTAACAACAAATGTCTCCAGTATTAAAACGCTTTAAAATTTGAGATGGTTAAGGCTCGATTTAGTCTGTACCGTTATTGCTAATAATTATTATATTAAAATTAACTTAATATACAGGGTGATAATTTAAAATTTGAAATTTATATAGATTTATTTATATATATGTGCAAAAATGCCAATATTTTTAAAAATTTATATTTTTGCACAATTTCATAAAATATTATTTTATTTAATTTAAATTTTTGTTATACTTACATAACATATATAATAAAAATATCAATTATATTTAATTTTATTTTAGAACTTTATTTTAGATTTTATAACTAACTTTTTTTTTATCTTAATGTTTATTATTAGTTTATTTTTATAATTATATAATTTTACGACATAAATTTATTTTCTGAAAAATATTTGAAAATTTTAATTAAATTAATTTAAAATGAAAACTGGATAATTTAATTTTTTAATATATTATTATTATTATTTTTTACTATTTGATATGAGTTGCTCCTGTTTAATTTATTTATTTATTTTTATTTTTAATATTTGTACTTATAATGATGGTTCTTAATTTTATAAGTATTACTTCCTTCAAATATTTAGCGGCAACTGATTTGAAAATTGAAATTTTCTTCGATTTTATAACAATTTTTTTTTTTGATTGTTGGTTTTGGGGGAGGGGCTTTGGTGGTGTTAATATATTTTATTGAATACATGTGGATAATACCAATAAACAATGTTACTATGTACAATATAACATAAAGGTAAGTAGGGATTAAATTATTATATGTGGACATTTATGGTTTTTGTTTTATATATATATATATATATATATATATATATATAATATATATGCATATATACATATACATATACATAATACACATATCTACATGATTTAAGGATCTTTTAAAAGATATTTTTTGATTTTTTTTTAAATACAAATAAACTTTATGTATAAGTAAATATTAGTGTGAATTTTAATAATATATAATTTTACGAGGAGTTATATACTAACTATAATATAATATTGTGATGGAAAAGTATATTATAGATTATATATGTGGAATGGAAATAATTGAAAAAATAGGTTCGGTTAATGTTTGAGTGACTTAAGTCTTTAACACAAATTAGTCGAATTGTATTTAAACTAATTTATTAAGTTCTATACTAACATAATATCTTCTATATGCTTGTGTTCGCTAATCCGACACGTTATAGGTCTCCTTCGTGGGTCCCCATCTTCTTGATTACGGGTATAGATGTGGGCTTACGTTAGAGGTGGAAAGATGGATATGGATTAGATACTCAATTACTAAATTAAATTAACTAAAAAAAAACCATATATAAAAAGTCTTATTGCTGTTTTGATAATGTACGAGTTTTGGCCTACCTCTAGGTTGTTTTTTTTTTTTTGTCTTTTTCATTCTGTTATCTGCCCACCTTTTTTATTTTCTAAATAAATATTATATCCAAAAAAAAATTATAAATCTTGTTTTTGTGATTCGTAAAAGATTTTATATACTAAACATTAAATTAAAATGGAAAAATTTCCATTATTAAATATACATTATTTACATAAATACATTAATAATTATGTAGAGTAGACAAAAACTAAAATTAACATTGAGTGTCCTTTAAAATTATTGTCGTCTCTTTCTTTTGTCCTTATTATTTTTTTTTTCTATTTTTTTTTTTTTATATATTTATTATTTATAATAATAATTATTAATAAAATATATTGTTAATATATAATTTATGTTTACATATGCGTAAAATTTTTATAAACATAATTTGTCAAATCAAATTTATTTTGATATCTTAATAAATAAATATTAGTATATCAATAAAAACAAACAAAAATAATAAATTAAAAAAAAAAAAAAAGAATCAAAACTGATATATTCTTGAATTGCATACTGTTAGGCGAACAAATATTAGAAAATTATTTTCATTAAATTTTTTGATAAATTTTGTGTATCGTTCGTAAAATAATGGAAAATATGTTAATTAAAAATGTTTGTATATAAATTTTTGAACTATAAATTGATTACAAATTAAATAATTTAACGTAAATATTGAATTAAATTTTAATTGTCAGAATTGTAGTGGTTTAATTATTATATTTATATATACATTCAAAATTACAATAATTTTCATGATTTTCAATATGACTTTTCTAATAACCTTACCCGGTTATTGAATACCTTAAAAAAATATATGGTCAAAGATCATTTTAATAATTTTTGCTGTTTACTTATAAACTAAATGATGCAATTTTAAAAAGGACAAGTTCTTTAAATGACTTAGGCGTATGTCTTGATACAAAACTGACTTGATACAAAGCTAATTCTTTGTTGGGATTTGTAAAACGTCAGTCTCGTGAATTGTGTGATCCATATGTAATTAAACTTCTTTTTATATCTTTCGTCCGTCCATATGCATGTCAAGTCTGGAGTCCATATTATGAAGTTCATAAAAATCGCATAGAAGGTGTGCAAAAGAGATTCCTTCGTTTTGCTCATAGAAATTTAAACTGGAGCGATCATTTCAATCTTCCACCTTATATTGAAAGGTTAAATTCAGAATTCCGTCACGTTCTGTACATGTTTTTCAACCACTAATGATTAAAAATCATTTGTCAAATTATGGTGCTTTTTGTTCTTTCTCGTCATGCAAGGGGTTGGAAAAATGTGTTTTTTGACCATTACATGAAAATTGTGATTCTTAATGGCATTTTTTTTAATATGTATTTGAAACTTCATAGCCTTATTCAAATTGTTGGAATATTTTAACTATTTTAGAAATATTCTAATTGTTTTTTTTTTTTTTTTAAATGTCTATATACTAAAAGGTTCCCGATCCCTGCTCCAATACACCACAAACCTACAAATATTTATTTTACACACAAATTAATGGTTTAACTATAGTTCGAAAGGTTTAAGATTATTTTAGATTTGGGTCATATTTTATTTACGCCATCAGGCATAAAATACCGCACCGAAAAACTTAAAGTTAATTTGTCTCTTTTATATTATACCAAATCGAATCTTAAATAAATTTTTAGATAAATTAGAAGGCAGATGAACTGGCGAGAAACAGGGCTAGTCCGACAACTCCCTGGAATCTTACTTAATAGATTATCCCTTGGCTAACACGAAAACTCTTCAGGATAATATGGGTTCGCTATTCAAACGTTCAGATGGACTGATCTGAACCGGTTGTCTTAGTAAAAATGTTCTGAATCACATTCCGGACGCTAAGAGAACAAGAATTATTTAACTAATGAATAAGGCAACACAGGCAGATACTGTATTGTCGGGTATTGTCACGACGGGACTGACTATACAGTCTCGACATGCAGAGGTTTCTGAAGAGGAAGAGGAATCCCTTAGAGCAACTCCTATATATCATTTAAGGCACTTAAATATCGTTATTTTCAAAAACAACCTGTTAGAGGCGGTTAAAAAGAAACCTTCCGATTTGATTAGGTTCATTAGGAAAAATTCAGCCATCGACGTGTATAACGTGCAAAAATTGTTGTTTCAGTGTGCAAACCAACCAAACCACCCAAGATTAAAATTAAATGCTATCGATTGAATCATTATCAAGCCATATTTTCTTAACTATTTACATAAATCAACTATCAATTAAAATAAATCTTCAAATTTAAATTTAAATCTATATAAATTTTTTTTAATGATTTCATATTTAACGTTTTGGTTAGCGTGTTAAATCGTTTACCCACCTATCATCAAAAAAAAAATGTATCTTTTAATTTAATATTTCTTTATTTTCAGATGAATTTTCTATTGTTATTTTCTTATCTAATAAACAAAACAAAAATCAAAAAAAAAATCGATTCTAGAAATTAATACTAATTATTTATGTTTACATAAGCGGAAAATATGTCTTGTTTTTATGTTAAGGAAATTTTTTTTTTTTACCTTGAATATTTTTAAATATATTATGAAAAATTGAACACAAAAAAAGAAAAAAACATAGAAAACAAAGAAAATATTTTCTTAGATTATAAAAAAAAAATTTTTTGAAGGTATAAAAATTTAATCTATTTTTGGAGATAATGTTACCAAATAAAAATATCGACGTCGTATTTGTATCTTGTTTATCATATACAACAATTTATTATAATAAATTGGAAAAAATTTCCATTAAAAATAACAAAAAAAAATCTCCTTAACAAAAGACATTTTTATGTACTTATAATAGCCAAATAATTACCCACTCTTTAAAAGTTATTTAATATATAAACATAATTGAATAATATCAAATATCTTAAATATTAGCATATTTATTGGAAATTATAAAAACTATTAACATGGAAAATTACAAAAAAAATTAAATGGTTCATCAAAAATGTCCTGAATACACGTAAACTATGTTAAAAAAGTAATGGCCAAGTCAAAGAATCATACAAATCACAATCAAAATCGTAAAGCTCACCGAAATGGAATTAAAAGAGGCCAACAAGAAAACATCATGAATCAACTTTGGGTATGGATGTAAAATTCATCCGGAATCAACGTTTTTGCTCATAAAGGAAATATTTCTGGTTGTAGAAGGACCAAAAACGTTTCAAAGAACGAATGGAAGGTAGAGAGCAAGCAAGCCGATATATTTGCTTGTACTTAATATTTAGCATCATTAAGTCCATTTACATTTTTCATATAATGTTCCCAGTTATTATAGTAGCCTAATTCTGCTTTTACACGGTAGATACGTTCCAGGCGATAAAACCGTGTAAAAAAAAGACATGAAGTACATAGAAAAAAAAAAGATATTAGTTCCATATCCTTCAATCCTGTAAAAAAAATAGTTAAAATAAAATGATTCGGACAAAAAAATAAAAGCGAAATTAAATTTTTATGTTCATTAATGCACGCAGTTTATTTCATAAAAAAAAACAGACACAGACGGCAATTCAAATCTTAAAGTAAAAGTAACCTGCGGCCGATGCAGGTGTACAAGGGATCATCAATCTTCCCTCTTTCTAAAATGTTTAATGTCATCCATAGTTGTTGGTACGATGATTATTACAAGTATTACGACAAGAATCATGGAAATCAAGACGAGATATCAAAAATTATTAAATTATATTAAGTTAAAGGATTAAAAGAGAATCTTAAAAATGCTCGTCATCTTTCCAGGATTTCAACTAATAATAATAAGGTGGCAACTCGTGTGGTATCTAAATTGTAATCGAAGTGATTATATGGATTTATTACTTTTAAATATCTCTACATTTTCAGCATAAATAAGACATTCAGCATATTTTAGCACCCCAGAAGGACAAGGAAGATCATAAAATAAATAAAATAGGACAAAACTATTAGATATATTACTGTTAAATAAGACTTCATTATATTCTATTGGTTAAATATGATTTAAGGTCATTCTACAAAATCATCATTAAACCCAAGTTTTTTTTTCAATTTTACTAACAATATCGAAAGCTTTGGAGAAGTTAGTGAATATGCAATCAATTTGATTTCGTTTCTCAATATTTTCTATATACAGAATGATAATTTAGTTCTAACAAGTTTGTTATATAGTGTAGACCTCCCTTACTTACAAATAATTATTATATTGCAAATATATATACAGTGGATATCAAATTACCGCCATTACAATTGACGCTTTCTAGACGCATTCTAGACGTAGCATTTGTCAAAATAAAGTTGAAATGTATGGAGTTGTATGAAAGTAGTTACAATGCACGCAGTCTAAACGTAGCCTCGGTAAAAGTTGGCCAATTTTTAATTTTTTTCGCTTTCATCGCGCTTTGCAGTGTCAAAATATAGAAAAATTTAAAAAAATTTAAAAACAAATTCAATTCAATTCAATTCAAAATTTCAAAAAGTATTTTATTAATTTAAATTCAATTTACAAAATTAAATTTAGAAATAATATTTTTCTGTCAAAAATTTTTTAAACAAACAGTTGTTATTTACACATCTACGCTTTCTATTGTCTCTACTCTTGTTGTAGACCGCGTTGGAACGCGTTTAGAGAGCGTAATGAAAGCGACAATGTAACTCAAGCATAACTAATTTTGAGAATGGTAAAAAGTCTCGCTATTGGCCTGCCTATACTTTTCAATTAGACATATAGCTTTCTTTTTTTTGGAGTATTATATATCAGCCGATTTCAATATTTTTGCGAATTTATTTATTTTTAATGACAAATTAAATATTTTAGTTGATACATAAAAAAAAACTTGCCAAGTTGGAAGAGTGCTTCATATCTCTTGTGTTCAATCACCCTTTTGTGGCATATATTCACATCCCTTTAAATTATACCCCTGTAAAATAGCGGTGGTTGAGGTTAGAGGGTTGATTTTTTCAGTAAAGATGTAAGACTATATTATTAACAAAGTATTTTCTCAGTTTTTAAATCTACCCCTGCACAGAGGGGGTGTAACTTATTTTATAAACACCACCCTTTGCAACATGAAAGGGGTGAGGGGGTTAATTTCCATATAATTTCGAAATACTTTTACCCTCTCTACCTTATGTAGAAAGTACAATATCCTAGTTTAAATATAGAGGATTTTATTGCTATTTTAAATTTCCAAAATACAAATTTCAAAGCCCCATAAAAACGTAAGGCTGCGTCCGACACCCCCAATTTTTTAAAAAATTTATTTGATAGTATGTATGTACGTACTGAGGAAACGGCATTAAAATCCCATAATATATAAGCAGTGTTTTTTCGTGTGCATAAAAAGGGGTGTGTTCGACCCCTTTTTTAAGGGGGTTGCAATTGACTTATTTGAAAATGCAACCCACCACGACATACTTCCAATATTTGTTTACATTTCACTAAAATTTTGTCAAAATCGGAATTGGTTTACTACTATTTCCAATCATTGCAAAATAACATTTTTACCCTGCGTACGGCTTACGGCGGACACAGACATTTTTATCACGGATTCGGATTCCTTGATATCGAAAATGGATAAATCAATTAAAATCTCAATTTTTTTTTGCATGTCAACCACAAAGCTTCATATATCTTTAGATATATGAAGCAAAACTTGTAGACTTATATTCAAGACAATTGATGAAACTACATCTACATATGTACAACACATCAAATCTAAATCTAACAAATATTTTAATATACACCCAATTCTGTTTTTACACGGTTTTGATTTAACACGGTCTACAAAAAAAAATTGATTCCGTTTTTACACGATTTCATTCGGTTTAGCACGATTTAAAAAAAACTATTTGATTGAAAAATATTTTTATTGACCTTAACCTTTTAGAAATTTAGATAGGGAATTCCCATTTCTAATTTTTTTTCTTATACTTGTACGAATTTTCAGTTCCTGAACTGCTATAATTTAATATTTATGTTACTTTTACTTTAAAATTTGAATTGCCGTCTGTTTTTATGAAATAAACTGCATGCATTAATGAACATAAAAATTTAATTTCGCTGTTATTTTTTTGTTCGAATCATTTTATTTTAACTATTTTTATACAGGATTGAAGGATATGGAACTAATCCCTTTTTTTCTAAGTACTTCGTCTTTTTTTACACGGTTTTGTCTGAAACGTATCTACCGTGTAAAAACAGAATTAAGCAGTATTTTCAGTAATACTAAAATCAAATTTATGCAATTAATTGCAAGTAATCAAGTGGTCGTAATTTATGATTTCACTTAATTTAGCTTTGGAAAATCAATTCCAAATGAAATCCTTTCTGTTCAAGGTTCCGATTTTATTTCTATTTAAAATTAAAGAATTTATAAAACACCATATCGCCCACAAATAAATGATACATTAGAAAGATCTCATTTAACACTAAAAGATTACTTAAAACATTATATGAAAGAAATTATAAAAATTGATTAAGATTAATATATACAATTCGCGCTGTTTATAGTTTTAATACATCAATTTTTATGAATAATTATATTTGGCAAATAATTCTATAACACAAGAACAAAAATTTAGTTATACGCATGAAATGATGATGATTATATAAAATTTCTTGAGCATAAATTAAAAATACTTTATTCATAATTGCACAAAAAAATATATTTTAAATACCAAATACAAAAATGAACAAATATTTACTAAAATAAAATTCAACCAAAATTTAAGATCGATGATTTTAAGATTCAATGATCCAAGAAAATTGTAAAGGTCCTAATAATACTGTGGAAATACAACTAAGCAGTCACTTGTGTAAGGTCTAAGACAGTAATTCTTAAGCATTCACTTGTGTAAGATAAAAGACACTGGAAATAAAAAGTTGGTTGAATACACATATGGAAAAACACTAGAACTCTACACAGGTCAACAGAGTCTCCAAACTATTCATACCTATTCACTCAGCCCAACGAACGCGAGTGCTCCTTGAAATGAGCAGATACAGAATACACTGTATAACCTGAAAAAAACATATACGGTACACACAATGGAGCTAGCTACAAACAACGTGTGCAGATCGTGTGAATACAAGGAGGAGTCGGTCGAATTCAATCAAAAGCATCATACACTTCACGAAAATATGATATTTAAAACAAATTTCAATTATAAGATATTCGATATCAAAAACTATCGAAAATTTTAAATATAAAAATATTAAATTGGATCCACATTCCAGAAAATACTCATGCGATTTTGGGTTTGCGATCAAATGTTGGGTTATTCGTTATAAAATTATAAAAGAATTTAAAAGAAATCTTACGATACAGTTTTTAAATTCCAAATTCAACCTTTTTACAATCAAATTCTACATTTCCCAAATCAAATTTACACTTTTTTTTAAATAATTTTAAAATTATTATATAATTTTTACTTGCTGAATGTTTAGATTACTAATTAATATTATTGTTAATTTACATATTTCGAGTAGGCTTGTTTAGATTTCTTCGTTGGTGACATTAAATTATAAATATATTTATATTGTAAATTAAAAAGATTAAACCTTTCAAAATGATTCGAAACAATATACATCATCTACAGAATCTAATGATTAGCTTCAGCTACGTATACGCGGCAAACCGTACCAATTCCATACACTTGAGAGATGTAATTGAACAAAAACTGCTTCAACATTAGTAACTAATAATGATTGCAACAATTACTATACGCATATGTCTATATGCAATTGCCGAGAGCTGCGGCAGGAGAATCCTTATAGGCTATTAAGGGTTTTTCTGATATTAAGGGTTCTTCTATATATATGTACAAACTGAAAAATCTAAATAATTATAATAGTCTTCGAATGTTAGCAACATTATATGAAAATATTGGTGTTATTCGTATGACCTTCTGAAATACTATATATAAAATAAAGCATAACAGAAAATCTGTTGGCGCCAAAGTATCTGGCGCCAACAAATCTATTTTATACATACAAACTATAGATTTTTTTTTGTGTATATATGTATATATAAGGATTTTCAGCTGTAACTGGCAAGGATTTCCCCAAAAAAAAAAAAAAAAAATTATGTGTGTATAAAAGATACATTTATAAAAATAACTAAAAAAAAATTATCAAAATTTATGCTTGTCAGATATAATTATTATATTTATATCATTAAGGTTACCAAAACTCCACATAATTTTATAAATGATATTTGCGTTTTTTTGAAATTTAAAATTTGTTTTATATTTTTTTAATCATCACCAATCGAGATAAAATCTATCGAAGCAGAGGTGTCGGTACGGTAACGTAATAATTAAAACTTGTGTATACAAAATAATTATCATCGGTTCATTGATATTCCGACTGCCAAAACTCAACCTTATGAAAATATTAAAATCAAAATTATTGTAATTTTTATATTACTCATAAACGAAATAAATTTCGCGATCTTATATCGGAACTGAGAAACCATATTCTAATGCTTAATAGTATAGTACACTATTTCACCCTCTGGTGGCTATATATTTACATAACCCTCGGATTTATACAGTAAACTTTACAAAAATCCATGCATGGTTCCCCAAAAAAAATTACCGTGTAAATCGAAACCGTTCAAATTCAAACCGTACAAATTGAATGTTAAGTTTTGTATATAGAAAATGAAATGTCACAAATATAAATTAAGGTTAACTACAAATTTATAAATAATTGATAAAGACAATGGATAAATAATTAATATTATCCGTCTATATATTTTTGGAAATTAAATAATTATCTTTTAATCACCTAATTCTGTTTTTACACGGTAGATACGTTCCAGACAAAACCGTGTATAAAAAAAACCGTGAAAAAAAAGACATGAAGTACATAGAAAAAAAAGAGATTAGTTCCATATCCTTCAATCCTGTAAAAAAAATAGTTAAAATAAAATGATTCGAACAAAAAAATAAAAGCGAAATTAAGTTTTTATGTTCATTATTGCACGCAGTTTATTTCATAAAAAAAGAGACGACAATTCAAATCTTAAAGTAAAAGTAACATATAAATATTAATTTATAGCAGTTCAGGAACTGAAAACAAGTACAAGTGTATGAAAATAAATTAGAAATGGGAATTCCCCAGCTAAATTTCTAAAAGGTTTAAGGTAATAGAAATATTTTTCTTTAAAATAGCATTTTTTAATCGTGCTAAACCGAATGAAATCGTGTAAAAACGGAATCAATTATTTTTTATCTAGACCGTGTTAAATCAAAACCGTGTAAAAACAGAATTGCGGTGAATATAAATATTATTATATTCAAATAGGTCAGCCTAAACAAAACAAAAAAAAAAAAAAAAAAAATTGGTCACCCTAAAATTCTAATATTATTTTTGCATGGATTTTTGTTTACATTTCATTTAATTTGTGTTTATATTTTTTGTGAAAGATTTTGAAAATCTTTCAAACATTATAAAAAAAACCACAATTTAGGTTTTTTTTGGTTAATGAGCATTCAGTAATTGTTATCCATATGGTTACAAATATCCATATCAACTTTTCTGAAACTAAAATACACGATATTTTGGTCATTTCGATCAGTTTCAACCAATACAGTATAGAACAAATGATTGTACGCGTACCAAAATTTCGTACTCTTCAAAATTTTGTTAAAATAAAAAGAACAACAACACTGGAAAAATAAATTAACCACAAATTATACAATTGTGCTATAGTAACAACCATTTTACAACCCTTATTACATTATACTACATTCACACTAGAGTAAAAAACCAGGTTTGAAACCTGGTTTCATGAACAGCCGTTCAGACTACGAATAAGAAACAAGGTTCATTTGACATTTCAATAAAAATATCAAAAAAAAATATCATTTTGTGAATTTGGATAATTTAATAAATTTAGATTATTTAATAAAATTGTCTAAATTTACAATTTATTTACAACCAACTATTTTGTTAAACCACGACAGTCAATATTATGACAGTCACTTGATTATTGTTTATAGGGCTACCAAAATTCATTAAAATATGGTCGATTATATTGAAAAATACGGAAAGTATTGAGGTTTATACTAATCATAACCCTCAAATCAAACGAGGTTTTCAAAAAACCTGGTTTCATTTTGAGAGATTTTTTATATGAAAAAACCCAGTTAAAACCTTCAATGGAACCTGGTTTTGTTGTAAAACCTGGTTTTATGCTCTAGTGTGAAGGCCGTATAACTCTAAAAAAAACAAAAACAATTACTTGATTTGGAGAGACGACAACGAGTTAAGTGTTGGCTACATAATTTCGATCGGTAAAGTTCAAATTTGACGCTTCTTCATATATTTTGGGAAATCGATTTGATTGGACATATATATATAGGTCGAATCGGAACGAATCGAACCAAATTGAAAGAGTTTTGAACGATTGGAATTTTGCAAATGCAAACTGCGAAGGAAATGTCAAAAGAAATTAAATTTGACAGTTTCAAACAAATAATAATATTTATGTGATTTAATCAATTGCAATCGATAACTACTTAACCAGTCGAATCGAATCGAAACTGAACTGATAGAAACTATGTAGTCCAGCCTTCACCCTTTTCTCCATAGTAAATATTTGTCTTATACTGTGATATACTTCCTTGCCGGGGATATAGAATCTGTTCGGTTTGTTTCTTTACCATTTTAGGCTTTATTTTCTTAAATATTTTATATTGAAAAATATATTTCTGAACTGGATATTTATCAAGATGATACTAAACCACAAAAACCATCGGTTTTTATTTCAAAAAAATTAACGAAACCATAACACAAAATCAAATTCTAAAATCAATAAAACTTAATTTCTACAATATTTCTGGTATTTTTTCCGTATGGATGTTAATTGAAAACCACAAAAATTAGTTAATTTATCGGACAGATAGGACAGCAAAAAAAAAAAAAATGTTTTCCATCCCTGGATTTAAAGATTTAAACAAAAAAAAAAATAATAAATTAATACAAATAATTTTATTTTATGGAATTATATTTTGGTAAAGGAAATAAATGTATCGTCGGCTCAGTATTTGTCGTATACGCCAAATGTGGTCATTTTAACATAATAGATGATCTTTACGTTGTTATGCATCCTTTTTTCTATTTTTGCTATCCTTTTTTATTTTTTAATATACTTACAACAATTACGGAGATAATGAATATCACTTTTTGTCGTATATCCCAAATATTTATGGCTTGTACGACAAAAATTACATATACATTTTAATATATTTTTTTTTTTTCAATATTCGGTTTTCTTACGTAATTAATTGTGGCTTGGAAACTAAAGTATATAGACAAATTTATAAGAAAGCTAATAAGATTCTATTGCAGCAATAATTTTTCTGTGATTTTTCTTTAAACATTTTATTAAAATGTCGCGTATTACGACAAATTTATAAAAATGTAAAATAAAATTTAAATTTTTGTTGCAATTATTAATTTTATATAATAAATAAAATGAATGGCCAATTATTAAAAGTAACAAAAATCATTAATAAACAATTAAATTTTGACTAATTACAGGTAAATTTCAAAAATTAATTGTGACATTGTGTCAAATTTCATTAAAATTCTGGTTAACAATTTTGAAAAACACTTTTTAACCTTACAAAAAAAAATTAAATTTTTTTTTTTTTTTTGTAATATTTAATTAAATATATAAAAACAAAAAAAAATATTGTATAAGAAAATATTTAACTTACCAGCAAAAAAAAAAAAATCAAATTTTATTTGATTTTATGTAAAGATATTTCGCAGTTTATGTAAAGATATTTCAGTTTTTTTATTTAATTTTTATTTTTTATTTTTTTTTTTTTATTATCAAATCTGTGAGAGTAACGAAACAACTATTTTAATTAATTTCAAAATTACATAAATTTTTATGTTTTTAGAAAATATTGAAAATTAAATTTTATATTTTTTATAACAAATTTTATAACAAATTTATATAATTATAAAAACGTCTTACTTGGTTTAATATAAAATCAGTATTGAAAAATTATCTATTTTAAATATGATTCATATTTTTGTTGTTGTTGTTGTTTTTGTTGTTGGTTCATCATCAACAGTGTAAAAGGATCCAAAAGATACTTTTCGCACACCACAAAAGATATTTTCGCATTATAGTATTTTTATGTAATCCTTTTTTATTACTATTTATATTTGTTTACATAAAATATCTATATAGTTTTTATTTCTCTCAAATATAATATATACATACACCAAAAGAAAATTTATGAAAATGTTTTTTAAGAGTTTTCCAGCAAAACTATACAATTTTTTTTTTTATATATTTAATAGATACTTTTTCTATTCATAAATTTTATTTTGTATAGTTTTGCATTGAATATTATATTCTTATTATTTTTATATGATAATCATCACTCATATAATCATCACTCTCAATTATATAAAATTTAATTAAATGATGTAAAATAACAAATAAAAATAAAAAAAATGAAAAATAAAATAATCTAATTAATATAAACATTTGTGGATCCATAATTTTATTTAAAATATAAAAATTAAAATTTAATATTTTTTATAAATAAACGTTTCGATTTTATTTCAAATTTTTGTAATTATTTATGTTTTGGAATGACATCTACATTAAAATTTCAGTATTTTTTTATATTAATGCATAAAAATTATATGTATGCTTTCAACATTAAAAACCAAAAAAAAAAAAAAAAAAAATAGAGCTTTTGTTGTGATTGTTGTTGTATATACAAAAGCTTTCCTTTTTCACGGATATTTTTGTATTTATTATGTATATAAAATTTCCGCGAATATCCTTAATTTTTATATATACTATATAAATATGTACGAGTTTATAAAATGAATTTTATTTAAATATTGAATCATAAATGCCGATTATTTTCACTTAATTTTCAATTTATACTTATTATTTTTCAAATATACATACATAAATAAATTTTATAAACATATCGTCGGCTCAATATTAGTTTGTCGTATATGTTTTTTTTTTTTTTGGAAAAAATGCATTTTAAATGTTAATTTTAGATTTGTATCATATCACCTAATTCTGTTTTTTACAGGGTAGATACGTTCCAGACAAAACCGTGTATAAAAAAACCGTGTAAAAAAAGACATGAAGTAAATAGAAAAAAAAAGGGATTAGTTCCATATCCTTCAATCCTGTAAAAAAAATAGTTAAAATAAATGATTCATACAAAAAAAAATAAAAGCGAAATTAAATTATTATGTTCATTAATGTACGCAGTTTATTTCATAAAAAAAACACGGCAATTCAAATCTTAAAGTAAAAGTAACATATAAATATTAAATTATAGCAGTTCAGGAACTGAAAATTCGTACAAGTGTAAGTAAAAAAAAATTAGAAATGGGAATTCCCCATCTAAATTTCTAAAAGGTTAAGGTCAATAAAAATATTTTTCTTTAGAATATCAATCAAATAGTTTTTTTTTAATCGTGCTAAACCGAATGAAATCGTGTAAAAACGGAATGAATTTTTTTTCTTTCTAGACCGTGTTAAATCAAAACCGTGTAAAAACAGAATTTGGTGTATATAGAAAATCATAAAATAAAAAAAAAAAAATTTTAGTTACGTTACAATAGAATCTTCAAAAGAACTAAACTGATTTTATTGGTTTATTAATTTTAATTACCGAATCAATTATTGTTTATTTTTAATTTTTTTAAATGTATATACACAATGTATAAGGACATTTAAAAATTTATAGATCACTTATAAAGTACATTTTGCGTATATGACTAATAACTACTAATCTGATGATATACTCAATTATTCATGCACTTTTTTGTAATACAAAATGCTTTATGATTTTTACTTTGTCCGTCTGGTTAATAATTGTTCTTCGGATTATATAGCCCACTATAGAAACTTCAAACCCACATATATTCAAAAGCTAGGAATCTTTTATATCTCTCTATATCCATCCAGATTATGGTCCCTGAGCGCCCTTGGTAATTCATAAGAAATAATTCACAATTATTTTTGTGAAAAAATTAAATTATTTTTTCTATATTCCGATTTTTGTTAAAATAAAAGACAGGACAGCCAATCAACTTCTTATAACCAACGCTTTATTCTTCATTACCGATCATCCGATAAAAAAAAATAACGCAAACAATTTTAAATATCTAGATTTCATTATTAGTTCAGGCGGTACCATCGATTTCGACATATCCCATCGGGTCAAGGCCAAGCTTGTTCAAAAAATGAAGAAAAAAAAATGTATTCGGTGTTCTCTGCGACAAACATAGTTCCCATTAAAGCTGAACAGTAAAATTTTACGAAAATGTTATCTTAAAGATCAGAGTTGTTAAATAATGCATTATTTTTGTAATGCATTTTGAACTTCATTAGCATTATTTTAATAATTCAATTTGAATTAAAATAATGCATTACTTGTTTTATTAATGCATTATTGTTGAATTAATTAATTAATATAATGCATTAAAAATAATGCATTACTTAAAATAATTCGAATTATATGAATTAAATAAGAATTATTTGAATTATTTTTGAATTAACAAGAATAATTCAAAAATAATTCAAGTAATTCAATGAATTATTTTTTGTAATTCAAAAATAATTCAAATAATTCATTGAATTACTTTTCTTAATTCAAAAATAATTCAAATAATTCAATATATTTGAATTATTTTATACAAATTAAAAATAATTCAAATAAATTGAATTATTTGAATTATTTTTGAATTAAGAAAAGTAATTCAATGAATTATTTGAATTATTTTTGAATTAAAAAAAATAATTCATTGAATTACTTGAATTATTTTTGAATTATTCTTCTTAATTCAAAAATAATTCAAATAATTCTTATTTAATTCATATAATTCGAATTATTTTAAGTAATGCATTATTTTTAATGCATTATTTTAATTAATTAATTCAAAAATAATTATGAATTTGAATTACATAAAAATGAATGCATTATTTTGAATTATTAATTATTAAAAATAATGCATTACAAAAATAATTCATTATTTAACAACTCTGTTAAAGATTACGTACTCGACGAGACCGACCCCCCCGAAATAACTTGAGAAATGGCAAAGAAGAAAACAAGTAATATAAATTGCCCGGATTAATGATTGACCCTATCAATCTAATAGCAAATATTTTAATTTTTATTACGATTATTACATATATAAAAAAAATCGCAATCACTAAGCAACCATTTCTATGGAAAAATTTCATCATTCCATATTTTTTTTAAATATATAATAAATAATAATTATACTTAGTTTTTCAGGAGGTTTGAGTTATTTATTTGAGTCAAAAAGGTGATAATATTTTTCGTTTATGGAAATGTGATTTTGGGAAATGAGAAAAGGTATTTCAACTGAAAACAACAATATCCGAAATATAACAATGACTAACTAGCAAAGAAGAAATTAATATTGAAATTTTCTGTAAAAAATTATGTTGAATTTAAGATAATATTAATAACAGTATTTTTTTTAACAGTAGAACTCATAATTTTGATAGGAACCCACCGACTCTAAATTTTATAGGCCACCAATTAAATTAAAAAAAAAAAAAACTAAAATGTGTTCTAAATTTCATTAGAATCGTATAATATTCACTATAATGATCTAATCGGAAATTAATCGGAAATATTAATCGGAAATTTTATCATGGATTTTTAGCTATACTAACTTCTACCTTGGATATACACGCGTAATCACGAATCCAACTTTTGTACCAAATTTCATTGAAATCGAAATATATTTACCATATGGTTTAGAATAATTGAAATTTTAGCATGGACCCCCTGAAGTTACTAACCTCTACTTTATCCAACAAATGCGTAATCACGAATCCAATCTGCCTAACAAATTTCAGAGAAATTGGATAATAACCATATAATCTAAAACATAATGAAATATTAATCGGAAATTTAAGCGTGAACCCTCTAAAGCTACAAACCTTGACCTTGGCGTAATTAAAATAAGACTGAAAACAATTTAGATTCAGATAGTTAAACCGGATTTTTTTTTTTATGTTTCGGTAATTTCTGTTCTGGTTCAGGTTCGGTTTCTATCTTGTTATTTTGTTCGTTTCGGCATCGACTCCAGTTTAAAATGTATTAAAAACCGGTTTAAAAAACCTATACATACGAACTGAAAACGAAACGAAATTGCAGAATTAAATATTTATAGTTAGAACATTTTTTTTTTATATATAGTTGACATTTACACTTATCAATCACGATTGTTTTTCGTTTCATCACATTTCCATATGAGCAAATTTGTACTGCACCAAATCAATAGTCTTCTGGGTTTCGAGTGGAATTCTGTTCAAATGTTTTTTTTTTTTTTTTTTTTTGAAACCAGAATATACAAATAAATTTAAACTCGCAGTGTAAAAGAGTTACCGAAAACTCTGTGGTGAAATATTCTATTAACAAGATATCAATGCTTCTCAAAATATATATATATCCGGAAAGATGAAATAAAAAATCACAAGGCTCTCCAAAAAAAATCCGCTAAGAACACAGGATTAAAGCGTTAAGATAGGAATATTAATATCAAAATCTTGAGATCATCTGCCAATTTTAAATTACATTACCAAACAAAAACTAGAGCATTCAATAACTATGACTATAGAGCACCTCCTATGCCGATGCCCTGCGGTACGTAATATAAACTGTTAAAACATCTAGATCATCATTTTTTGACAGACTTGATAGAAGCAGGTACCTTTAAGCCGGCTACGGTTAACTTATTCGTTAGATCTGTCGGATGGGGCGACGTGCTAGAATCTTAATCGGCCATCGACGTGGGGGGTACAACGGGCCAATAGGCTCAAGTGCGCGAAGGATTTTGATTCCGTCACCCCTTGTAAACCAACCAACCAGCCAAAGCATTCAATACCGTGATCCAAGAAACCTGTTTCCAGGAATCCCGATCATTTTCTGAAACAGAACACCAAGATTGAATTTACTAAAATTTCCCGGTTTTCGGTGCTGAAAGCAAGCAATTTCTTACATTCTAAAATAGGCAAAATTTACTGATCGCTTCTGAATATTTACATTCGTTATACAAAAAAAAAAGATATACTAACGTTATAAAAAAAAAAAAAGAGTTAGATATTTTCGAAATGGAGGGCAATCGTGGAAAGAATTTTCAGACCTGTTACGAAAACTCCTTTATCAATTCAACCTATATACGAGTGTAGAATCAGAGCTTGTGCTTGCCAGTTATTGAAAAATAACCATACAAAAATTAGATCACCACTAAAAATGATGATATTTTAGATATTTTATGTTTTTTATGGGATCACATTTTAAAACGGAAACCGACACCGATACAGAGATGATACGAATTTTTTATTTATTAAATTGATTTTTTTTTTATTGCGTATTTATGAATATTAAAAATGTTTAAACAATTTTTTACTTGTTGTAAGGGAAATTTATTATTCGAAATGGTAACACTAAAATCAATTTAAATCTTTAAATCAATTTTATAAGTTGGCCATACTGATTGTTAATTTATACTATTGGTATTATATGTCATAATTTGAAATATAGAAATCATTATTAAATTGTCACTGATATTGAGAAGACATTGTTTTATTTGAAAAGAAAAGAAATTCCGGAAGTTAACCTATTACAACATCAGATGTGGGGTTCAACACGTGCCTCAAAATAATTTATACTTTTTTTAAAAATTTTTTTGTTATTTTAACAACAATTTTAATATTGAAAAAATGTCTAAAAGGGCTGAAATAATTTCTGATTTGGAAGCAGCTGGTATAACTTTCCCGGCTTCAGCTACCATCAGTCAATTGCGTCAGCTACAATTATCTAAAAATACAGTAGAAGATAATACAGAAAATCTACAATCTTCTACTGTTGATAATAACATTCCAGACGAAAACAACGATGATGATGATAATCTTGATGTGCTTCTGTTAGCCAGGCTAGAACGCAAGAAAAAAATATTATTGCTGAAAAAAGAATTGCAAGACTTAGATGATGCAAGTTTTCCGCAACTACAAAACCTAAGTATATCTGACGTGGAAAATCTTGTACATCCATTTAGTGGTGACAATGCCTATTCTGTAGAAAAATGGCTTACAGATTTCGAATGTGCTATTGCAATTGAAAATGCTAGTGAGCATTTTAAATATATGTGTATGCGTAAACTATTACGAGGTACTGCTGCAATATTTTTACGCACTTCTACTGCAACCAATTATGAAGATTTAAAAGCTGGTTTACTGAAACAATTTAAAAGCGTTGTTTCGGCTAATGATGTTTATCAACAATTACGTCAACGTCATCGACAACGTAATGAAAACATTATTAGTTATATGTTATCGATGCAAGAAATAGCTGCGCAAGGTAATTTGATTGTAGAAGAAATTATTGGTGCCATAATAGAAGGACTGCGTGACCACACAGCGTATACATCCATGCTGTATACTGCAACAACGTTGGATGATCTAAAAGACCTATTAATTAAATATGAAAAAAAGAAATTTATTGACTCAAGGATTCATGCTCCAACACCATTAATTAAAAGCGACAAGACTACAAATAATAATAATATTCGATGCTTCAACTGTTCCGAATTTGGACATTATTCCAGTCAATGTTCAAAACAAAAGCGCACCGTAGGTTCCTGTTTCAACTGTGGCAGTAAAGAACATCAAAAAAAGGACTGCAAAATTAAAAGTATCAACCTAGTAGAAGCAGAAGAAGATGTTAATGTGGGAGAAGATCGAAAGATCCATACATATCAAATGGTAAGTGTCGCCTTTAATGTCTTCAGTTTGAGTGATACTAAATTTCTTAACTTTAATTCTTTGATTGACAGTGGTAGCCCAGCTAGTTTTATATCTAAAGAAGTAATTCCTTTAAACATTAATTATAACATTCCTGTTGTATCAAAATATCGCTGTATGTCTGGCGAAAACTTAAAGATTTATGGTAAAATTAATTGTTTTATTAAATTATTAGAGAAAATTAAAATAGTGCCTTTATTTATAGTGGACTGTCAAATATTGCCAGAACCAATTTTGCTGGGAAGAGATTTTCTTCAATTATTTAATATTAATTTTTATATGGATTCATATAGTAATTTCTGTTCTGTTATGAAAAAAAAAAGTGAAAATGAAATAAATTTAAGTTTAGACACATGTCAATCTTTTAATTGTATCACTCAAGCTGATGATAATTTTATTAATTTAGAACACGATCATTGTGTACCATTGTATTCTGACAGTTTCCATATTCCAATCAAAAATTGTTTACGCACATTGCCTTCAGAAAAAATTGACTATTGTATTGATTGTGTTGACCATTGCTCTTCGGTAGATTGTCATAGTTATTGCCAGCCTGAAAAATTGAACGTTCAGCCAGTTGTTTCTGAATCGTACCCAATAGACAGTGAACCCAATTTTGTTCCGGAAATATACGCAATTGAAATTGATAAAGATAATTTAAATATTGATTGTCTTTTAAATAAAGATACGCAAAATACTATACGTAACATAGTTTTTGATAATTATATTAACGTCTCTAAAGAAGACAGTATTGAACAACATACAAAAATGGATATCAGGTTAACTACAAATATTCCCGTACGAAGTAATCCACGCAGATTATCGTACAAAGATAAATCTGAAGTACAAAAAATTGTAGATGACTTGTTAAAAAAAAATATAATTAGAAATAGCGATTCGCCATATGCTTCTCCGATTGTTCTTGTAAAAAAAAAAAATGGTGAAACACGTATGTGTATTGACTATAGAGATCTTAACAAAATTACAGTTAGAGATAATTATCCTATTCCATTAATTGAAGATTGTTTAGAATACTTAGGCAGTAAGAAATATTTTACTCTACTCGATTTAAAAAGTGGGTTTCATCAAGTTGAAATGGCAAATGATTCAATTCCTTTTACGTCCTTTGTGACTCCTTTTGGACAATTTGAATATACAATGATGCCGTTTGGTCTCAAAAATGCACCTTCATGTTTTCAAAGATTTATATCACGAGTTTTAAAAAAATTTATTGACCAGGGTCTAATTATCGTTTATATGGACGATATATTGATTGCAACTTCTAGTTTAGATGAGCATATGGAGGTGCTCAGAAATGTACTTATGTGTTTGGCAAAAAATGGTTTAGAATTGAAATTTGACAAATGTAAATTTTGTTACACCGAAATAAATTACTTGGGATATAGTGTCAGTGAAAGTGGCATTAAACCTAATGATATTCACAAGCAGTCCATTTTAAAATATCCTATTCCTAAAAATCTTAAGCAATTGCATTCATTTGTCGGATTATGTTCTTACTTTAGAAAATTTGTACCAAAATTTTCACATATTGCTAAACCGCTATATGATTTACTAAAAATCAATTCAAAATTTACTTTTGATGAGAAATGCATTAACGCATTCACCGAATTGAAAAAAAAATTAATTGAATCGCCCATTCTATGTATCTATAATCCGAAAAGCGAGACCGAACTACACTGTGACGCAAGTTCTAAGGGATTTGGCGCAGTATTACTTCAGCGCCAAAGTGATAATAAATTCCACCCAGTATTTTATTTCTCTAAGCGAACTACTCCAGCTGAAGTTAATTACCATAGCTTTGAATTGGAAACGCTTGCTATTATATATGCCCTTCGGAGATTCCGGGTATACCTAGAAGGTATATCATTCAAAATAGTTACTGATTGTAATTCTCTAACCCTTACTTTGAATAAAAGAATTTTGAATCCCCGTATTGCTAGATGGGCGCTTGAACTGCAAAATTATAGTTACACAATACAGCATCGAGGTGGAACTAACATGAATCACGTGGATGCTCTTAGCCGTAGTGAAGCTGTCCTCGTTATCAATGAAGATGATATTGAATTTCAATTGGTAGCAACTCAAAACAGGGATCCCGATATTTTAAGACTACGAGATAAACTAGAAAAGGAGAATCATAAACTTTATGAATTGAAAGATGGATTAGTGTATAGAAAAGACATGCGGGGAAATCTCTACTTTTATGTCCCAAAAGAAATGGAACATAACGTCATTCGTTGTATTCACGAAAAAATTGGCCATATGGGAGTTAATAAGTGCTATGATCAAATAAAAATGGATTATTGGTTCCCTGACATGAAGCAAAAAATAGAAAAGTATATTAAAAACTGTCTTAAATGTATTGTATATTCCTCACCACTTAAATCACGTAAGCGACATTTGTATAATATACCCAAAAAACCACTACCATTCCATACTATACATATTGACCACTTAGGACCACTACCGTGTATAAAATCTAAACGCAAACACATATTGGTTGTTATTGATTCTTTCACAAAATTCGTTAAGCTTTACCCTACAAATTCTACTAGTACAAAAGAAGTCACCATGTCACTAAAAAAATATTTTGAATATTACAGTCGTCCCGTTCGAATTATTTCCGATCGTGGAACATGTTTTACATCTTCCGAGTTCAGCGAATTTATATCTAATAATAACATTGTTCATGTAAAAGTAGCAGTTGGTTCACCTCAAGCCAACGGTCAAGTGGAAAGGGTTAATAGAACACTTGTCCCTATACTGAGTAAATTAAGCGAGTCCATACAACATTCTGATTGGTCAGGTAAATTACATGAAGTTGAGTTTGCCCTCAACAATTCAATTCACTCTTCGACAAGAAATACACCTGCTTCTTTATTATTTGGAGTGAACCAAAGAGGGCTCACTGTCGATTGGTTGACTGAATTTATGGAAAAGAAAACAACAAAGAGTCGTGATTTACAGCTAGTTCGCTCAGACGCCGCTAGAGCAATGGATAATTCGCAAAAATACAATAGTCAATACTTCGAGCGGCATCATCACCCCGCTAAAATATTTAAATTAGGTGATTATGTTGTTATTAAAAATATCGATGTTTCGATTGGCACAAATAAAAAATTTATTCCTAAGTTTAAAGGTCCATATATTATACATAAAATATTACCAAACGATCGTTATGTTATTAGGGATATAGAAAACTGTCAGATTACCCAATTGCCTTATAATGGTGTTGTAGAAGCTTTTCACATTCATAAGTGGAAAGAAGCGTAATATCATGGTCGTGTTCTGAATGGTGAGGGCGACACTTGGCCTTGATCGAGGTCGATCAATATTGTCAGATTGGCCGAGTTGTAAGGGAAATTTATTATTCGAAATGGTAACACTAAAATCAATTTAAATCTTTAAATCAATTTTATAAGTTGGCCATACTGATTGTTAATTTATACTATTGGTATTATATGTCATAATTTGAAATATAGAAATCATTATTAAATTGTCACTGATATTGAGAAGACATTGTTTTATTTGAAAAGAAAAGAAATTCCGGAAGTTAACCTATTACATTGTAATTTTTTATTTATATACATACTTTCAGCACCAGTTTCAGAACCGGGTACCTGATTCTGGAACATTCTAGCACCGAAAAACCGTTTATGTTAACTTTACGTAAAGTTATCAGAACATCCAGTTTCTATTTAAAAAAAAAAAAAAACGCACGCAACAAATTATAGAATATAAGTTTAAATTGGATATTCCAAAATTGTTACGCTAACATTACGTACGTAAAGATGTACCAGCGCATTCATTATTATACGCTAATGAATACAATTTAATTAGAAATTTTCTGTAACATAATTTTATCATTTTTTACAAATTATTGACTGTGTGTGATCAATGTTTCTATATATATATATATATATTTATTATGTTCGAGTCTCGAGTTGAAAACCATATTATAATGATAAATTTTGTGCTGTACTGACGTTTATATTTCAAATATATAATTATATATATATATATTTACATACATAAGTATATATGAAAAGTTTATTTAAAAAATCTGTGATGTTTTTATTTATACAATATATATTAAATTCAAAAGTTACATTTTTATTATAACATATCGCAAATACAAAATTGACATTAAACCGGGTAAATATATATATAAAAAAAAATCTAAATTTAATTTAATTTAATTAAAATAATTTTGTAAGGTTGTAAAAAATTCAAAAAAAAAAAAAAAATTTATTAATATATTTTGTTTGTAATAATAATTTCTATAAATAATTTTTGTTTTTGATGAATTGAAATAATTATTTTTAGACACTTTACACACAACATTTTAGTAATAATTTTCTTCTTTATTTTGTATATATAACATTAATTTTAATATTATATGAAATGTGCGTATTAATCAAGATCGTCAGATTAGCCGTGTCAAGAACACCGGATAAATTGCTGGTTGTCCTCCTATATTCTGCATAAATTTTCAAATTATCGATTTTATTTTGAATTATGTTTGATTATTTGAAACAAAAATTTTAATGATAAATTATATGAAAAAAAAAAAATGTAAATTTCGAATTGAAAACTTTCGTTTAATAAAATTCGAATTGGAAATAAATTTCTTTCAAAAATTTATTTCGTTTTATTCGCACTTGATTTTTCTAAAGAATTCGGTTTCAATTAATAATTATGAAGCCTATAGGTAAACTCAGATAAAAACGTGCTATAGACTAAGGTAAACGTAACCAACCATGAAATTTTACATGTGCTACATAATAATTTTCATTAAAGTAATTACTTGATTAAATAATTCGCCTGACAAAGAGACTTGCTCGTACTAATAAATTGAACATGATATTTTAACATTTTGTGTTTGAAAAAGATTAGTCGCTTAAATGATAGGAACAAACTTTTGTTATTAGACCTAAAATTGATTAAAAATTTTACCTTATTTACATATTTTGAAAATTTTCGCTAAAATTAGTAGACTTAGTAAATTTCCCTTTTTCTTAAATTTTATTTTGAATATTATAAAGTCATAATCATAGAAATCTAATTTGGTTATTGCGCCAAAAGTTTCCAAACTTAATTAATTTAAAATAATTTTTGTAATTATTGTAATTTATAATTTGAAAACTTTCGATACAAAAATATACACTGAAAAATGCTATTAACAAGATTGTTAAAGATAAATGCACCGTCTATAAGACTTCGAAATCTTTTAAAATTCCTTGGATTACCTTAAAATACCGGCTACCATCTAATACTTCTGTAGATGGAATTGTATGTTATGAAAAATTGAAGACAGTATAACCTGATACAGTGCATTAACTGGCAAAAGATGGTTTCAGTATGAGTGTGTCACCTTTCATGAATATACAAACCGGACTTTATCTGCTTTTATTTTTTTGATTAAATGGCTTTTATGTTATAATATGTTTTATTTAATTCATAAATGCTTTCAATATATATTTTTTTAGTAATTAAACAGAATTTATTGTACTTTAGTTAATATAAATATAGGTATTAAAAAAAGGTTGATACTAGCTATTTATGAACGAATCTTGTACCTCTGTAATCTTACATAATTTTCTATATTAAAAATTTAAATTAATTCTTAATATGACGGTTTTACCCCAGTTTACCCTATGTTAACTTTTATCAATGATATCGCATCATCTTTCATACCGTTTTCCATTTTCACTATAGCGGACTATAAAAAATCGTATAAGTCCCGCCACTACAATAATTTGTATATACATATACATAAATTCTTGTTATAATTCTTAGCTCAACATAAATTAAAATAAAAATTTACGTAAATTATTTTCATTAATTTTTTTTTTTTTTTGTTTTATGTTTATAATAATTATTAAATTAATTTCGATTTTTTTTTTAAGTATAATCTGTGAAGATAGTTTCATGCCATTAACGGATTGAATGAAAATACGGAAAATATTATTACACGTTAAAAATTTTCCTCTTATATATTTTGAAACTATTTTTTTTTTCATATATACAAACCACCCCTCCCCCCCCCCCCCCTCCCACGAAATATAATATAGCTTATCTATTTGCCTGTTAATTTGTTGCTTGTCTATTCATAGCCTTTTAGTTTATATAGTAAATAATGTTTAACTTATATATATATATATATATATATAAATGTATCCAGTGGCGTACGGATACATTGGGGGTTACCGCTTACCGGGCCTTTAATACAGTGTATCAGGCTAGACACTTCGTACTGTAAGAATTTTTCACAATTGATTATTAATGTTTGTCATGTGTGGTACTCAGTTTGTGTCAGTCAAAAGTGTCGGACAGTGAATTTCCGACATTTAAATATTTCCTTTTATCTTGCAGTTGATCATTTAATTTATTGATGAAAACTATTTAAAAATGTTTTGTTCTAATGATGAAGGCCATTACAATTAATATGATTTATGTAACTGATCCAAATTTCTAATATACTGAATTCATTATATCTTTATTACTTCTTTACGTCTTAAACCATGATATTTTTGTCAGAAACATTCTTAATTCTTAGGTGTACCGCTGTCTCTGACAAAATGTATTGAAAAATATATCTGACATAGCTACTTCTGTCATATATGTCGGAACAAAGACATACTCATATGAAATCTTGTCTGACGTTTTTGCCTGACAACACAGTTCAAATTCAAAACAGTTTATTTTTAGCTCGACAACCAATTTTACTAATTATGATTGTTTACATAATATAAAATTTAGGATAATAAGATTGCCGATAAACTAGTAACAACAAGGGCTCCCTAGCCCTTCATCGGGTCCCCGCACCCTTCTGCTGCATTTCCAAAACCGGCACATATTGGATTAAATAATAAGGAATTTGAAAATAACGACGAATCCACCTACTTTAAACAACATCCCAAGCATATATACTTCAAGGGAAGCAATTCTTAAATTTCTAAAAAAAAAAAAAGCGCTAAAGAAGTCCTCATCCTCAGAAGTCACTGTGCACTCAGGTATCACTTATAAACATAATCATAAAGTTTGGTAATAAATATACTATGATGAAGAAACAGCGGAACACAATCATCTGCAATTGCGAGACTATAACCCGAGAAAAGACTTATATACACTTGAGTAAAAGATTTCTGAGCCTTTACAAAATAATAGATCTGGGTCATTATAGATACACACTGGCTCTTCTAAATAAAGGCTATGGGTATATTAACTATATGGACCAAATATTAATAGGATAGGCACAATAGAATAGATAATCTCTTTCGGTCGCAGTGTATAGGAGAAATTAGTGGTTCATATTTCTGGCGTAAACACCCATGAGATAATAGATTTTTAATTTTTCTGATGAACATCATTCTGCGTACGCCACTTATCAATAAAAGTTTATTTTTATAATTTTAATTATTATGCTCTGTGCTCTTCATAGCCTATCCGTACATTTTCATACAATTTTCTATTTAAAATTTTCTAAATTATTTTGTATATATACAAAATATTTGGGAAAATTTATAAACTTATTTAGCAAAAATTATTCAATTATATATATACTCGTTATATACATTTATAAGAATCGATTTAATTTATTTAAATTTATTATTATATTTCGATACCAAAAAGTAAATCATTAATAAAAAAAAAAATTTCAAATAATGATTTAAAAATTATAATTATAAACGCAAATCAAAAATTTTTAAATAATTTTTAATATATCAAAAATTGAGTATTTTTCTATTATATTTTTTTTTTTGTGTGTTTCAAATAAAAAACTATAAATAAAATTATATCTATAAATAATATTTATAATAATATGAGAACAAGCAAAAGAAAACATTAAAAAATTAAAACATTAAAAATTTATAAAATTTGATTATATTTATTATTATTTTAAAAGTGCGATTAAATTATATATATGTATATATTCTGCAAAATCAAATTTTGTAATTTAATTTGTTTTTTTAATTAATAATATCAATTATTAACACGCGGCACATCGTTTAATATTTGTTAACATAATGGAATATCACATATTTTGTATCTATAAGATAGTCGTGTAATGAAAAAAAAAAAAAAAAAAAAAAAAAAAAATTAAAAACATTGTGCTCGGTAAAAATTAATAATACAAAATTATTAAATAAATTCATAAATCGTGAAAAATGATATGCAAAATATTATAATAAAAATTTATAATAATAAAAGGTAAGTTTTATTACAGATAATAATTGATAAAATAACAAAATTAATTAATAATATTTACTTTACAAAAAAAAAAAAAAAAACTGGAAAAATAATGAATTTTAATGGAGAATGTAATAAATATTTAATTATTTATTAAATTGAATAAACTTTTAATTATCATTTTTCATTATTGCGCCATGTATTATCAAATATTATTATATAGCTATATTTATAATCAGACCTTCATTAACCGTTGGGCTAATTGAGCTGCAACCATTTACTAACAGGCAAATTTAGGAAATTACCTATAGTTCAAAATTACGACACTTGAAATATAAGGACACTTAAACCAAAATTAATGAATATTTAAGAAATCTATATAATTAAATTATGTAATCAAAAAGAAAATATTAAAAAAAAATATTTCATTATTTTTGTGAATTTTGAGTTTCAAATGAAATCTTTTTTATGGACGCTTGATGTTAATGATGCCTGTTTTATGCCCCAGTTACTCTCAACATTCACAACGGCAACGCGCTAAAACGCGCTGTCAAAAAAAAAGTTATATATAAAATGTATAGAAGTAGATAAACTCAACGCATACCATACACAACGTTAACGTTCACACACAGAAAGTTCAAATAATTGAACTTTAACGCGTCCAAAGTTATCAACGCAGAAATTTGACAACTAAATTTTATTGTAATAACAATTTTGAAGCATCATGTCGTTTGAAGAGAAATTAATAAATTGTCTTAAAGAGAAATTAATAAAGCTCTTGCATAAAAGCGTTTTCTTTTCAACCATTTGATTCCGATGTAACAAGTTATTGATGTTGAAAAAATTACAATCAAATCTGTTTCTTGTAATTCGTACATGTTTAATTTTTTTTTTTTTTCACTTTTAAACACAATTTAACCGCCAAATAATTATTTACAAATTGTTCAATAATATAAAACAACTGGATCAAAATCAGCTGTTTTAATGTCATTAAGGCAATAACATAATTTTGAGAGTGCCTACACATTGCCGTTTCAATTGTTGCGTTGTGAACGTTGAGAGTAACTGGAGTATTAAGTTTTGTACGAAAACTTTCCGGAAATATTCAAAACATTACAATAACTATCAGAACATGATACCACGTCATATCATCTCAAATTAAAAGCCAATCTGAAAATATTCTCGAATGCACGCTTTTATGATGAAATTTTTGAGAAATCCATTTTGGATCGGTTGCAGTTTAATATGTATACAACTATAATTTAAAATTACAATCAATATGAAATTGATTTATCGATTGTTGTTAAACAATACAAATCATTTTGATTGAATTTTATTGATTGAAACATACATTTTTTTTTAAATTATAGGGCGCTTCAGTATTGCCTAAAAGCGTCAAAATTAGAAATGCGACCTGAACCCAGGGTCAAAAGAAATACTTATTTAATTGAAATAATATGAAAAAGTTGTAAATTATAATATAGATACTATTTATTTCCAACAAATGGCGAACCAAAAATCGTCGTGTACTTTTTCAACTATAGACACAACGTTTTGAACAATATCTCACTGCAGAATTTTGACATAATTATGGTTTTTTTTTAACGCAAATCGAAAAGGGGTGAGTAAATCCTAATTTACCTATCCTCCGATTTATACGGTACTTTTTGTACACGATTTCGCTTTTCTACGGTTTTCAAAAACAAAAATTTACGAAATTTACACGGAACCGATTTTTCGTGTAAATCGGAGAACTGGATAATTTCTTATATATTTCTTTTCTCTTCACAATATTTTTTGTTCATAACTTTTTCACGATTATTGACGACGGAGAGTTTTGAGAGGTTTTGCAGATCGTCTTAAAATTTCATTTCACTTGGATTCGATACAAACATTTTTAAAAACCAAAGTTTTGTTCTGGATATAGAACGCGATTTTAACACAATTATATCGAAATGTCTAAATTATGGTTACTAATGATAGTCAGTTGATATCCAGGCTCCTATAGAAGCCCAGGATCTTCCTGACAGTTAGACCTTTGATGTCGTTAGGACATTGAAACCCTTTACCAAGGTGTGTAAGCCTTTTACGGGCCACAGCCTCGCAGTCACAGAGAATGTGTTCCACAGTGTTTCATTATCATCCGAACAGAAGCGACAGTTTCAGGTAATACTTTAGAGGGCAATGACCTGTAAACGGGCCAGTAATGATACGTAACTCATTTTTGTTGAGTGTTTTTGTTGAGACTTCTTTAGCTCTCTTTTTTGAGAAATCAAGGAACCGTTTCCCTTGGCGTAAGCCTGGGATTTTCTTCCAATTGGTAGATTTCGCATTGAATTCCCATTCTCCCTTATTTCCTCCAAATAAGGGAATGGGAATATTTCCTCCATATCCGGTTTTGGATATGCCACAGAAGGGTTCGGGACCAATATGAAGGGTACTAAATAAAGTATATTAAATAAATTTACTTATTTTATTATTGATGTTCAAAATTTTTGGTTGCGTTTGTAAACACCTTTTTTTAATACGGACACTATTGAACATAAAAATATTGAAGATTTTGAAGATTTTGTTTTTGTTTATGTATTAATGTTTAATATTCTGATAAATAGACATTATATTATGTATAAAATTATTATATATTTATGTATATATTCATTAATAGGGTCGCAATCCAGAACGACTTATCTCAAGTTAGGACAAAATTGAAAACCTTTTAAATAATGACTAACAATTAGATTATTTTTTATTTTCACTTATCCCCATGTTTCTACTTTATTTTAATCGAAAGTTATTGCAAGTATGGAAAAACGTCCTAATTAAGTTTTATTGTTGCACAAGGAATATCGTCTTAACTCAAACTCCATTGACCAAAATTCATTTCGTGGTTATAGTATATCGTCGCGGCAGCATGGCTTATATATAAATAAGAAAAATATTCAAAAAATAAAATTCGTGAAATACATTTTGTGTGTGTGTATTTTTTTAAGTTGATATAAAACGTTCTTCCTCCTTATATCTTCCTTAAAGCTTATATCATAATAAGAAACAAAATTTATGAATATAAGAAACCAAAACGTCTTAACTATATACTTAGAGTTTTGGATATAGTTTTTAAATTTTTTTTTTTTTTTTTGAAAACGTCTTATGTTCTTTTTAATCTAAAATCTTACAAACCTTTCATTTTTCACAAATTTAAATTAATTAAAAAATTATAAATTCTGTACTATGAGGCACGATACGAAGAAAAATTCCGAGTTTGTATATGGTATGAGGCAGAGGCACTGTTGTGAAGCACTTAAGTACCAACTTTTTCTAGTATTTAAATGCTTCATGCTATACATAATGAAAGCATTTATGAGGCACTTTAATTCTTAATTTCTGTTTGAAAGCATCAGCGTATGAGGCAAATCGCTTCTCGTATCTTTTAATTGGAATAAGCTAGGATAAATCTGAAGGCAGCATTCAATAGATCTCGGTTTTTTTTAAGTAAAACTATATGGTCCTAAGTAATTTTTAGCAAAAAATGCATATGAGTCACTTAAATACTGGGACGACGAAATCAGGCCCTGAAAACTTAAAATTGATCTACTGAAAATTTCACTTTTTTTTAGATAAGACATTCTGGTTTGTGAACCTTATATATAGCTAGTTTTGTTATTAACGAAATTTTATAATTTTTGTTTCGATATGATTTTTAATATTTATATACTGTATATACTAATAAAATTAAATGGTTTTGTGGTATTTATATATGTATATGTATGTATATTGTATATATATATATATATATATATATATAATTTTAAAATATTTTTCTATTTATATATATATTTTTGTTAAATGTTGTTGTTGTTTTTGTTTTTTTTTTTAAATAAAATTTTTAACGCCGCATATCATTTCTTTTCTGCGACACAGTTTTTTCATCTCCACTTTACTGATTGGGTTAGGGGATTTTATTTATCTTACCAAATATATATATATATATATATATACATATATATATATATATATATACAGTATTATTATTATTATAAGTTTTAAAATAATTTTATTTTTTTAGTTTTTCACCGCGATCCGGGCACAATTAAAACGGAAAAGTGTTTTATTAAAATAAAAAATAAAATTAAAAAAATTCTCAATTTTTTTTTTTTTATAAAAATTTCACAATAAAAAGGAAAGAATTTTATCAATAATTAAAAAAAAAAAGTTTTAATTAATTTCCTTCTTTTTTTTAAAAAAAAAAAAGTGGTTTTACATAATTAAATAAAAGTAAAATAAAAATTATATAAATGATAATAATTCCATACAAATATTTAAAAAAAAAAAATAAAAAAAAAAAGTGATAATTATTTTAATAATATAACAACAAAAATTTTCGAAAATTAAAAAACAATAATAAAATTAATTAAAAATTGAAAATTATTTAATAAAAATTTTAATTTTTTTTTTTTTTCAAAAATTTATAGAAAAATTCTATATATACTTAATATTTATAAAAATATCTAAATATATAATTAAAATAAAAAAAAACCACAAAAATTATACACATACGAAAAAAATTCTTATATACATATATACAGGGTGAACCATTTTATATTAATACCATCGATATAAATGGTAAATTGGTTACCACAAAATTACCATATTACCATATATAAAAATCAAAATGTTTCTAATATGAAACCACTGAAAAATAAATGGATTTTTTTTTTCTTTTTCAAATTACTACTTAACGCTTTGACGGGCAAAATTTAGTTCACATGATTCAGCTATAGCTGAAACAATAGATCACATGATCAGCTAACTGAAATTGCAGTTGGTGTCCGCGAACGTGTTAATTTCGTGCTTTTAAACCGAAAACTTGCAAATCGAGAGTTTTGGTGTAACCAAGATTTTCAAATTTTACCATTTTCCCAGGTAAAATTAAAACTTTACTATTTCAAATTCTCAAAATTTTACATTTCATATATAAATTCAAAATTTTACAAATATCAAAATTAGAACTTTAATTCATTTTAATAAAAAATGATCAAGTAACATAAAAATAATTTATTTAATTATAATTATAATTGAAAAGTTAAATGTAAAAAAGAAAATTCAAATATGATATTTTAAAAATAATAATTTTAAATATAATATAAAATTTTCGAATTTAAAATGTAAAATTTTGAATTGAACTGAAAATTATTTGATTACCAAAAAACTTTGCATATATTTAGGTGACAACCTGAAAAGTTAATCTGCGCCACAAATTAATTTCCTAAAAAGTTCTATTTCTTCTTACACCAAAAGACCTTATTTTTCGTTACGCCTTTAACGAATTGTAAACGCGTACCGTAAACGTAAATGTTCAAAATAAGAAGCGTAGAGAAGAAAAGAAAAAAAAAAAAGAAATGAAGAGATTTTGTATGTTTGGTACTACGGCTAGCGCTAGCTAAAAAAAAACCGGTGTAAAAACGTAACATAAAAACTGGTGTGTTTATGTACCGGCCATTTTCGTGTTGAATACGAACTAATTTTATTATGTACAATTTACAAGTTCTTTAAAAACGGAACGGTTGCGAACTGATTTTCCGAAGATAATGTGTATAGGTGTAAGGGCGATTCAGAAGCGATTCTTATTTGGGTTCGTAAAAATCCAATTCTAAAAAGTGCATTTTGTTTAAAACAACACTTCTTGGATGACATATGTCACAAAATTGAATAAATTTAGCATAAATTTGTGATAGGTGAATTGAGTATATAGTTAATTTCGTCTATATCCCAAAATGTAACAAATGATTTTATTTTAGGGAGACATCCTGTATCCAAATTTTATTTATTTTTTTTTCACCTTGGAAATTTGAGATTTAATAAGATCACAAAAATCAAGTATTTTTATAGTAAAAAAAAAAAAAATAATATAAGAAAAATTTTAAGAATTTTTGTATATATAAATTTGAAAATCATAAACAATTTTTATATTTTATATATTTAATTTTTCAAATATTTTTTTTTTTTAATTATCTAATACAATTACGATATACCAATTCACCTTAAAATTCCGTGATAATTTATAAAAATGTTTCAGTAATTTTTGAATTTAGAAAACATTAATTTTAATTATCCCATCACAAAATTTTCTTATTTAATATTTAATACAAATTTAATTATTTATATATTTTTAATGTAAATTACAAAAAAAAAAATGGCATATTTATCTAATGTGTTGTTAGGGTGGTACAATTATGAGTAAGTTACATAAATAAAGTTGATACAAAAGGAAATATAAATAAAAATTTATGAATTTTTCTTCATTTTGTATATATACAAAAGATTTGAAATAATGTAATGAAAATGCACTTATGTAAATTACACTTCATTATCTAAATACCATAGAGTTAATCATACACGGAAATTTGTGAACTTGTCTTATATTTCTGGGCCTATATCTCATTTAGATAATTATTATATAATTAATTTTAATTAATTAAATTTTAAAGTTTAATTATTTATATTTAAACAATTTACAAATTAAAAATTTAATTATTTTTGTAAGATGTTAAAGATGTTTTTTAAAAAAAAATTATATATAAAAATATTTTGTATAACATTCTTATAAATTCCTTTAAAACAATTCTTAAAGTAAATTAATGAATATATGTATATATATATATATGTAGATATGTAAATATTGAAGATGTATCTATACGGTTAAAAATAAACTCAACAACAACAAATCGGATATTTATTGCGGTCAAGGTAGAAAAAATAGTCTATGTACACAAAATATTTATTATTACAATTAAATGATAAATATTATATTTAATAATTGCTTCATATTCTATAGTTGAATTGAATTTTTTTGACCAGTGTCACTTATCTGTCCAGTGTCATCTCCTGTATGGAATGAATCTAAAATAAAAATAAACAGTATATTAAAAATTCTGTTTTTACACGGTATAGATACGTTCCAGACAAAACCGTGTAAAAAAAAAACCATGTAAAAAAAGACATAAAGTACATAGAAAAAAAGGATTAGTTCCGTATCCTTCAATCCTGTAAAAAAAATAGTTGAAATAAAATGATTCGAACAAAAAAATAAAAGCGAAATTAAATTATTATGTTCATTAATGCACGCTGTTTATTTCATAAAAAAACAGACGGCAATTCAAATCTTAAAGTAAAAGTAACATAAATTTTAAATTATAGCAGTTCAGGAACTGAAAATTCGTACAAGTGTAAGTGAAAATAAATTAGAAAAGGGAAATCCCTAAATAAATTTCTAAAAGATCAATAAAAATATTTTTCTTTAAAATTTCAATCAAATAGCATTTTATTAATCGTGCTAAACCTAATGAAATCGTGTAACAACGGAATCAATTAATTTTTTTTTCTAGACCGTGTTAAATCAAAACCGTGTAAAAAAAGACATGACATACATAGTTCAGTTCAGTTTCGATTCGATTCGACTGGTTAAGTAAACTGAACACATATAGTTATCGATTGCAATTGATTAAATCACATATATTATTATTATTTGTTTGAAACTGTCAAATTTCATTCCTCTTGAAATTTTCTTCAGTTTGGATTCACAAAATTCTAATCGTTCAAAACTCTTTCGATTCGATTCTTGGAAGCCAATTAATTAGACCATTTCTCGAAATAATGTTATCACCAAATCTTTCTGTCAATAAATCCAATTGTTGCGATAGCTGTATGAGGTATATAGCATCATCTTGTTGTAACCGAAACGCACTTCCGGATCGATACAATTCAAATTTTTGAAACAAAAAATCAATTTATCATTAATTTGTAACAAGCAAAAATACTCACTGTAACATTAGCTTCAGCATCATTTTTATAGAAATATTGACTGATAATGCCTCGAGCGTGTAAACCACACCATGACCATACACCATATACGGTCCATTTTTGAGAATATAATGGAACGTCCAAAATTTCTTGAGTATTGCTTAACTCAAAAATATAATTTACTATTATAATTTATAATATTTATTATTATTAATTATACATATGATAATAATACCATATGTCAATACTGTTCTATCTCAAAATTATACATTTTGCAGGAAATGTGAAAAAAAAAACACTTTTCTTATATCACCTACAGAAAGTTATAGAAAGTATGCGGTTATTATTGATATAAAATTTAATTATGTATGGTATCAAAGCAAAACCGATTTTATAACTTAATTAATTATATAACTTAAAACAAACTTCATTATAGAATAAATATTAATTTTATCAAATATTTTTTTTGAAAAACTGAAATGATTTGAAATTATTTAATTTACAGAAAATAAATACAAAAAGACTATAAACCAAAAAAAAAAAAAAAAATTAAAAAAAAAAAAACGAATATATTAAAACAAAAATAACAAATAAAATAAAAAAATAACAATTAAAAAAAAATCACTTGAAAATAATCATAATAAATAAAGATATTTAGAATAAAAAAAAAAAAGTACAAACAACGACAAATAATTGAATTTTATGAAATTTTACCAATCATCAACAATACAAAATTAATTAACTATATAATAAATAATAAAGTATAAATAAAATAATTATGAATGATAATCAAGAAATTGATAATAATAAATTAAATATAAAAAAAAATAAAAAAAAAATATTAACTGGTAAACGTCAATCAATATTATCACCAATACAATCAATATCAACAACATCAATACCAGAACAACAACAACAACAACAACCACAATTATCATTATCATCATCATCAAATAAATTAAAATTAAATAAAATGGCACCAATTAAAGAAATTCAACAACAAAAAAAAGATAAAAAACGTGAACGCTGGCTATTAACACGTAAAACATGGAAATATATGACAGATGCTGGACGTAAATTAATACCAGATAATAATAATGGTCGGACAATTGATGATATTAAAAAATGTGAAAAAAATTTTCATTTATTATGTTCATCAGAACCAAAATTTATATTATGGCGACGTAAAGCATCATATCCAGGTGCAATGGGTGGTAGTAATAATAATAATAATAATAATAGTGGTAATAGTAAAAAACGTTTAAAAAATTTATTAACACGATCATATAAATCAATTAATAATAATAATAATAATAATAATATTGATAATGAACAATATAATAATGCTGAACAAATAATGAAAATATTACAAAATTATTTATGTTTAGATGATAAATCAATTAAAACAACAACATTATTAAGTACAAAAACAATACGACCAGATCAAACAATATCATCATCATCAAAACGTCCAATTAAATATGATCCATTATCATCATCAATATCATCATTATCATTATTAGAAAAACAACAAAAAAATGCAAATGATACAGCAAAACAAATAAATGAATTATTAGATAAATTACGTAAATATAGTGAAAAATGTGGTAATAATAATAATAATAATAATAATAATAATATTATATTAAATATAAATAATATAACACCAGATATTTTAGATAATAAAATATTATTAAAAAAAATTTATAATGAATTAAAAAAACAACAATTAAATCGTATATTAGGTAAATATTCATCAAAATCATTAAATTTATCATCATCATCACATTCAACATCATTATCAAATTTATTAAATTTTCGTAATAATAATAATAATAATAATAATAAAAATGATAGATTATTTCAAATTGATAATGATGATAATAATTGTAAACGAAATAGTGATAATGATAATAATATATATTTAAATAGATATGATAAAAATGATTTATATAATAATAATAATAATAATAATCAAAATAATAATAATGATATTGATAATAATAATAATAAAAAAAAAAAAATTATTAATAAAATTTATATTCAACATGGTACACAAACTGATTTTATTAATTTAAATGAATTACAACGTTTATCAAAAGAATATATTGATAATCAACAATATTATTGTGGTAGTAGTGGTGGTGGTTTAAGTCCAACAGATGATGATAGTGATAAAAGTAATAATAATAATAATAATTATAATCATCGTAAAAGTAGTATTGATAATGAAGATGTATCACAATCAGTTAGTGATACAATAAAACGTTATTTACGTATGGCTAGAAAAAAATCAGTTAATGATGATAATAATAATACAATTGGTAATCGTTTTAAACGTGTTAATTATGATAGAAATTTACGTAACATACGTTCAAAAGGTGAAATTATACCACCTGGTATGGATGATGGTAATAATATTAAACAAACACAAACATTAGATTCATGGCCATTAATATTATTAAATTATATAAAAGGTATTGATAATATAAAATTATTAAATGATTCACATAAAGATTGGGAAAATCATTTAAAATTACGTTTAAAAAATAAAGATGATTATGAAAAAAAATTTAAATTAAATAATTATAATAATAATAATAATAATAATGAACAACCACAACAACAAATACCAATTATTGGTAGTGGAATTTTACATTCAGGTCAGCAATTTTTATCAAATTTATGGCATGGTCATAATAATAGTGGTGGTAGTGGTGGTGGTAGTGAAAATAGTCATCAACCATCACCAGCAAATAGTACAATATCAATTAGTTCAGCACCAGTTGGATATGCACAATCTGGATTAGAATCTAGTAAATTATATTTTTAAAAAAAAAAAAAATATTTTTTATAATATTAAATATTAAATATATAAATTAAAATTATTAATATTTAGGGAATTCGCTATCGACAATGAAAATCCCAAATATTCATAATTTACAAAAGCGACTATATACAAAACCGGGGAACCATTTACCCGATACGGTTACGTTGGGGCGACGGTACATTAATGTGTAGCGACAAATAAAAAATTATTGTAAATTTTTAATGTTATTTTCAATTTAAGATATAATTCAGTATGATGTTGGGTCAATAAAAACCAAATATTTCGGAACAAACTAAACGCTTAACATATGACATACATACATATTGCATGCAATTGGCCAGGGTTTGTAAAAAAAAATCAATTTTCAAATTCAATAAGCGATCAACTCAAAATTTCATAGATTGTTTTCTGTACCATATATAGATTTTCGCAACCTCTGATTCGATCTAATTTTGATTTGCGATCGGTATGATTCGATTTCCAAATCATATGAATCCGCTCTTTTACAAGCTTTCAAACACAATTTCCATACAATGTTCTAACTAAAAATTATTTTATTATATTTAATTTCATTATAATTTATTGTGTTGGAAAATTTGAAAATTGTTACCAATTTACAATTTGGTATACGATTACCAATAGAATCACAGTTCGGTTTACATACAACGTTCAAAATCCCAACGTATTCAAAATTTCAATGAATCTTTCACAAAACAATTTATATTATTTATTCAGTGTTTTTCAATGTCCAAAGAAAATTTGTTAGTTAGGTATTTATTTATATTGAATATTCGGGATTTTCAATGTCCAAATAATATTGAATCTCATATTAACAGCCAATAATTTTTTTTTTTTATATATAGTACATAATTCATTTTTCAGTTATAAGAAGGATACCTATATATAACGGGTCAAATGTATAATATTTAGATGTCACCTGGAACAAAAGTTGGTGACATCCGTCCCCCTTTTTGTAAACTAACTATAACTAACAGCCAAATAATAAAAAAAAATATGCATGTGCAATAAATATACCAGAGAGCGCTTTACCACCAATTAAAGAGAGCTTTAACATCATGTAATAATTTATGCTTTATTATTTTATTTATCAAAAAGTATTTATAAAAAAGAGAACAAAATTCATATAAAAAAATTTAAAGATTAAATTCCACAAAGCATGAAAGCTTTTTCAAATACACACAATTGAATAAAACCACAAATGAAGTATTTGAATAAAAGCTTTCATGTTTGTAGAATTTAATCACGAAAATTTCCATCCATACAAAAACTTTTATATAATTTTTGATCTCTTTCTATATATATGCTTTTTGGTTATATATACATAAAAATAATTTTTTTTTTACTTATTATTATTATAATTGTTAAAATAACTTACAAACGAAAAAAAAATGTTTTTTTTTTTTCTCTTTTTTTCTTTCAAGTTTTCGATAAATCAAAAAATAAAGATTTACAAAATACAATGCAAAAATCAAAATCATCATCAAATGTTGGACAATTTGTCTCTAAGAAAATATGGAAAACTAGATCAAAAAGTCAAACAAGAACAGCATTACTAAATTATAATAAACCAGATTGGACACCACAGGTAAATGTAATACTCATAATTTAACAAAAGTTCAGATGGTTTTTAATTTTCCGAGAAAATTCCAAATTATATTTTTATAAAATTTAAAATTAAAAATTGTGATTTTGTCAAATGTCGCATATAATTTCCTTATTTTTATAAAGTATGAAAGCATATAGAAATTAAAGAATAAACAAAATTGACTCGATTTGAGTTATTTGATATGTAATACTATAGACGTCCCTTTATACATACATCTCTCCATAGCAGATTAAAATAACCAAATCAATTATTTAAAAATCTATAAAAACAAAAGAAAAAAATCAGTTTGTCAGTAATGCTGTTAGCTGTTATGACACTTGCTTTTTTTCAGGCTATAGTTTTTTACGATAGAGCCTAGCCGGGAATAAATGAAATAGTTAGTTTTCGGACGACAGAGAAAGCATATAATTTTGATTAATAAAATATAAATAATATAAAAAAATCATATATAAAAAAAATCTGGCATCTAAATAAATATAAATTTTTCAAAAAATCCAAAAAAAAAAAAAATAACAAAAACTTATTTTAAATTATATTTTTTCCAATTCCTTCAAAAATTTGTATTTATTATCTGAAATGTCAAAAAAAAAAAAGCAAGTGCCATTAATAATTGCTAAAGTTTACAATTCTATTACAATTCAAGTTAGAACATCTAGATCTAGACATTACTTGATACTATCTAATAACACGACGTTATTATCGTAATACCGCGATTATAATTAACGCATTCTAGACGTACCATTTATCAAAATAAAGTTGAAATGTATGGAGTTGTATGAAAGTAGTTACAATGCACACAGTCTAAACGTAGCCTCGGTAAAAGTTGTCCAACTTTTAATTTTTTTCGCTTTCATCGCGCTTTGCAGTGTCAAAATATAGAAAAATTTAAAAAAATTTAAAAACAAATTCAATTCAATTCAATTCAAAATTTCAAAAAGTATTTTATTAATTTAAATTCAATTTACAAAATTAAATTTAGAAATAATATTTTTCTGTCAAAAAAATTGTAAACAAACAGTTGTTATTTACACATCTACGCTTTCTATTGTCTCTACTCTTGTTGTAGACCGCGTTGGAACGCGTTTAGAGAGCGTAATGAAAGCGACAATGTAACTCAAGCATAAGGTTGAATTGCAATTGTAGGTATATGCCAGTGATGAGCTGTAGCCAGTTCGCATCGGTTCTATAGAACCAGTTGTTAAATTTTTAGTATAGTTTATAAAACCGGTGTTAATTAGGAATCAACAAATTCAAGAACTAAAAATATTATGTTAAATTTGAAAGAAAATTTAGGAGCATTTGTCAAAAAAAAGTTGATGAAATATTGTCGTCACCTACGTTTCCAGATATTCCTTTTGTGGAAAATAAAAAAATTTATAGTTTCCCAAGAAAAAAACTAATTGAAACCAATAATTAATAAAATGAATTCCCGAATGTAAAATTGTGGACATATATAAGAATGACTAAACATGAGAAAAATAACGACATTGCCGAATTATTTAATTAACTTGAAGCAACTGATTGGAATTTGGAAGAAGTTGCTATGTCCGTGGATAGTCGGAGAAGGAAAATTGAAAAATCAAAATGAAATTATTAGGTACGAAATTCCCATAAACGATTTCAATTTCAGAGATTATGTACAAAATGTAAATGAAGGAAAAAACTCCGAAATAGAAATAATACAAAAATCTAAAAACAAAATTAATACTATCGCTATAAAGTTCATCAGAGGCCGAACGAGGATTCTCATTAATGTATATTATTTGTGAAAAAAAGAGCTAATCTTTCAGTTGAAAGTATTTCTAGTTTAATGAGTGTTAATATGATTGGACCACCACTTGAATCATGAAATGCTGGAGAATATATTGAAACTTGGTTGAGAAATCATAATTCAGCTAATGATACCAGAATTAGGAAATTATTTTAATAATAATTATTAAGAAATAACAAAATCAATTCTATTCAAATAAAACGATATTTTATTAAAATAAAACAATTTTTGGTTATTAGTTTTATAGAACCGGTTGTAAAATATTTTGTAGCTCATCACTGGGTCTATCTCTTTAAAACTTAAGTGAATTGGATAATTAAGTGAATTGGACAAAGTAATATATTATAAGTAATTCAAGTCAGAGTAAAATGATTTTAGTTTGAAATATTATGTTTTAATTACAATAATAATGTAACTAAATTTTATTTATTCTGTAACTTAGTTTTGTTAATTATAACTAATTGATTTTATTAATTAAATATTTAATATATTAATTTGAAAAGATGCAGAAATAAATTATCTTTGTAAATACTACAATGAATTTTCGATATAAACTACTTTGTTAATAGCGACTTTTGATAATAGCGACTCTCGATTATTAGTAAACTTTTTTGAATGATGAGTTTTCGTTAAAATTCACTTTAAATTAAATTAAACTTAATTTTCTTCTTCTATATATTTTCAGTATTTATACTCTTGGGAAATTAAGTTTAAGTCTTCTAAATACGATAAATTTTCTGTCGTACCTTGTAGCCAAATTCATTTTTTCGTTCCATACTTTTTCTTTTACCGAAATTATTTTTCTTGTTCGTATTTCATCGCTAATAAATTATTAAATTATGGGTGACTTATAAATGGAAAAATGAATCAAAAAAAGTTTACTATAATCGAGAGTCGCTATTATCAAAAGTCGCTATTATCGAAGTAGCTTTTACATCGAAAATTTACTGTACTTATATAAAAATATAAATTACAAAATTAATAAATATTTACAATATTTTGGATTAATTTTTAATTAGGGTAATTGCGTATGGACATCAGCTAATGGTAAACGTTTAATTTTAACTGATACAAAATTAAGTGATCTTACAGAAATCGAACGTACAATACTTCACCGAGTTGCTATTGATAAAATAAATCAATTAAATATTGGTGTTAATGTAACACCACCAACAGGTTAGAAATATTTGTGGTATACTTTTTATATAAAAGAAATAATAATTATATAAATAAAAAAAAAAAAAGATAATAGCTCAACTAATAGTGGAATACCATCTAAATCACAAAAACGTCGACCATTATTAATAAAACGTAAAGCAGTGACAACAAGTTTTTTTGATAGTGGAAAAAATAAAAATGATAAAGGTTTTATTATAAATAATTTTTAATTATTTTATTTATTTTTTAAATTACATTTTTTATTTTTTATTTTAAAGAATTATCAAATAGTTTAATGTTTGGTGTTACATTAGAAAAATGTTTAGAAAATGATCAACGAATGTGTAAAGATTCAGCTCGTAGTTCTAAAAATTCAATATCATCATTAATAAATGATCCTAAAGGGGTGATAAGATTAAAATAAAATATGAAAAATTTTGTACAAAAAAAATTATTAATAATTTATTATTTATTTAGATTGGATCATGTGATAGTTTAGTAACTAAATCAATTGGTAATTTACCAAATTCAAATCATAGTGATCGTGTTACAATTAGTGGTGCAATTGGTACTGGTGTTAGTAATTTAATAAATGCAGCAACAATGAAACTATCACGTAGTCAATCAGATATAAGACGAAATAGTCAACAAGATTATGATAATTTAATTAATAGTAATGGAATATTAGGTGATATACAATCACCACCAATGACAGGTTTAAATCGAAATAATGGTGGTCAAAAAATACCAGCTGTTGTTATATCATGTATAAAACATATAGAAGAAAATGGTTTACATACTGTTGGTATATTTCGTGTTAGTACATCAAAAAAACGTGTGAGACAGGTTAATATGAATAATATAAATTGTATAATCAAAAAATGTATATAAAAAGAGATCAAAACTTAATATAAAAGTTTTTGTATTGACGTAAATTTGGATAATTAAATATTTACAATAATGAAAGCTTTTCTTCAAATACTCATTCGATTAATTGATTAATCGTAAAAAAAAATTAACGATTATCTCTGATTTTATCTTAACCGACTCAAGAAATGAAGAAAATTCCATTTACTCTACTCTGTATTTTTTAGTTTAACATATAGTTAAGTCGTACAACTTCAAAAAAGATTTTAAAATTGTGGAATGAACTATAGTCAAAGAAGCAAACAATTGGAAAATCTTTATCAAGCCCTATATTGACCATTCAGCCGCCAACTTCAACAAATAGTGAACGAGTCTTTTCTATTTCCCGGAAATTTTATGACCAAAATTTGAAATCATTTTAATACTGGATTCGTTAAATGCTCTTGTTTTTTTTTAAAAAAAAAAAAATCTACTTCAATAAATATTAAATTTAGTTGTGCATTTTTAATTATGTTATCTTAAGATTCAAATCCATATACAATAAAACACTTTTATATGAATTTTGATCTCTTTCTATACATATTTTTTTGACATCTTTCTGGTAAATATTTCTAATATTTATATAATATAAAAAAAAATATTTAATATGTATTAAATTTTCAAATTATTGCAGTTAAAAGATGATTTTGATCGTGGTGATGTAAATATATTAGATCCAGAAATATGTCCACATGATGTAGCAACATTATTAAAAGAATATTTTAGAGAATTACCAGAACCATTATTATGTATAAATTTATATAAGGCATTTGTTAAAACACAAAGTATATAATATATAATAAAAATATTATTGTAAATATATATAAATTTAAATATAACATATATATATTTTTTTTTTATAATTTATATAAATATAGAAATTCGAAATCGTCGACTTCAATTAGAAGCATTATCACATTTAGTACAATTATTACCAGTTGCACATCGTGATACATTATATATATTATTAAAATTTTTAGCTAAAATTGTACGTTATTCGGATGATGTAACATCACGTGATGGTACAATATTATCACAAGGTAATAAAATGGATAGTAATAATTTAGCAACTGTTTTTGCACCAAATATATTACGACAAATACAAACAACAACAATATTATCATCATCATCTAATAATAATACCGGTATTCAACATAATACAACAGAACAAGAAATTGATGAACAACTTGATGTAATTAATGTAATAAGGTAATTTTTCATACATAAATTTCAGAGTTGTTAAATAATGCATTATTTTGGTAATGTATATCAACATCATTACTCCAGTATCAATTACTTTATTTGAATTACTTTAATGCACAGTCCGCTATTGTAATACTGAAAAGATTTAAGTATACCAAAATATATCCTCTAATCCTGCAGTAATGCATTATTTCAACTATATTAAAAGTAATGCATTACTTTACTGCATTCCAATAATTTTTAGAAATTTGTAATTAATTACTTTGAAATATTATAAAGTAATTATAGGTAATTCATTGAATTACTAAATATTGTGTTAGTACTTCAAAGTTTTTCATGGAAGAACAGAGTAATGTAAAAAATACTTCAAATTAATTACAGAATTTAAATAATTACTGGAATACAGTAAAGTAATGCATTACTGCAGTATTAGCGGGTAATTTTGTACTCGAAATTTTTCAGACAAAAATTACTTGAAAAAAAATAATGCATTCAAAATTTGAATTACTAAAGTAATAATACTGCATTACTTTTTCAATGCATTATTTAACAACTCTGATTTTTTATTTTATTAAAAATAATTTCTATATTATTTTATTATTATATAATATTTTATATTTAATATTATATTTTATTTTATAGAACAATGATTGATCATTTTGAAGAATTATTTAAGATACCAGCTGAATTAATGGATGAAATATATACAAATATGTTAGATACATTTCCACAACAACTTGATTATTTATGTCAAAAACGTGATATTAAAAATGAGTAGGGAATCAATAAATATTAATGATACATTATTATTATATATAAATATCAAAGTTTGCAAAATGTTATTCAAAACGTAACGCTAAAACAAAAATAATGAAATGAATTTGTTTTATTACATAACGTTTTATAAACGATATTACATAACGTTTTATAAATTATTAAATTTTCATATATAGATAACAACAGTAAACGTAACGATAACGCAAACAATTTTGTTACGGTTTTTCGTTATATACACAATTTTTTTTAAAAAAATTATTCATTAAAAATCTTCCAAATTGTACAAAAAATAACGTTATAATATAACAATTAAAAATATTTTTCGTTATTATAACGAAATGTGTAATGTTACATATTTTTTTGTTTATTTTGCACACTGATATTATAATATATACAGGGTGTTTCCGTTGTTAAGATATAGCTCTATATATACAAAAAAAAAAAATGGAATTACTCTGAAATTGATCAATTTTTACAGAGGCATATCAGGATATGTACGAAAAAATGATATTCATTTAAAAAAAAAATTATCGTGTCTGTTATAATGCCGTTTGCACATCCAATATTACATACTCCGTATGAAGGACACGATATAGAATATTTTGAATAAATAATGGAAAAATATAGTTTCATTTAAAGAAATATATTTACCAGAGTTGTTAAATAATGCATTAAAAAAGTAATATACTGAAATATAATGCATGATTTTCTAAAAAGTTATTATGTATACTTAAATTTTTGAATTATTCATTACCAGTACTGGTAAATGGAGTAATGCATTATCTCAAAAGTAATGGATTTTTTGAATTATACTTTACTGCATTACAAATACTTCACATTTTTATGGTGAAGTACTTATAGACTTAGAAGTATTTTGAAGTAGTTTTTACTTTAAGGAAGTACTTCAAAATATAATTCGAAGTATTTGATACTTCAATGAAGTACCGTGCATTACTTTGAAGAACTGAGAATTATTTCTAAGTAAATTGAATAAAATTTATAATGTTATGGTATTTATATTTAATATTTTACAGTGGTAATGTTCACTGACAAAAAAAAACTTAAATAAAATAAAAGTACTTCAAAATACTTCAAAGTATACTTCACCATAAAAATGTGAAGTATATTTATAATACGGTAAAGTAATTCAAAAATTTCATTGCTTTTGAGATAATACAATACTCTATTACCCAGTACTGTCAAGAGAGTATCGAAAATATTTAAGTATACGCCATTTACAAGTAATGCAGTAAATTAAAATTTAATTTGAATTATTTGGTAATGACGTAATGTTTCGCTAATGCATTACTAAACAACTCTGATATTTAAATAATTTGTGCACGGGTTTATTAAGAATCTAATTATATATTTAGTATATCTTTTTGTATATGCTATCTTAACAAAAAAAAAAACAGCCTGATATAATGTTAAATATTATTTTTATATATTTTTTTTTTAAAATTACAAAATTTATTCTTCCCCACCATCAATAAAAATGATCATAATTATACCCACCATCAAACATATAATAATCATTATATAAGTGATGAAATGGATAGTGCTAGTTCTAATACACCATTAAGTTCACCACCACCAATATTAGGCTTAAATCAAGATGGAAATATACAACAAATTTTTAATAAATTTACAACAACATCAGATAATAATAATCAAAAATTAATAAAAACTAATATAGTAACACCACCTACATTACGTCGGATTTATTCTAGACAAGTAGTAATGCATGAAAATGCTGCTAAAGGTGATAATCAAAATGAAAATAATAATAATATTATTGATATAAATGATGGTGGTGGTGGTGGTGGTGGTAGTGGTAGCGTTAGTAGTGGAGCACGAAGGTATTATATTTAAAAAAAATCAAATAAAAATATAAAAATTTAAAAAAAAATTAATTTGTTTTTTTATTATTTTATATTTAGACGAGATAGAACATCAAAAATGAAATATATATCATCAGATAATGAAAATGATATATTAAGAAGACGTCGACGTGATAGATTATTATCTGGTGATGGTTGTTTAAATGATAATAAACGGTCATTATCTAATACTTTAACAAATGATTATCATTCCATGGCTAAGGATGACGAATCATTTACACAATCAAATAAAAATAATCAATCATCAATTTTACGTTGTTTATCAAATGATTCATCATCATCATCATCTAGTTTACCTATACAAAAACAACAACAACAACAACAACAGCAACAACAATTAGATCGTCGATTATCTACACCAAATGTTTTACAGCATAATACTGGTGTTGTTACAGCTACCCTTAAAATTCCATTACAAATGCAACAACAACAAACAATTATTGATCATGGATTATATAATCATGGTAAATTAGATTTATCAGATATACCATATATTGAAGATTGTACAAATGGACAGGATTTTGGATCATTATCATCTACTGGTTTGTACAAATATTTAGTATAAGAAATAAAATCAAAAAAAAAATATTATTTAATTTAAGGTCGACATCATTTTGCCCCAATAATTGGATCTATATCATTTAGTGGAAATACACAATTAGAATTAAATTCAAATAATAATAATAATAATAATAATAATGAATTATTATCAAAAACACAATCATTTCAAATTCCAATAAAATATGATGGAAAAATATTAAATTCAGCAGTAACAACTTTATCACCACCATCAGGATCATTCCAACAACTGCCACAAACAAATAAAATGAATAAATCAAATATAAATAATAGTAATAATAATAATAATAATAATAATAATAATGATAATATAAATAATAAACAAAAATATCATATTGAACCAAAAATTACACCAAGTATAACAAGTATTGGTGGTGATGTTTTAAGATCAAAAACAGCTGATTTTGAAAGAATATTAACACAAAATAAAAAATATAAATCAAATGATATTTTATTAGATAATAATAATAGTAATAATAATAATAACAATAATTCTGATAAATTAATAATACAACCAATACAACATAGTTCAAGTACATCAATAATAATAGAGGGCAGTAATAATGTACCTATACAAAAACAACAACAACAACAACAATTTAAAAATAATACCCATAAAAATGGTTCACAAGGCCAAATATATAAACGTCAAGAGCTTATATCTAGTGCAAAAAGAACTAATAAATAATAATAAAAGTTATCTATATATTTAATATTATAAATGTATATGCAAAAAGTATGTATAGAAAGAGATCAAAACTCATATTAAAAGTTTTTATTGTGGAATTTAATCCTAAGACCACAAAATTAAATCTCACAACCCACAACACAAGTAATAAGCTTCTTCAAATACACACACTTGTATAAATCCACGAATTACTAATTGTATATATGGAGTGTTTTTTTAAGCTCTATGGCCACCCCAGCTGTTCGTGACAAAGCGTATTCCATAGGTCACTTTTTCGAGTAACTGCATAACACGAATAATAGGAGCAATGTTGGCTTTCATGGTGTCACTTATTGCTGGGTTTATAAACCAGTAACTTCACGTAGCCCCACAGGAAATAACCGGAGAAGTGTCAAATCAGACGACCGTGGAGATCAATTGACAGGTCAATTTCTCGAAATCAACTTATCGCCAAATTTTGATTTCAATAAGTAGTTGCACGTAGCGCCATCCTGTTAAGAAATAAGGTCCGATGATGTCACAAGCGACCGACAACGAATAAATAAATTTGGATCTTCTTCCACACTTTCGTTCACTTTGGTATACAAACATTCCTTCGACGTGTTGATGTTATTACATCATTTATGTGGTATGAAATCTATTTACAGTTCGACGGAAGTCGTTTATAAGTTGCGCGAATCGAGAACAGATTTTCAAAGTAAATTTCAATAGTTTGGTAGCGTTGTTAAGCGTGAGTCTATTCATGATAATTTGCGATAGTATACTGATAATAAATGTCATAAAAAAAAATTATATAAGTTTTAATCTCTTTCTATTTATATACTTTTTGGTATAACAGAGAAATAAGAAAAGATTATTTATTTTTATTTAATATTTTATTTTACAAAAAAAAACTATAAAATTTTATTAAAATTTAAAACAAAAAAAAAAAATCAAAAAAATTTTAATTTTAATTTTTATATTTTCCGTATTCTAAATTGAAGAATGTCATTTATATTTAATTATTGTAATCGGAGTTAACATTTTATAGTTCTCGACCATTTTTCAGAGTTTGGTCAGCAGGAGATTATTATATTCTGATCGATTCTAACAATGTAGCGTAAGTAATTATAATATATTTCTGCATTATTTAAAATTTCAAATTTTACATCCCATTAAGAATCATTTTATTGAGGTCACTTTGGCTGAAATTCTTTTAAATATTTGTATGTGTCGTCGCATATCAAAGATGAATTAAATCATCGCGCAAAGATTGATTTTCTTGGAGCATGATAATTGTATAAATTCACAATGATGCCAATAATTACACTTTTATTTAAAATTATATTTTTATATTTTGTATATATTAAATTTAGAAAAATTAATATATTTTTAAAAACATTAAACATATATAAATGAACAATTTTAAAAACGATTTAAATCTACGTAAAACTAGGAAAATTTACAAATTTCTATAATATTTAATACAAAAATGTTATATAGAAAAAAACTGGAACCACTTTTCACACCGATAATTTACTTATGATACAAGAAAATGGTCGTGACGGTAATTAAATGGATTAAAAAACTTAGTGCGAATATTAACATTTAAATTTGGCGCGCGGAAATTTTCAATTTAAAGATATATTTACTACTTTTGAGTATTCTGAATTTGTGAGTATAGTTTTCTATCCAAAAAAAAAACCAAAACTAGTTATGTCGGTAGACACCTGTTACTTTTTTTAGAGGTCCCACTAGCAAATCGTCTATATCTCGAAATGGGGACGCAAAATCCAGGGAAGTGCTCATATAATTTTTGTTCTTCAAAATACTACAACAAATAACGTGGTATATCGTCGATCAGCCATTTCGTGTTCACCTTGTATAAATTTAATATATAATTCTGTCTGTCTGATATACGTAACGTTTTCTACCAGTCCCCATCAGAATTATCTTTAGTAGTTTATCATATTATGAAGAATGACAGAAAATATTATTAACTCTCAATCTATTCTAGGATAAATCAAGCACTACAAATTTTGACCAAATATTTCTATATAGTTTTTTTTTTTTCATCTCAGCCCCAATGGGGGCTCTACATCCTTTATATAATCCTACTAACAATATAGAAATTTGAATTCAATTGAAATATTAAAAAATGTAATTTTCAGAAATTTTCTAAAATTAGGCAATCAAAAATGGCATAATTTTTAGAATAATAATGAAAGTGTCCTGAAAAATAAATTAATTCCGATCTTTATTATTAAAATACATTTATACAAAAAAAAATTTTTAATAAAACCTAAGAAAATTATATAAAATTTAAATATTTAATAAAATTTACCTTATTTGATAAAAACAAAACTAATTCAAAATGGCTGAATATATGAAGAAAAGTCATAAAATTAAATTTCACAACCGCACTAAACAAAAACGACAAATTTACACTTTCACAATTAAAATTATAATTTTTTTATATTTTATTATTTTAAATTTGGAAATAATATATTTTTTATAATTAATAAAAAAAATTTCAATTTTCATTAAATAATTTTATCTACAACACAAGAAAAACCATTTTGCAATTTCAGAATTTCACTACACATTTTTAAAAGGATTTTAAATCCGCGTAAAACTATAAAAATTTTAATTAAAAATAATTTAAAAAGATTTATTTTATATTTTTACTAACATTTTGACAGTTAAAATAATAATTTTTATAATTTTAATTTTCTTTTTTATTATTACCGAGCACTGATAAGTCATTACGAACCGACAATTAATTTTTAACTATAAGAAAAGAGGCGTGACTAATTAAATGGATTATAAAATTTGACATATTTTTTAAGGGCGCGAAATTTGAATTTGAAAATATTAAATATTTATTTAAAATATATATAATTAAAATTTATAATATCATATATTTTAGTATTTAACGAAATTATAAGTTCACGCGTGTTCCTGATTAATAAAATTTTGCTTTTATTTTATTTTGAGCTCCATTATTAAATTTATTTATTTCAATATTATTAAATAATTGTTAGTACATTCTAAAGAAGCTAGAAACTAACCGAAATTTTATCTAGAATATTAAGAACACCCTAAAGTTTAAAGAAGCTAAACTTAGTATACCCAAAGGCATTTGGTCGCTAGGTCGACTACCATAAACCAGAAAAATTAATTTTTCATATTAAAATTGCCAAAGAGGAAAACTTTAAAATATCGGTTCACCAATCACAACATTTTTTTTTTAAATTACACTAAGATGTTAAGAACACCCTAAGGAGGATAGAAAGTCCCCCAAACTCATGATACACAATGGTATGTGGTCACAAGGCCGATAACCATAAGCCAGAAAAATAAAAATTTTATATGAAAATTGTAAAACTTTATAATATCGGTTCACAAACGCAACTTTTATTAAAAAATTCTCTAAAATGTTAAAAACACCCTAAGTAAGCTGAAACTACCCCAAATTGGGATCTCGAAGATATATCTAATGATATTTTCAAATTCAAATTTCGCGCCCTAAATAAATATGTCAAATTTTCTAATCCATTTATTCACGCCTCTGTTCTTAGTTAAAAATTAATTGTTGGTGCGTAATGACATAATAAATAATAAAAAAGAAAATTAAAATTATAAAAATTATTATTTTAACTGTCAAAATGTTAGTAAAAATATAAAAGAATCTTTTTAAATTATTTTTAATTAAAATCTTTATAAATATTCGTAAATTTTTATAGTTTTACGCGGATTTAAAATCATTTTAAAAATGTGTAGTGAAATTCTGAAATTGCAAAATGGTTTTTCTTGTGTTATAGATAAAATTATTTAATGAAAATTGAAATTTTTTTTATTAATTATAAAAAATATATTATTTCCAAATTTAAAATAATAAAATATAAAAAAATTATAATTTTAATTATGAAAGTGTAAATTTGTCGTTTTTGTTTAGTGCGGTTGTGAAATTTAATTTTATGACTTTTCTTCATATATTCAGCCATTTTGAATAAGTTTTGTTTTTATCAAATAAGGTAAATTTTATTAACTATTTAAATTTTTATTATTTCCTTCGATTTTCCAAATATATGAAAATATTTTCCAACATTTGTTTTACTAGTTCTGATGGTAATCGCCAGATTCAATTTTTGACGTAAGGCAATTAAAAAATCATCTGCTTGTTAATAACTACGAAATTGTGGATCAATAACAATAAATTTTACTAGTGATATTCCTTCAAGATTATCGAAAGAGCTATGACATCATTAATAATATAAAAACCAGATAAAATATTGTTTTAGATAACCCAATAAACAAACCTGTATAATGGAAAACTTTCAGAATGATGAATATTTTGAATACAAACTTAAAATTTGATGAAACAATCTATAGGAAAACTGCAACTGAAACTGACACACTGACAAACTAAATATTTCCATATTAAAATTTATACAAATAATTAAAATTTTATAAATTTTTTATTTTTATTATTTATTTCATTTTACATACAACCACATGATTCTACGACCATATTTGGTAGAGTTTTAAGTGTTACTGTATTATTGCTATCACGATAAAATAATTGTAATGATGAAAATTGTTTAGCTGTACAGCATGGTATTAATTCTAATGGTTTCTTACCATTTGAAGATTCTCTGTATTGTGCCAATTTCTGTGTAAAAAATAAAAAAAAACATTATATTCAAAATATAATTATTATTTTATTTATATAAATTAAAGTCTTTATTAATTTCATCTCCCAAAATAAAATACCGCGAACTTAATAAAAATTAATTATGTCTTTTTATTTATATAAAATCGATAATTAACCAATTCGAATGCAATTTCAATGACCTTAATAATCTAGCTGCGAAATGGCATACGGAAAATGTCAAATTTCTGAACGCCACGGGGTGGATCTGAAAACTACCTAACAATACATGTGGTCAAGAGAGTGAGTGGTTTCAAAATGGCGGAAATGCGAACTCGATGTCAGCGGATATGTAGTTCGCCACTTTAACCAACCCAAACCAACAATGATTGTTTTGAATAACACGGATCGAATTTATTTCCATTTTTATAAGCCCAGCAACAGCAATAGAACCAGTGAACGATGGCGTGTATGGCAAAGTATTTGTAGTTTGAGCGATAAAATATACTCCCAAACAAAATCAAGTATTTTACAACAAACACTACGTACGTGCTTTTACTGTTTACATTGTCTACTTCATATTTTACGGGTAGACAATGTCGACAATATAAAATATTCTAAAATAAATGAAAATAAATGAAAATTATTTTATTAAATTTTTTGTCTTTTTATTAAATTATTAATACGCGCCGTGTACTTCACAATGAACTATATTAATTTTGCGTTTGACGAGAGCTCACAAAGTCGACATTGTCTACACACTATTGTCTAGTGTGTAGACGAACAAATACTTTTTAAAATTTGAAATTAAAAAAAAATACTGAGACGCCTCTATTTCTTCCGTATCATTTACGCAGTATAATTTCGAATTAATAAATTAAATATATATATGTACATATTTAACTATTTACAAACGGTATGTCCGTTTTTTTTAAACGGTCCAATAAAAAAGAACATTATAAATACTAACTTGTACAAATGCACTATGATGATTAGTACTGGCTGCAATACTTGCTGATGATGAACATGAACCCCGACAAAAATATGCATCATATCCTTCTGGTTGTATTATCCAATCACTCCAACCAATTTCTTTAAATGATATATATAATTTTTCACGACAACATTCTGTAATACCAGCTGTACAATTAACGCTACGTTTTTGACGTTGTCTTTGTCTACGAAATTGTGTATCAATAACAATAAATGGTTGATATTCTTTTTCTAATGATATTAAACCATCTTCACTATCTAATTCACATGATTCACATGATATATGTATTAAATGACTTAATTCATGATAACCAACCCATTTTCGTATTGGCCAAGCTATATCAATTTTAATCCAGCCTTCTTAAATTATATTAGTGTAAAGAAAGATACCAAAAAATAAATAAAATATAAATAAAAAACTTAATCAATTAAATTTATATAATAAATATATGTAGTAAGTTTTATTAAAATTATATTTCAAAAATTTAGTTATGGACGTTATTATTACATTTGGTATATATACCAATAATCAGTGAAATGAAGCTGACCTATATAAAATTGTATTCCTGGGTATATTCTGTGAATAATAAGAAATGCACATTTTTAGATCGAATACGTTGCGTATCGCAGTTTGATTAAAATTTTAAAGCTTTGATTTTGATTTTGAACATATTGTCGCTTTGATAAACGTTACTCGTTACTCAAAAACTAAATGTTTATGCTGAAACGTTTTCGCAAACGTTTCCCAAACGTTTACGTAAATATTCTGCCAAAAACTGTTATACTCTTCAGCGTAAACTTTACGCACACTAATACATAAATAGTCCTCGAAAAATAATTTGTTGTTGGTGGAAAGTATTTTTTTTTTTTTTTTTCAATTTCATGAACTATAAGCACAAAATATATGTATACAAAGAGATCAAAACTCATATTAATTTTTTTTATTGTGGTATTTAATCTGAAGATCGCAAATATTAAATTCCACAATAAAGCTTCTTTCAAATATACATACTTGCAGTTGCAGACATACTTTTGCATAAATAATTCAAAAAAGAAACAAATTTTTAAATTTTCGTTTATGCTCGATTTTTTTTCGATACGAAATTAGCTATAGTTAGTTATACGTAATTGTCTATTAACACTTGTTCCTCAGCATAACAAAAATTCGTCGAACCAGGAGGTAAAAATAGAAAAAAAAATAATAGCTCCTAAACTATCAACAATCATTAAATTTACATAGGAGTATTTTTGATATGCCTTGAGGTCCTCTAACTCCCTGCTTCGGCTTGACCCTATTTCTTGCGAAATACTATATATATACTTTTTTGTTTTATGAAAATATCAATATATTTGATAAAAAAGCTTTCATTCTTTCGGGTTTTAATCTCTAAATTTTGCGTCCATACATAAAATTTTATATAAGTTTTGATCTCTTTCGATTATATACTTTTTGGTGTACATTAATTTACCTACTTTAATAAAAATTGAATGTTTTATAAAATAAATTGATATTTTATAAAAAATAAAATTTATATTTTTAATAAATAATTTTGAAATAATTTTCAGGGTTCATTCATACTTCATTTTCATTTGATATTCAATTCACTTTTGCCTTTCATATTGAATTAATTTTTTGTTCATTTTAGCATTTTAGCTTATAATTTTCAATTCATTTTGGCGTTGAATTGTTGAATTCAAAATTAACTTAAAATTAAGTCAATCTGAAACCAAAATAATATTCAAAAAAATTTTTAAAAACAATCTCTCCAAATTGAGTTCATCTTTAGTATCAATTGGAAATCCGCTTAATAAGAAGATTAGATATTAAAAGGCAAATTCCTTTTTTATTCCTACTTATAAAAAAAAAAAACCGACAAAAAGTAATTTTATGACACCCTGTCGTGTATAATATGATATTTACACGAGAAAAATTAAAATAAAACGTAATTATATTTACTATAAATATATATAGAAAAATCAAAATAAAATACAAAAAAAAAATTTATATTCAGCGTATCTAACAGATTATTTTAATTTTTCTATAAATTTATTTGTCATGTTTTACACTCGTGATCATCGAATCTTTATTGATTTATTTTATATAAAATAAATAAATTTTATATTTTTATTTTATTAATATTTATGCACTGAATTAAATATATCATAAATAACATTAAAATAGTAGTAAAATTATCATAAATACATAATTATTATGTTCAAAAATCATTGATTATTGCCTCTCCTCATCGTATACTATAACTTTAAAACTAAAGCTTTGTATCAATATCGCTGGTAAAATGAAATTATCATAAAAATTTAACATTGTAAAATTAAAACTGGAAAAATTCCGGTAATGATTTCACTCGTAATGGTATCGATTCAAAAAATATATATATATATATGAAAGAGATCAAAACTTATATAAAAATTTTTATATGAACGCAAATTTGTAGATTAAATCCCACTTGGAAGAAAGCTTTTATTCAAATACTCGTACTTCCATAAAGTCAAAAACTTTGATTGTGGAATGTGGGATTTAAACCAAAATCTTAAAATTAAATCCAAAACAATAAAAACTTTTAATATGAGTTTTGATCTCTTTCTATATTATATACTTTTTGATCGAGTTGTTTGTTCATCATGAAAAACTTGTAAAATTTCTGGTTATTTTTAACAGATGGCGCTCAAAAAGTTCTTCGCATACTTATTCATGTGAAGTAAATGCTTTGAACGTTATTTCATTGTGGAATTTTGACATTTTTTTTTTTTTTTTTTTTTTTTTTTTTTTAAATTATTTTAACGTAAATTGAAGAATTGAAGAAGCGTTAAAATTAAATTTGACTTTAACTTGATACTATAATCTTACAAAACCTATATATAAACTAAATAACTTTTATTTCACTTACCATCCACACCAACAGATGTCATTGCAATTGGTTTAACTTTTGGTAAATATTTTAAATTAATTTGTTGTTGATCAATTTCTGATACAACTAAAGTTTGTTTCATTTGATCTTTAGTGTTATTTTTAGTTTTATGTAACCAAAGTACAGCTTGATTAACATCAATACTATCAACATCAACATCATCAATTTTAAATGAGAAACATATTGATGGATTTTTATTAAAACGAGAACATTCTTTGGTTTCTGAAAATAATTTAAAAAAAAAAAAAAAAATTAATATAAAAACAATGAAAAAAATCATTAATCACAAAAATTATTAATCAATAAAGGTTAAAAATAGAAAATGAAAATTTAGGGCGAAATTAAAAATATCATTATAATAAGGCTGGGAAATATGTCGCCGCTGTACCGCTGGCGTTTTAAAAAAAAATTCCAATACATAAAGATAGAAATTAAATTCGACGTTTGGCTGTTTCGCTTTGTTTTCCGGGAAAACTCGCCAGATTTCAACTTTTTCGCTCTGTCGCATTGAAATGTGAAATAATTTTATAAATAATGTTTTTTTTTTTTTCACATTTCAATGCAGCAGCGACACAGTGTCAACGGCACGAGTATGTAAAGCCTGGGATACATTGTTTCGATCAGTTCAGTTCAGTTTCGATTCCATTCGACTGAATTGAATTCATAGCTATCGATTGCAATCGATTAAATCATACATATTATTTTTTTTTTGTTTTTTGGTTTTTTTAACTGTCAAATTTCATTCCTCTTGAGATTGAGATTTCCTTCAGTTTGGATTCGCAAAATTCCAATCGTTCCAAATTCTTTCGATTCGACCTATATGTGTCCACTCAATCGATTTCCCATACAAAATATATTATGACGACATCAAATTTGAACTTTACTGAACGAATCGAAAAATATTATAATTAGATAATATGGAAGCCTGATGAAGCCATAATTAAATCATTTATTTATAATTTTTTTTCAATCATAAAAAGTTTTTATGTTTTTTTTTTCTGGTTTTTCCTTTTTTTTTTATTATATTTGTTATTATTATTATATTTGCAAGAGTTAAAATAATTAAAAAAAAATGATAAGGTCTAAAGTAATTTTCGTTCATGTACCCTTAAACTTCTAGAGAGTGTAAATATTATCAAAAAAAAATAAATTTTTAATTGATATTTTTTAAAAAAAATATATAACAAAAAAATATAACAAAATTATAATTTCTTTTAAATTTAAATATTATGAGATTAATTACAAAATATCCAAAGTCTATTTTGACAAAAAAATGTAAAATTTAGCATTGATTTTTTTGGTATTTCTATATTTTTTTTGTTTGTTTCAGTTTTCATTTTATTTATTTTCGTAAAAATTGTTTCTGTGGCTAAAATAATATATAAAATTCTGATAATTAATTAAATAAAAATATAAAAAATTATTAATAACAAAAGGTTAGAAAGCTAATTTAAATGAATTTTACCAAAATTATCTTAAATTAATATTTTATTTATTATTATATATTTAAATATTATAAATTGTTTTTTTTTTTTTTTTTTTTTTTTGAAAAAATGATTTTGGTTGGTTAAATTTACAAGGCCGGATAGCCTATATATAGAAAATATGAACAGCAGCGGCGTAGCTAACCTAACAGCAAGGTAATGCAAAGCATTATGGCCCAGGCAATCAATTATGTTGTGCAATTAGTAATAAATTATTGCGGATGTTAGTAATGAAAGAAGCAGACATTTTAAATGAATGCAATAATTTAGTAAAAACATATGGAGAAGTAATAATATCTCCAAGTTTTCCTAACCAATTTGTATTATTTTGATTTCAATGATCAAAAATGAACTTACAGAAGAAATACCAATTCAAAATTATTTTTTACACTTCCATCATAGTAACAGTTTCTATAGTGTTTAACAATCTTTGAGTATAAACTTAAAATAATCCAAGAATATAAAGGAAATTCAATTGCTCAAAATTGTCTTAAAGATCTTGTTTTGCTAGCTATATCGAATCAACAGAAACTGCAAAAATGGACTTAAGTGATTTAATTCACAATTTTGCTAATGCGATAGTAAGAAATTTTTTTTTTTTTTTAATTTTCCTATTTGTTATCCTTTTTAATTAAAAAGAATAAATGCTATTATTAAAATTAAAAATATGTATTTTTAGTTATAAATAAATAAATATGGGGTCAATTTTTGTTGGTTGCATTAGGGTCCAAAATTCTTAGCTACGCCACTGATGAACAGTAACCTAGGCCCAGGGCCCATTTGTCTAAAAATGTCCACTGTGATTTCTAACACTGAACACAAATTATAAAGATATTTTATGTACACGCGTAACGTAAATGTTAATTTTACTTTAATTGAGAAAACTGTATATATAAAAAAGTAAATGTACTTAACATCAAAAATCATCTATACGTATAGATAGTTCAATCGTATAATGGCGAAACTGCGAAACCTAAAAGAAAATTTGGAAAAGAAAATGCGCTGTCAACTCTACAGAGTTTTAAATATTTTTTTTTTTTAATTATTTGTCCAAAAACGATATACAACTTAAAGTTCATTCACGCATTTGTCAAAATTTTATATATTTATATAGGAAAAATCTTGAATTTTTCAATTTTTCATTTTATAAATTGTAAATTTTTTTATTTGATTTTCATACAACATAAGACAATTCGACAGATCGAATGAAAATTTGTAGAACCAATTAATATTTATTGTGAAAGGGATTTTTATGATAATATAAGAAATTATTTTAATCACAGAGACCGTACCGATATTTAAAAAATCTTATTAACCGTAACCTGAACCGAACTGGTTTTTTTTTTTTTTTCGGTATTTTTGGTTCCGGTGTTCGAACAATTTTTTCAAAAAAAAAATAAAAATATAAATCACTGCGCGTTAATGTGTATATAATTTGAAATCTATCTAAATTTCTTTATAATTCTCAATTTAGCATAATTTTTAATATACTTGGCAACATTGTTCCTTATGTTGGCAGAATTGTTCTTTATGAAGTTTTAAAGGTTTTAAAACAATTTTTTTATCTAGGCGGCTATTTTCCAATTTTTTTATCTGTATACTTTGGTAGTATATGAATTTTATATGTTTTTTGCGTGAAAAGTTTGAACCAGTTCTGAACCCGAACCAGAGCCAAACTGAACCGAAACGAAACTAAATAATGAAGAACCGGAACGTTAACCGTTAATGAATTATTGCTATCCCAATTATTGTCTGAAACGTATCTACCGTGTAAAAAAACAGAATTAGGTGTATAAAAAAATTATATTTAACAAAAAATTTAATATTATATTTTATTTTATTTATAATTATTTTACCTCTTTCTAAAATAATAAATTTTTTACTGGTTCTTGCATAATAATCATCTAAATTTTCTTTTGGTTTTGAATATTCATATTCACGTTCAGTTATTGGTTTTGGTAAATAATTGATACCACTAACATGTGGTTTCTCTTTTAATCGTAATTTTTGTAATATTTGTCTTTTAACAAAATCAATTCGTAATTCAGTTAATTCTTCTTCACTAACACGAACTTTATTTGTTGTACTTGAACATTTTGGACATTTAATTCCATTATTAATTAAATTATTATTATTATTATTTGATATTGATGATGATATACTATAACTACTATCACTATTAATATTTTTATTATTATTATTTAAATCACTATTATAATCATTATTGTTATTATTATTATTATTATTATTTATAATTTCAATTGGTATATTATTTAATAAATTTATATTATTATCATCATTTAAATAATCATTTGTATCATAATAATCAATATTATAATTATTATTATTATTATTATTATTATTATTATTATCACTATTATCACTGTTAACTATAAATTTTCTATTTATAATATCCAATGGATTTATATAAATTTTTTGTTGTTTATCATATTGATTTAATAATTGTTGATTCTGTATACTATGATGATGATTATAATGATTATTATTATTATTATTATTTATAGTAGTAGTATTATTATTAGTATTATTATGAGAATTTTGATTTTTATCTGTATTATGATGATGATGATGATGATGACGTCGATGATGATGATGATGATGTCGATGATATCGATGGATATTTAAATTTTCTTGATAATCATTTTTTTCTTGTTTCATATTAATATTATTATGATTATCATTTAATTGATGATGATTTTGAATTTTGTTATTATCATCATTATCAGATTTTAATACAATATTATTATTATTATTATTACTATTCTTATTATTATTATTATTGCTATTAATTTTATTATTATTATTATTATTATTATTATTATTACTAAATCCAGGACTTTCTCTATTATTATGAAAATTTGATGATGGAATATTAATCAATTCTGATTTAGCATATAATTTATTATTAATACTATTATTTACTAGTACAATATAAATAATTAAAATAAATGATAGAAAATATTTAGCCATTTTGTTATTATGTTTTTTTTTTTTTTTTAGTTTAGTTTAATGTTTCTATATTAAAAATTCAAATTTTTAAGTACTTTTTATATGTTTTTCCTTTCTATTTTCTTAGTTATATTTAATTAATATTTATTTTAAATGCATAATTTTTTATTTAAATAATATAATACCGTGACAGTAAAAACACGGTTTTTCAAATTTTTTATATATTTATTAAAATTTTTGTTCACTATCTTTTTGGTAACATTAAAATTTTTTTTTGGTATTTTCAAATGAATTTTCATAAATTTTATGAATTTCATAGATGCTTTTTTTTTGTTTTTTTTTTTTTTTTTTTTTTTGTTTTTATTATTTTATTTTATTTTCTCTCTTTTTATTTTGGTATCAAAAAAATTTTAATTTAAAAATCAAAAATTTCGGAGAAATCGTTATTAAATACACGACCTGAAAAATAAAAATAAATAATATTAATTAAAATAAATTAAAAACAAATTTATTATATAATAAAAAAAAAAAAAAAAAAAGTTAATAATAATAAATTGTTTATATGTTGACAGTTCTGTCATTCAGTATTTGTTTATATATATGAATATATTCCCTATAGATGCGCGGTTTTCCATTTATTAAAATGAATTCAATTTCGCTCGAAAATCGATTCGAAATTGAAATCTATTATGAAAATGGTCGATCTGATGTGAAAACAAATTAAATTCGCCTTCATAATAAGAAATTTACTGCAAAAATTCATTGGTTCGGTAGCAAACCAAACATTGTACTAACAACAACACGTGCTCGTTCAGGCCATTCAACTGAGTGTTGCAGAGAGAACCTACACGTAAATCGGTTTCACGACGTTCGCAATAATTAGACCAATCCACAATGACCACAAAAAAAAAAATACTTTATATAATCTCCAATTGATGCAAGAATTATAAAGTCACAAAATCAATTCTCAAAACGTCTAGCTAGAATTTGCAAATTAGAGCATTGAATAAGAAACTGAACTGATTTTTCAGAACAAAATCCTTTTTTTTTTTCATTTGAAAATGGCTAAATTAAAAAGCTAAATTGTCGCAATTTTGACTTCTGAACATCGAAGGGCATTTATTATGGTGCTCTCTTTGGTTTTGTATTATTTCGGAAATGATTCTCATGCTGCTATTACTGGCCAATCGTGTCCGGTAATTGAATATTAACTAACGAGTTGTATAGTTTCAACAAGACGGCGCTACATAGCCATATAAGCTATGAAACACTCAATATATTGAAAAACAGATTTATTGAACGATTAATTACGTGCAGAGTCCCCCAAGAACGCATATGTGATTTAAACACCGCATTGGACTAATTTTCGTTTGGGTTATGTAAAACATATAAAATTTATGAGAAAAATTTACAAACAATTCAAAGACCTCAAAACCAAAAAAAACCATAGATTAATTCATGATATTTCACTGCTTAATTATTATAAGTAAGTAAGAGCCCATAAATTTTGGTCTATATATTTTCAGTACACCCTGTAAATATATAATATAATTTTAAATATATATTTATATAATATTTTTTTTTTTATATATATTATTGACCCACAGAGGGAGAAGGTTATCAATCTCTACATAAATTATTATTTCAAATCCGCAAAAATGAAAATTTATAGTAAATTTTTATCTTTATATAATCCCATTTTTTTTTTTTTTTTTTTTTTGTATTTATTATAAATAAAATAGTAATTATTATTATTTCTAAATAATATAGAAGAATTTTTGTTGTCAATCATTTTTCAATTTTTTGTTGAATTATTTTTTTAGCAATTTTATTTATATAAATTATTCTTCCTTTCGAATGAAATGGAAATTTTAACGTTCACGTCCCCCAGAACAACAAAAAAAAAAAAGAAATTGTGACAAATATTTTTATTAAATTATTTTTTAGACATTTCTTTAATATTTTCACATTTCAAATAATTTTTTATGTATATACAACTCGTACTCGTACACTGTAAAAAATTAAAATATATATAGTAATAAAAATGAATTTCTTTCGAAATAAACAAAAACAAGTTAAATGTCAACGTGATTAATATATATAATAATTCAGAAACAATTTCAGTTTTTCATATGAAAAATAATTGAAGAATTTTGCCCGCCATTTTTTTTTCAATCGAGCTGGATACTATTTCGCCTAACGACGAAATTATAAACGAAATTTTTTTCATTTCTGAAAAAATTACATTTATATGAAAATTACATTTATATGAAAATTACATTTATGTAAAAATTACATTTAAGTGCGAAGCTACAAAAACGCTAAGCTTTAGATTTAGTTTTTTGTTAAGTTTTTATTAAATTATTAAAATTATTACAATTTTGCAAGTTTTTTTTTAAAAAAAAAAAAAAAAGTTGTGGCTATCAAATAATTTAATTTTAATTTTGTTTCTTTCATAATTTGTTAAATTAACAAAATATTTTTAAATACTATTTGCATAAAAATAAATAAACAGATATGAACTTTAAACTTTAAATAAGGGCTGCTAACCGGTTTTGAAATTAAGGAAACCAAAACCAAAAATTTTTGTTCAATTTTTATTTATATATCATATAACTTTTAAAAAAAAAAAAACTCTTTGAGGTTTTGCATTCTTTATGATTTTCTTGACCTCTAGAGTTATTATTAATACATAAAATTGATTGTCGTATGTCATTTCCATTATGTTTTTGACAACCGAAACAACCAAAATCAAATTAAAAAGAAAAACGTATTGGACAACAAAAAACCAAAACTAACAGGAAATAGGAATATATAGTTTCCATTCCTGAAAAAAAAAAAAACAGATATGAACTTTAAACTTCAAAATATGTAAATAGATTCATCATTTGTATATATATTAATTAAATATCGGAATATTATTTTATTCAAATCGTATTAATCATCAAAAATTGCGCGTGTAAGATTTAGCAACTAATAAATAAATAAATGATATTTAAAAAAAAAAAAAAAAAAAAAAAAAAATTTTGGACTTTGAACTTTTTAGATAGTAATTTCCCTACATAAATATTTTTATGCTGGCGTGTACACAAAAAAAAATTACAAGAATTTTTATATGATTTTAATAACATTTCAAAATTATATTATAATTGCATAAAAGATACAAATACGGAAGTAAATTTATTTAAATTTTTCGTAATTATTAATACGAATTACGAACATTTTTATTATATATATATTTCCAAATAATTATATTTATGTTTTAATGAAAAATGATTTTTACTTAATTGAAGATTAACAAAGATTACAAAAATAAATAATAATTACAAGTCAAAATAAAAAAAAAAAAATGTTTAATGCTTGAAATACATGTAACCAGAATTCTGCATGCAACACCAGCAAAAACAATTGTCTTCACTGTATGCAGCCAAAGCAAAGTGTCATCTCTATTTCTATAATTTCGCGCTGTGTCTTACCAACAACATCTCAAACGTTCAAAACTGACGACAACAATTTTTGACATTTTGAAAATTTTGCGCTTCGTTTTTGAACCGCCTACAAAATCGTTTCTTCATAATATACATAAGACTTTTTTCTCGTTAAAGCTTTAACGAATTGTAAACGCGTACCCTAAACGTAAATGTTCAAAATAAGAAGCGTAGAGAAGAAAAGAAAAAAAAAAAGAAATGAAGAGATTTTGTATGTTTTAGTACTACGCCTAGCGCTAGCTAAAAAAAAATCGGTGTAAAAACGTAACATAAAAACTGGTGTGTTTATGTACCGGCCATATTCGGCCATAGTTGAATACGAATTAATTTTATTATGTACAATTTACAAGTTCTTTAAAAACGGAACGGTTCCGATCTGAGTTTGCGAAGATAATGTGTAGGTGAAAAGGGCGATTCAGAAGCGATTTTTATTTGCGTTCGTAAAAATCAAATTCGTATTTTTTTTTGTGAAAGGAATGTCAAAAAATATATGCTCATGTATTTTAAGTGAATGGCATTGCTGCTAGTAAATATTTTGCACATGTATTTCAGGCATAAAATTTTATAATTTTACAAGCATAACTACAAAAATGTTCATTGATTCGGAATTTATTTTATTTTTTATAAATTTTATTTAAACTTATTACAAAGTCCTCGTTTTGTGACATGATGGATACTTTTCTATAAGGACATCATAATATAAATTATTCAAAAAAAAATAGAATATATAAAACTATATCCTTATAAAATAAAAAGTCGAACTTATTGGCCAAGTTGAAGTTGAATTTTCGAAAAATTTGTCTAAACTTTGCTGAACACGATAATTTATTTATCACAATGGTAAATTTGCTTACAACAATTAATATCGATTGATACTACCGAATTATAGCTGTCAGGATTATTTAGTAATTAATTCATTATTAATTAGTAATTAATTCAAAAAAAAAAAAAAAAATGGATTTAAAAATTATTCAACATTTTGATTTAAAAAAAAATGAAAAATATTTTTAATAAATTAAAATTAATTAATTAATTAAAATTTCTTTTTTACATTTCTTGTAAAAATTATTTTATTTAAAAATTTATATTCGAACAAAATTTTTTATCGTAAATTTTTTATACTTACAAAACTCTTAACAAAATAACCAAAAATTTTGAATTTCAAATATTTTTTTTTTTTTGTTTTAAAATCTTTTTATGTATTTTTTATTTAATTATTTATAAATTTTATATTTATAATTAATCACTTTTTTTTTTATCAACGGTTTTAATTATTTGAATTGATTAATAAATATTTTTAGTTTTATAATTTTTTTTTTTAATTACTATTTATAAAAAAATTAAAATAAAAAAAAAAAAATTGTGTAACTTTTTTATGTTTTAATTATTTATTATTATTATTATTAGAGTATTATTATTATTATTTTTAATATTTAATATGATGACGAGAAACGTTTGTAAACTGTTTGATTAACCGAAGTTGACTGCAGTTAAAATAATTTGGTTCTGATGGTAGGTTAGTTTAATATAGCAGCGTACAACAGTAGCAACAACAACAGCTGCTTCATATATATATAAATTGTTGTTATCATTTCAATAAAAATGAAAATGAAAAAAAAAAAAAAACATATTTTAAGCAACAACAAAAATATTTTATAAAGATACTTATTATCGCCGGCGCGGTTAAGTGTTATCCACCGCTGCAATCATGTTGCGCAGTCGTAGTATTATAATAAAGCCGCTTCGGATTTTAGTATATTATATTAACTACAAAACAAAATGTTGATGCTTTAAACAAGGTGGTTACTCCTAATTAGAAACCCCCCAAAAAAAAAACCATTTTATATTTACCGCTTTATAGAACCGCTTTAACAGATAATATCAAATAAATTATTTCCGAAACAAAAAAACGACAGGTGAAAAAAAAAACTACAACGTAACTTATTTATTTATAATACTTTCACACTGGGCCAAATGTATGTGTGTAACGTATAATAGAGTTTTAGAACGATTGGAATTTTGTGAATACAAAACTGAAGGAAATTACAAAATAATATGTGATTTCATCGATTTCAATCGATAGCTATATATTTTCAGTCTAATACCTAACCCAGTCGGAATCAAAACGAATCGAATCGGAACTGAATTGAACTGATAGAAACTAATGTAGCCCAGCCTTTAATGCTACTTCCGATTAAAATAACCTGGTTCCAGGTTCCAAGATTTTGAACACTCAATCTTATTTACAAAACCCATTAAACTTACACTGACTAAACCACCATAAAAACTTCATTCACGAGACAAAAATATAAACGCAATAATTAAACTTTACAACACGGACAATTTTGTATTACTAAATTTTGACACACATATTTTAATTTTAACATATATCCGATAGATGGCATTAAATTTTTATTATATTTTCTTATTAAGTTTAATAAAATTCGTATTTCATGTAAAGCAATTATAAAATATTTGTATAAATTATGTTATTCTAAAATATCTCGCTAGGGTTCGCTTAAAATTTTTTTATTTTATTTTTTTTTGGCGCCATATTTCTTGTTTGTGCGGATTGTAAAATTTATCATTTTGACAGATACTGTGACGGAAAAACTTCAAAATTACCCTGTATAATTGTATATTAAATTGTGTTGTGTGTCGTATTCGATTTCAAAGTACAATTTCTCTTGTTTTTTTAAAGAGAGAGAGAGAGAGAGATTTTTATAGGAATTATTTTAACTATACATAATTATATTAGTAGTAATAATAATAATTAATTGGCGCCATCTACATAAATATAGGGTCACAAACTAGAACGTCTTATCACAAAAAAGTGAAATTTTCAGTAGATCAATTTTAAGTTTTCAGGGCCTGATTTCGTCGTCCCAGTATTTAAGTGACTCATATGCATTTTTTGCCAAAAATTACTTAGGACCATATAGTTTTACTTAAAAAAAAACCGAGATCTATTGAATGCTGCCTTCAGATTTGTCCTAGCTTATTCCAATTAAAAGATACGAGAAGCGATTTGCCTCATACGCTGATGCTTTCAAACAGAAATTAAGAATTAAAGTGCCTCATATGCTTTCATTATGTATAGCATGAAGCATTTAAATACTAGAAAAAGTTGGTACTTAAGTGCTTCACAACAGTGCCTCTGCCTCATACCATATACAAACTCGGAATTTTTCTTCGTATCGTGCCTCATAGTACAGAATTTATAATTTTTTAATTAATTTAAATTTGTGAAAAATGAAAGGTTTGTAAGATTTTAGATTAAAAAGAACTTAAGACGTTTTCAAAAAAAAAAAAAAATTAAAAACTATATCCAAAACTCTAAGTATATAGTTAAGACGTTTTGGTTTCTTATATTCATAAATTTTGTTTCTTATTATGATATAAGCTTTAAGGAAGATATAAGGAGGAAGAACGTTTTATATCAACTTAAAAAAATACACACACACACACACAAAATGTATTTCACGAATTTTATTTTTTGAATATTTTTCTTATTTATAAGCCATGCTGCCGCGACGATATACTATAACCACGAAATGAATTTTGGTCAATGGAGTTTGGAGTTAGGACGATATTCCTTGTGCAACAATAAAACAAACTTAATTATAGGACGTTTTTCCACTTGCAATAACATTCGATTAAAATAAAGTAGAAACATGGAGATAAGTGAAAATAAAAAATAAACTAATTGTTAGTCATTATTTACAAGGTTTTCAATTTTGTCCTAACTTGAGATAAGTCGTTCTGGATTGCGACCCTAGAAATACTACACTATAACATTACTAAAATATGCGATAATATTTTTATTATTATTATTTCATTAATAATATTTTAAAAAAAAGCTTTAAATTTGTAAAATTTCTTGTATTTATTTGTAGTCATGAATGAAAGTTTTTTATATTATTTATTATTATTTATTTATTTACTATAAAAATTTACTATACATAAATTTGAAATATAGATTAAAAAATATATTAAAAAAATCGTCATTTGAATTTATATTTAATATAAATTAAAAAAAAAATAATAATAATAAATAAATAAATTCATTGAAATATTTAACACGTTCATGACGCGTGGCTTATATATTCTTTTTCTTCGTAGAAATAGAAAATTATGAATTTAAAAAATTATAAAAAAAAAAATGTGTTGTTTACCACTTTAGGAATTGGTACGCACGATCAATAAAATTTATATATATATAAAACAAATAAAAAAATGATTAAAAAACAAATAAAAAAAATTTAAAAAAAAACAACATATTTTTAATTCATTTTAAAAATAAACTTTTTATACATAGATTTATTTTGCAATATAGAGTAAAATTTAAAGGTAAATAATTTTATTATTTACTGCGTTAGTTCAAATTATATAGAGCCCTCTCCAAATTTGTAATTTTTGCGAACGGAAATCCGTGAACTATATACCAACACACTCCAACTAAATGTTTTACATACCTCTAAAGCAGTGGCGACTCGTAAACTTTTGTTCTATATAGAAGACGTTCAAAAACAAACTATACGTAAAAAAAAAAAATGTATGTGGTTGCAATTTTAAAAATTTTTTTGTAATTGTTCAAATTTATTTTGGAACGAATCCGCTCATATTCAAATTGCAATTTGTTTGCTAAGCTTAAATTCAAAACACTTCATAAAAATTTAGTAAGCTTCAGCAGCGTAAATAAAATTCATAATTACAACTACTGTCGCCATCCCAATACGAACCCATACTCCTTAAATCGCATCCAATGCATTTTGATGAAGCAGGAGTTCTACATACCGTCTGGAAACTATAATTATATGTTTCGATCGCAATTAGTTGTTTGGCTCCAAGGGATACAATACAGTGACGTAACTACGTACCCATGAACCTCTGCAACGCACAATTATCAAAAGATTATAAAGGCGCTAAGATTATAAGGTCTAATCCGATACGTTTTTCGAGCTATATATTCATACATTGAAAATACATATTTGATATTTACTCATAATCATATTATTACCGCCAATGCTTCTGTCAGATGCGGTTTTATTTTAGATATTTTATTATTAAAAAAATCTCTGAAAAACGTAAACAAAAAAATTAAAATTAAATTTTTTAATATACGAATTCAATTTAAATATAAAGTTAATATTATCAGAGATCATTTCAATTTTTTTTTTTTTACGGAAGTGAATTACGGATTTAACTTCAATTCTTACATTGTCCACCCGTCACTGTTGCTTCAATGGAACAATAATTTTCAAAATTTTAAAACAGATTAAAATATACCTAGAAAGTTTAATGTGTACCAGCTACCAGGACATTGTATCGCCACTGGATACAATTACCTTAATTTTGGCCAAATTTTATATATATATGAACCGTACCCGATTTACCTTCTATAGATTCGATCAAAAATTTATTATATAAATGTAAATATTTGAACCACTCTGTAATATTATAAAAAAAAAAATTAAAAAAAATATTGTACAAATTTGTGTCGTCAAAATATGAAATAAGAAAATAATACAAAAAAAATAAATTAAAAATAAATTTAAAATTAATTAAAATGTGCGGGCGATTCCAATGTTCATTTATTTGTCATGCGCCAACTAACTGACTGACAGTATGGCAATTAATATTTTTTGTATATATATATAAATTTTTATTTTATAACTTAATTTATTGTTTTTTATTATTATAATTAATTATTTGCTTTTATATTTTGCGTTTATTAATATTGAAATATATAAATAAAAATTATATTAAATTTAAAATCGGAGAAACTCTTTTATTTTTTTGTTCCAAAAATTATTTATTTATCAGATTGATTTTTGTAATAGTCGTCGTCGAAACGAAGAGATACAGATTAATGAATTATACATCAGTGATGAGCTGTAGCCGTATCGCACCGGTTCTATAGAACTAGTTTTTAAATTTTTAGTAGTTTAAAAACCGGTGTTAATTAGGAATAAAAAATTCAAGAACTAAAAATATTATGTTAAATTTGAAAGAAAATTCAAAAGTTGAAGAAATGTTGTCGTCACCTACGTTTCCACATAATTCCTTTTGTGGAAAATATAAAAATTGAAAGTGTCCCAAGAAAAAAACTAATTGAAACCAATAATTAATAAAATTAATTCACGAATGTAAAATTGTTGATATATATAAGAATGACTAAACATGAGAAAAATAACGACATTGCCGAATTATTTAATTTACTTGAAGCAACTGATTGGAATTTGGAAGAAGTTGCTATGTCCGTGGATAGTCGGAGAAGAAAAATTGAAAAATCGAAATGAAATTATTAGGTACGAAATTCCCATAAACGATTTCAATTTCAGAGATTATGTACAAAATGTAAATGAAGGAAAAAACTCCGAAATAGAAACAATACAAAAAGATAAAAACAAAATTTATACTATCGCTATAAAGTTTATCAGAGGCGGAACGAGGATTCTCATTAATGTATATTATTTGTGAAAAAAAGAGCTAATCTTTCAGTTGAAAGTATTTCTAGTTTAATGAGTGTTAATATGATTGGACCACCACTTGAATCATGAAATGCTGGAGAATATATTGAAACTTGGTTGAGATATCATAATTCAGCTATAATGATACCAGAATTAGGAAATTATTTTAATAATAATTATTAAGAAATAAAAAAATCAATTCTATTCAAATAAAACGATTTTTGGTAGCTCCGGTTGTAAAATGTTTGGTAGCTCATCACTGATTATACTATTTGGTAATAATGATTCATTTATAAATCATGACTTTAATATGTGATCAACGCATTTCACTATATAATTATATATATTTATATAAATATAAATTTATAACAAAAATTTACGTTTTCAATAATTTATAAATATATGATAATATTTGTGGCCATACCAATTTTTATCTGTAAATAAATATTTTATTATGTTATCTATATTTATTGTATTTGAGCGTAGGCAATATATATATACAGACACTGCGACCTATAGAGATCTATTTGTGCTTACCCTACTATTATTTGGTCATCAGTTACTGTATTATTTGTATTATTTGGCTACTGTAGAAGCGTTGAGTTTTTCTGACGACCAGATCTGCAATCGCAGAAGATGGTGTTCTGCAAATTCTTCATCATCGGAACAGAACCGCGATAGTTACTATAATCAGACTTTCCGATTTTGTTTAGGTGATACCTGAACGCGCCAGTAGCCCGGCTCTGATTAAAGAAAATGCCTTTTAAACATCTGACAATGTTTAAAATATAAAAAATCGTTTCAAGAGTTATACTGTACGAATAAAAAAATGATAATTTTAATTATAGAAATCCGTTTCTCGACTCACTGTATACAAATTAATCATTTGCCAGTCAAGAAATGTGAGTTAATATAGAATATTGATGCCAACGCTCAAGCAAAAGTTCATAGTTGTACATAAATATTTTGAGATTTCTGGGCCCCAATAACAAACCGTGTTTCACCAGAATTTCTAGCAGTTTTAATCTTGAAGTTAAAAAGTTTTTGCCCATTTCCCCACTATACATATTATTTTTTGTGAATCAATATTTTTAGTAAATGATTCACCGCCAAATGAATAAAATCATTTGCCCGCCCGCCTCTGCGAAACAGTTTTTCTCGTAAAACTAATGCCCTTACTTTTGTATATTTTTTTTTCATCGAGCCTTTAATTTAATGGAACTAAATAAAGGTAAATTGGCCAAGTAACTATAAAAGTTATAGGAGGCAGAGTTGAAACAGAAAAATTGAAAAAAGTAATGAATGTTTATCCATAAACAAATAATATCCAGATATGGCACGTTGAATAGAAAAAATGGTGCCATTATTTTTTTCTAAACAGACAACTCGTTAACAGACAAAAGAGCTCGTTAACAGTAACTGGCAAGTATGGCAAGTTTTGACATTTAACCGACTCAAATATTTTTGTTGAAAAAGTTTTATTGGAAAATATTTATTGCAATTTTATCAAACCAATTTTTTTCTTTTTTTATTGATTGTATAATAAGAAAACTATATTTAAAATTATTTCTTAAGGTTAAAACTTATAATTTTGGCTACAAAAACCAATCTATCTATATGCTAAATAGCTAAGCATTTCAAAAAGCTTAATGCTTGGTGTGTTGTGGGATATCTTCATTATCTTATTACGATTAAATTAGTTCTAAAAATAATTTATATTGTTTGGTTTTGTTTTAATTTACAAAAAAAAAAAAAAAAATTATCTATAAAATTTGGAAAAATTAATATATATAAATAATAATAAAATTATTTAAAAAACGATGAATCACAAATTAAATAAAGCATATAATAACATAAAATAAAAAATGAAGATATTACCGAATATAATTTATGATAAATCGATTAAATTTAATATTATTGACTTTGATACTAAAACGTCATTGACATAGAATCTATTTATTATATTTGGGTAAATTCTAAACATTTATGCGATGATCCATTTGATATTACGAAATACTCCGGCAAGAGCAACAGATTATTGATATTTATCAAAAATATAGAACTGCATCAGGAATGGCAAAAATATAATTCCGGAATAAACTCGAAAAAGTATTCATATTTTTTTATGTAAAATTGAAAATAATTTAAAAAATCTGTCAGTTTCAGAAAATTGACATTTAATTTTAGCCCGCGAAAAGTTAATGGAAAAATATATTGCAAATAATCAGGGATTGTCTTTACAAATTTAACGCTTTGACGGACACAATTTTGTTCACGTGATTCAGAGCTATAGCTGAAACAATGGATCACATGATCAGCTCATTGCAATTGCAGTTCGTGTCCGTGAACGTGTTAAACGCCTTGGGCTAAACAAACTATGAAATGTTTTATATTATTTCACAATTTGTAAATGAACTTATAAAGCTGAGGTACCAGGGATCCATGACGTGTCAATTCATCCGTTTTTTTTTTTCGTTGCCTTCAATCGATCTATGACCCATTTACTATATTTGTAACTATAGTACGATTGCAGAGTATGTACAGTAGTAAAATTGTACAAATGGATCGGATCATGATTATGAGTATGAAATAATTATTATTAGTGATTTCTTTTAACTATAGGTAAAAATTATTATAACTTCGGACTTTAAAAAAAAAGATTATTACCAACCATTTAACTAAAATAATTAATAATATAATACGTAATTAATTTATATATGAACTATGAACATTGAAGTAAATTTTGCTAATCAATTTTTGTACAATTATAAAAACAAACAGGTTAAAAGAATTATGCTACCCATACATTATACAAACCTAATTTTCAATGTGCTTTCAATCAAATTATAAATTTTCACTACCGTACATTTCACATATTTCTTTAAATCCGTTAAAAATGTGTCTTTTTTTTCGTTTTTCTTATATAAAAGAAAAAAACCATCAAAAAATCATCAAAAATCATGTTAAATTTCAAAAAATTCTCTAATAAAAGTATATAAATTTATATTATTTTCAATCAATAAAAAATTATTGATCACCTGCGGCGTATTATATATACCGTAGGCAAATGCCTAGGGCCTAAATCTTGTGGGGCACCATAAATATTTTTTTTTTACTAAAAGAAATTCAAAACATTCAACGTTTTCGCATTAATCGCGTTAACATTTTTAACGTTTAACAAAAAAGTTTGTCAGTCTCATTATTTCTATATAATTTATTTTCAACTTTGCATACTTTTAGGAGTTGAAAAATAACTGCTATAGTTTAAATTAAAACTTTATTTGCTATATTATTTTATGCACACAAAATATTGTTACAATTTATCATAAAAAATACTTAGGGGGCACCATAATTATATATTGCTGTTAATCACATAAACGCAATACATAATTCAATGTCATTTTGATATTTCTTCAACCGGATACAATTTAAACAAGTTGTCAACACGTTGATTAACATGTTATATTAATGTATGGGTAGCTTTATAGACAAAATACAAAATTTATTTAACCTTGAATTATAATTTCCTGAAAATTATAATCCAGATTTTTTTGTCGATATGTCAAAAATTAGTAAGATAAAATGAATTTGAAATTTGATGATAATGAAAATTTTACTATTTATAATAATTAATCCAAAAAAAAAAAAAAAAAATGATTAATATAAAGGCAAAGGTTAAATGAAATTTTGTAGACAAACAAGAATTTTAATATTAAACGGAAATTAGAGAATTTGATTACATCAGAAATGATTGAATAAAAAATATTTACGTTTTTTTTATTATATTTAATAAATAATATTTTAAGCAATTAAGCAATTTTTTAATTATTTAGATAAATTAAATTTAACATTACCTAATATAAAATTCGTCTCTTACCCATCAACAGTTTAATTAATTTCGTAACTATATATTAATACTTTTCATTATTTCCGTATTGAATATTCAAATCATGGGGTGATAGCTTTAAAAACATAACGTATTTTCTTCAATTTCAAAAGCGTTACGATCGTTGATATTGTAGCCTTTAGAACGAAACAACTTTCCTTGCTGAAGAGAATATTCATAAAGTTTTATGCAATTTATTTTAAAAAAATATGAATTTGACGTTTTCAACACAATTTTTAAATTATTTACAAATTGTGAAATCTTTCTTTGACATAATAATTTCAAAAAAAATACAGTAGCGACACATATTTCTGGTCTTGTTCAAAAATTTAACGTTTCGACTTCGACTATATATAAAACAATGATCGACTTTATGAAAATTTGACGTTTCCAACTATATAAATGATCGAAATCGTATTTTTTGGCGCAAATACATGTGCGTTTTTTAGGTGTGTTGAGGCATCCTTTGCTGCAAATATTATTTAGAACAAATGGGTTTTCTATGTAACTAATTACATGGCTGCAACGCACTGCGTTGCGCCGAAGCAATATATCTCTATTTCCAAATTTTGCTGCACACTTTAAAGCATGTCTCAAAGCACCAAAAAAAAACCACATGTATTTCAAGCATACTAAAACTGCGACAGAAACGTCATTACTCCAGAGAAGGATAATCACGTATGTGAAAACTAGTTGAGAGCATATGCATTATTTATCATTCCAAGCCAGCTCCGCGGCAAAAAGTTTAAATTCAAACAACATTGTTGCGTAACCGATGGCACCAGAGCCAAAGCAGCACAATGGCGCCAAATATATTTCTATTATATAATCTGAAATTTTGCTTAGTTAGTAAGGGGGGCGGCTTATATCCCCAACACTAGGCCACTAGTTGGCCCATAGGTATCCTCTTGAATAACAACAATCTTACCCTCTACTGTTCTTCAAGCCACCCCGCATTCTTAACAAACTTTAACAGATCTTCTCCGTAATCCTGTCAATCTATTTCTTCACAACTCCCAGTGGGACAAGAATAGATTGATCAGCATCTCCTATATCCTTCTCAGAACCCTTCCTAGCCAGTTCATCGACTTGCTCGTTTCCATATATCATGTCGCTATGACAGGTACCCAACACAGTTTTACCGTACTGATCCTGCAGAGTGTCTGAATCACTTCTCTACATCGCCTAACCAAGCTCGATTTGACCACCGTGAAATTTTGCTTAACACAGAACGGCAAACTGTCAAGTGTCAACCTGTTTTGTTTTTGATCTTGCAGTATTTTAACTATTGCCGTGTTTCGTTCGTTCTTGTAGTATTTTGGTGGTTGGTGGTGGTACTAACTAGTTGAAAGTGATAGATTCGTTAAAGGATTCCAATTTAAGACAATTTTTTTTTTGTTTTTTTTTTTTTTTTTTTTGATATTTTATTTTTAATTGAATTACATTTTTTAAACACTGATTTTAAATTTAATATTTTTTTTTTTTTACTTATTAATTATAAATATAAGAGATATTTTAATATTCTACAATTTTATTAAATTTATTGATTTCATGTTGTTTTTTTGTGAACTTTTTTCATTTATTATTTTAATTTTTTTTTTTTTTTTTTTTTAGTATTTAATTTTTTTTTTTTTATATATATTTAATTATTTCTCTATACACTTAATGATTATATTTAAATGTCACTGCCAATGAATTAAAATTTAGATATTTTGTAAATAAGTAAAATTGTTATTTTTTTTTTTCATTTAAATTAATTATGTTTTATAATTTTATATACAATTCTTATTTATTTTTATTTATTTTTTTAAATCTATATAAATATATATATTTTATAAATTAATATTTTTTTAAATTATTGTATATTAATTTTAAAAAGCTGCTTGATGATGACATCTAAAATAAAAAATATAAATTATTTTTCAATTTGTTTTTTTTTTTTGTTTTTTAAATTAGTATTTGTTTTAATTTCTATTTATTTTGTTAATATTTAAATTTATTTAAATATAATTTAGTCACATTTGTTTTAATCTTATTTTATTTGATTTTCAAAATTACAACTAATTAGCACACTTGGTTGTAATTTTTAACAAAGTTTTCACTCTTATTGTAATTATTTTGTGATTTTTTTATATTTTTTATATATAAATTTAAAATTAATATAGTTTTTTTTTTTTTTTGTTTTTTTATTTATTTATAATAATTTTATTTTTAAATTTATTGTGTTTGTTTTGTTTTTAAATCGTTAGAGGTTTCCCTGTCGTAATTTTTTCATATATATATTTCTTAATTTAAAAATATTTGTTTTTTTTTATATTTAATTATAATTTACTTAAGTTAAATCATTAAATTACTTAATAAATGTCATTATATTTAAAAAATTACGAATTACATTTTTAGTTGGATAATTATATTAAATACCTTAATATATAAAAAAAAAATTTAGGTACGACGACGGATTACATTTCATGAATGTCATTATAATAATTAGTTAATTATAGTTTTTTTTTTTTTGTAATAAAATTAATAGATTTATTTTATATTTAAATAAAAATAATAAAATGAATTTAAATAAAAATTATTTACAAATATTTATAATTTTAACTGATTTAGTAAAATATTTAAATGTTTATTTCATTTTTAGATTATGTTTCGATCATAATTTAGTGATACAAATTCAATGGTGGAACACTAAATAGTTGATCGACTAGGTTATTTGTGGTAGTTGGTATTTATGAGCATTTTCTCGGACTCCTCGGCATCTATTTTAAGTTAGATACCATTTTTCGGATACGATCGTACAAAAATAAAAGTATAGCATCATTTTTCGGTCCATAATGGTTTCAGAATGAATTAATACAAAAGTATAGTTTTTTGTATGTCATTATAAATATGCCTTTTAAAAAGAATTATATTTTGGATTTCTGCGTTGTTTTGGAAACTATACAACATCGCAAAGATGAAATTTTCAAAAAAAAAAAAAAAAAAAAATTGTGTCGCTATCTTACACCTTAAAATTTTTCCCTCTAAGTGAAATAATTATTTTACATAAAAAATGGGGACATTTTTACTATACGTACCAAATAAAAAAAAAAGAAAAACTAAGCAATCTACCTTGCCCGTAACGCCAATCTAATAATATATACACCATACTTCTCCATCACTAACCCATTCTGAATATATAGACCCCAAATATGATGCTACTTTTTGATTTAAGACTGTATACCTGTAAAATGGACTGTAATTCGAAATCTGGAAAAATGCTTATACGCATATTTATTTTAGTAATTTTTTTTGCTTAAGATCATTTCATTTATTGGCTGGCTTTATATATTTAGTACCGGGGGGGATGGTTAGATGGTTCATATAATTTATAAAATATTTTATGATAATTAGGCTGGTCTTGTTTTTTTTAGTAGCAATGAATTAAAAAATAAAATGATAAGAATGAACATTATAAGAACAAAATTTAAAACAAAACAAAAATCATATATATAATGAAAATCGTCACTTATGGCATTAAATTTAATTGCATTTTGACATCGCACATAAAAATTTACATTATTTTTTTTTATTTTCTCCAAAGCTGAAACACACTAATATAAATCTTGGGTTTGGGTGTTCAGTGAACACCTTGAACACTACCACGTTTCGCGGTTACTAATATATAGCTTAATATCTTGAATAACTTGGTATATTGTAATGTTTTATTTGAGAAGTCGCTATTGCTGGGGCATTACAGAATAATGTTTATTAGTATGTTATTCAACTGTTGGCTACAATGTAAATATACATATAAGTAGAAATAATTAAATAATTAAAAAATTTATGTATCCAAAATTCTTATTTATATAAAGTTTTCAATTATCCGGAACTCTTCCTTTTCATTTAATTAATTAATGACATTTTTTTTTTTTATTTTCAATTGATATTTTGTTAATTTATATATTTATTTTTACTTATCCTTTATGTTTTTATTTATTCATTTAAAATATACATAATTAAAATACATATGAAAATCGTCATCTCAGTTCTATATTTTATGTTCATTTTACATAGTATTTTGTTGAATAATAAATGATTTTTAATAAATTTTTTTTATCACAAACTAGTTTATTTTAACAAATAATAATAATAATAAATAATAAATAATTTAAAATATATGCCAAACATGACATACATAATATTAAAGCAAAACTTACGATAATTGAAATTGACTTTTTATAGACGACATACAGTCGTCCCCCGAATTGATTATTCTAAATGAACTTCACTTTACATTAAAATAATTTAACATAATATTTTAAATTTGTTTCATTTTTGATTCAAAATTTAAATGTCGTAATTAATTTAAATCAAATTTATAACAAAATTAAAGGTGAATTTACATATGAGATGTTTTGACGTAAACGGCGATATTATATTGCTTTCAAAATATGGAGTTACGTCGACTTTTTGTTATACATATGCGTACAGAATTGGTGTGGTAGCATTTGAAAAAATGTGCTACGACTTTGTTTTTAAGTTTCTGTCGTATTTAGTAGCCTCAAATGCGATTTTTATACAGTCGAAAACGTCAAATTTTCATATATATTCGATTATTTTTTTTATATATAGTCGAGGTCGAAACGTTAAATTTTTGAACAAGACCAGAAATATGTATCGCTGCGCTACTGTATTTTTTGAAATTATTAAATTGTGTTGAAAACGTCAAATTCATAAATTTTTAATAGATTGTATAAAACTTTATGAATATTCTCTTTGGCAAATGAAAGTTGTTTCGTTCTACAGGCTATGACAATATCAACGATTGTGTAATAAAGTCACGCTTTTAAGGATACGCCAGATGCAACAATATCTTAACGTCATAATAGTCTCAAAGTTTGACATTTATATGACATAAATGTCATTATAGCTTCAACTAGAATTAATTTCAATTAATTTTTATTGAAACGAAAACGCGCGAATTTACTTTGTGATAAAAATTTATAAATTTATCTGTCAAACATTTTAGTTGTCAGCGGTGCATTGTAAAATTGAATTTTGTTTAGATTTTTAGATTTTTTGTAGACGCACGTTGAACCGTGTTGTCTGCGTTACTTGCATTGACACTAAATGGACTAATATTCTATATATATACGATAAGGCCTGACAGGAATGTATAGTCGTGATGTGAAAACGTCATATGTACGTTGAATATGAAAATTCACTTTTAATATTGCGCAATTATATAAATTAAATAATTATTTATTTATTTTACATTTTATATAAATATTTTTGGCTATATATACTTAGAATCCATGAAACTGAACTGAGGTGACAAAATATGTATAGTATAATATCGCCACCTTAATGCAGAACTAGCCTAAGTTCACTTTTGCTAATTTTACGATATAGTGTCCATCCATTGAATTATTGTTGGTGTGTAGAGTGATTTATAAGTGTAGTAAAGTGCTTAGTGTTGTTTAATAATGAATCACTTATTTACGCTTATATAAAATACTCTACACACCAATATTAATAAGATTACAAAGTGCTTAAGTGTTGTTTTTTTATGAATCACTTTATGTTTATATATATTTATATATACATATATATAAATCACTATACACAAACTAAGATTCATAAGATTACAAGTCAATGGACAATATCGTGAAGTTGTCAAAAAAAATGGACTTAGGCTATTTCTGTATTAAGATGAAGATTTAATATATAGTAAATAAGGAAAAAAGCCACTCAATTTTCACAGCACAGTTTGTATATGGTTAATACAATATTTATGCTATATATATATATTTTATATATATATATATATATATATATATATATATATATATATATATATATATATATATTTAAATTTAATTTAAAAATATATAAGAAATTTTGTGTAAATTTTTTTGTTTTTTGTAATCTTATCTAAAAATCGATGAAATTTTTATTTTATTTTTTATATATAATAAATTATACAAAAAAAAAAATTAATTTTTTTTTTTGGCTGGAACCTTTTATTTAAATGTAATTTTTAATTTTAAATATATATTTTTATTTCTAATTGACCTTATATAATATTACAAAAAAAAAAAAAAAATTATTAAATATAGTTAAAAATTAAAATTAAATTAATAAAACTCCCCTGACCAACATAATTTTTTTACTATGAGTTTAATTAATTTAATATTAATTAAAATATTAAATTCAGAATTAATTACTTTTAAAATTTATTTATAATGTAATTTTTATTAAAATATAAATTAATTGCTAAATTTAATTGTAATATTTATTAATTATTTATTGTTTCTTATAATTTTATATTATTTATTTTTTATATAATTAATTATTTTAAATATTTCGAAATATTATTTTATTGTAATTTTAATTCGATTGATTAAATATAATTTTATTTTATCATTTTGTCATTGAATAAAATTGGTTTTTTTTTTTTAGAATTTTATTCATTATTTTATAATTATTATTTTTATTAAAATTTATTTATTTAAAATAAGTCACAACAAATATGTATTTATTTTCATTTCTCAATTTTTATTGGTTGGTTTTTTTTTTTTTTAGTTTATTTTTTAAGCATCGTAAATTTGAATTTTAATGTATTTGAATTACATTTTAAATTTTTTTTTGTTATAATAATAACTGAGATAAATAATTTTGATAATGAAATTTTATATAGTGTAGTAGTAATCAGAGTTGTTAAGTAATGCATTATATTCGTAATGTATTAGCGAATCATTACCGCATTACCAAATAATACAAATTGAATTGAAGTAACTGCATTACTTGTAAATGGCGTATACTTAAATATTTTCGATACTCTCTTGACAGTACTGGGTAATAAAGTATTGTATTAACTCAAAAGTAATGCAATTTTTAAATTACTTTCCCGCATTATAATTTTTTTACATTTTTATGGTGAAGTATACTTTGAAGTATTTTGAAGTACTTTTATTTTATTAAAGTTTTTTTTGTTAGTGAAAATTACCACTGTAAAATATTAAATATAAATACCATAACATTATAAATTTTATTCATTTTACTTAAAAATAATTCCCAGTTCTTCAAAGTAATGCACGGTACTTCATTGAAGTATCAAATACTTCGAATTATATTTTGAAGTACTTCCTTACTTCAAAATACTTCTAAGTCTATAAGTACTTCACCATAAAAATGTGAAGTATTTGTAATGCAGTAAAGTATAATTCAAAAAATCCATTACTTTTGAGATAATGCATTACTCCATTTACCAGTACTGGTAATGAATAATTGAAAAATTTAAGTACATAATAACTTTCTAGAAAATAATGCATTATATTTCAGTATTTCAGTATATTACCTTTTTAATGCATTATTTAACAACTCTCTGGTAGTAATAAGGAACCCAGTAGGACTAAATTACTTTCTGATCTATATGCATTTAATTAACATAAATCTTATATAGTAATGATAAACTGCTTCAGATGGAGATATATGAAGTTAAATATGTAAAGAGGTTCAGAGTTTTTAAATAATGCATTAATAATGTAATTCAATTAGCATTACCGAGTAATTATGTTGGTTTTAATTACTTTACTATACATTACAAATACTTCATAATTTTATTGTGAAATACTTTTAAAAGTATTTTATTGATTTACTTTTTACTTCAATGAATTATTTAGAAATACTATAAATACTTTAATGAAGTACATCGTGAATTACTTTGAAGTATTTTTTGAATTTCATTACATTTGGGTGTAATTAAATATATTTAAGTCAAACAATACAAATTGAATTTATATTTTGTACTGCTGTTAATGTTCTGCTAATGCAGTACAAAAATATGCTAATAAATATTATATAATGCTGACTTACGTTTGGTCTACATCTGTAAGTTGCCATACATAATTAAAATTCATCAAACTGAATAAAATAGAAGAAATATGATGTCAAAAGTTGTAAAATTTGTCAGAAAATTCTCTGCGATTAATCAATTTTAAAGTTATTTGTAGTTAATTAATAATAGTTGTTTTATCATTTTTTCAAGGTTTTTCAATAAACAAATTTCCTTTAAATTTAAATATATTAAATAAAAATATTAAAAATATAATTTATAATATATTCACATATTTAAAATGACTAACTTCACAGTTACCGCTTAATATCAAGCTAAACTAAACTTAACCTCATTTGGTATTGCAATCAAAAAAACAAGTAATTATATCGTCACTGATCAGGTAAACAAGTTACCTGGTTACCTAACCACTAAGTAATCAGAAAACAAGTTAAATCGGAAGTTTAAGCTACACTGTGAAATCGGTCATAAGTTTATTATATGCTAAAGATTTAATTCCAATTACGATTACATTTTTATGTGGGTCCGGTCATCTTAAATATTTATTATGAGTCATTAGAAATTTGAATAAAAAAATAATAATTAAATTATTATATTGCATACCATTAGGCGATATTTTTTTTTATCGCCTAAAACCTCATATATCTTTAAAAATATATTAGCAAATCATCATCTGGTTTATTCTATTTAGGCCACAATTATTCCAAAGTTCGTATTAAAAACGCTACAAAATAAAACTTTGTAACTCGTAACTTTATTATTTTAATTAACAAAATAAATTGTTTTAAGTACAAGTAATATTTTTGATGTATACACTGTAAAATTGCTTAGACAAGCCGCCATTCAAAATAGGTCATTTGAATTTTTTCTGCACGTGTATTCCTGAAAACGTAACGTTTTTCCAATCGAAACGTATTTGATTTACGTTCGTTTGTAAATGTTCAATTATAGAAAACGGTTCGTAATCGTTAAACAAGGTTGCCGTTGTAGCCTTAAAAATCAATACAATCGATACGTTTTCAGGAATACCAAAATGACATTTACGCTACGAAATTCATTCGAAACGTTTTCAGGAATATCCGTGCTGTATATTTGGCTATGAATGTCCTGTAAAGCATTGCACGAAAACTTGTCGGAAATATTCAAAGCAGTTTCCGAAAACTGGTCGGAAATATTCAACAACTATATCAGAAAATGATACCGTCGTATCATATCAAGTTAGAAGCCCATAACCTCAAAATATTAATATTCAAATGAATCGCGCCTCGAATGCACTTTTATGATAACATTTTCGAAATCCGGTTTTAAAATGCCACTGATTTAAAATTACAATCAATATTCAAAATTGATTTGTCAATTATTTTGTTGATTAAAACATATAGGCTGCTTAAGTATACAGCGGGTAAACAAATGGTGGCACTACAAACCAGAGTTGTTAAATAATGTATTGAAAAAGTAATGCAGTATTATTACTTTATTAATTCAAATTTTGAATGCATTACTTTTTTTCAAGTAATTTTTACTGAAAAATTTCGAGTACAAAATTACCCACTAATACTGCAGTTAAAAGTAATGCATTACTTTACTGCATTCCAGTAATTATTTAAATTCTGTAATTAATTTGAAGTATTTTTTACATTACTCTGTTCTTCCATGAAAAACTTTGAAGTACTAACAGAATATTTAATAATTCAATATAATTACTTTATAATATTTGTAATAGGTATTTCAAAGTAATTAAAAAATTTCTAAAAATTATTGGAATGCAGTAAAGTAATGCATTACTTTTAATATAGTTGAAATAATGCATTACTGCAGGATTAGAGGATATATTTTGGTATACTTAAATCTTTTCAGTATTACAATAGCGGACTGCATTAAAGTAATTCAAATAAAGTAATTGATACTGGAGTAATGATGTTGATATACATTACCAAAATAATGCATTATTTAACAACTCTGCTCCATACACGATTATGAACTATTTCCATTCGATGGTAAGATTATTATTGACGATTAATTTTTGTGGGCATAGTATTTGTATTTTTAAAAATACATTTAGTAAAATTTAGTTTTTGGTGGTATCTCAATCTTGTTCTGGTTATTGTTAATTCGGAGAAAATAAGCGCTAAACTGGGCGGGCAATACGGACAGATTATAAGTGTATCGCCAATTTATTTGCATGTTATATTTTGCTGATGAAATTTTTGAAGAATGTTATTGAAAGTTTTGGAAAATATTTTTTTGAAAAATGAATAATGAAAAAGAAAATGATATAAAATTTTAGATGTTAATCTTAATTAATAAATCTATAATTGAATTGTAAATATTATAATTGGAAAATATATAATAGTAATCGAAATAATAATTATTAGGATCAGTCTTTTTGTCATCATAACATTTTTTATATATATAGTTATCATTATTTTATTTAATTGATTTTGGAATTTTTTCTTATAAATATAATTTCCAGATTAATAGTCTTCTTTTATTACAAATTATTTATTTTTCTGGGAAATACATTAAATTTTTAATTTAATTTTTCTAACTAATTTCTGTTTTTTTTTTTTTAAAGTCAAGAAAATAAGTACATTTTTTTTTATAATTTTGTTTTTATAGTTAAAACGGTGGAAAATTCAGTTAATTCAAATTTATAATTATTTATATTATTTATTTTATTTATAACTCATATTTTTTTTTATATAATATTTCATTACGATTTCATCAAAATTATTATAGATATTTTTGTATTATATTTTATATACATATATATTTTAGGCCTATATATTAGAATAAACTTTAAATAAACTTGGAATTATAGTTAAAAAAAACACCGACTAATTTCCTTAAAAATATGTCAACAATAAAAGTTCCAAAAAAACATAAAATCTAAGAAGAGTAAGAAAATAAATTTTTATTTGTACTAAAGAATGCTGGTGTGTCTCGATTATGATGCCCATACACTATACAACATATTTATCGACGTACTCAACAACTTGGTCAAGTTGTGTTGTTTGTGCAACACGTTTTTGACGTTTAAAGAACTATAAAAAAAAAAAAAAAGATTTTAATTTATGTGGGTTTTTTGTTGTTGTTGTTGTTGATATAAAACCGTCAAGAAATATCATTTTGTTTGTACAACTTTCACAATTACACATAGAACTTAGTTGATGGTTGAAAGTTGTAAACAAAAATGATGTTTCCTGACGTTTTTTTTTTAAGTTTATGTTATCAATATATTTACAAAATTATATTTCAAAATATTGTATTTGTCAATTTGATATTTGAAAACGTCACTCGATTAAATTTTACAACAGCACGAGCGGCACCGGTCATGAGTTTGTCAACTATTGCTTGCCATTCGCACGGGTTTTCTCAACGGCGAGACTGTCTGATGTGTTTCATAAACAAACAAAAAACAACAACATATTTTTGACGTTTGTAATATCGGTTGTAAACCAAGTTGAAATGTAATGACAATTTGCAAACCGGTTGGCAACCATATAATACAATGTATGGGCAGCTTTATGATTGGAATAAAAGGTACAAACAACATAATTTCGACTTGTTTTCTCCCAGTTGATCCATTGGAAATTAGATGCTACAATAAAAAAAAAAACTTTCCTAAATTCTAAAATCGTTAATCCATATCTGCGATATCGTATATACAGTTTGTCGAAATCTGATATTTTGAGGCTTCGAGAATTAACGGCCTATATTAATTTTTTGACTATCTGAATAATTGTATCAATATATATATATATATATAGAAAGAGAACAAAACTCATACAAAAGTTTTTAATTGTATGGGGTTTCATATTATAGATTAAATCTCACAACTCATAAAATTACTATATACTTTTGGATTTTATGATAGAGTATTGAAATAAAAGCTTTCATGCTTGTGGGATTTAGTCACCAAATTTACGTTCATACAAAAAACTTTTATATAAGTTTTGATCTCTTTCTATACAACACATTTTGATTAGTTATTATAAATACTCGATATAATACAAAACGAAATTTAACGATTTTTTTAAACAAATCTTTTAAAATTAATTGAATAATAATATAAATTTTAGTTTTATTTATTAACCTTTATGATTGAAGTCCACTCCTTGTCTCAAAACATTCGCCCGCTTAAGTTTTTAGCGAATCGTCGACTATATTCGGTATAATTGAAAACTCACTCTCGACTCGATTTCTGTCGACTACAGTCGCCGATTTACTCGCCCAGAAAATTAATAGTTTGATTTTTTTTTAAGTAAGATTTTTTAGTTTTTTTTTTATAAAACATTTGGTGTTAACGTTAGATTTGATGTTTTTTTTTAATAATTTTTGTTTAATACAAATTTGTTAACAACTTTTTTATAACATACAATTACTTAAATAAAAATCTGTGTTGCCAGTCAAACATTTCATAAAGAGCTGTGTTGCCATTTGTTAACATTCGACCAAATTTTTCGTTCATCGAGGCGAGACGACACAAATAACGAGATGAATGACGAGTCGACTTCAATCATAAGGAACATTTTTTTTTTAAGGTTAATTTTTAACTTTTTTTTTTTTTTTAATGTTTTTAGTTGTAATTCTTAAGTTTAAAAATTTATTATATAGATTTAATTAATTTAAAAAATTAAACAATTAAAAAAAAAAAAAATTACTAAATTTTATTTTATCATATTAATTATTTAAATTTATTTTTCTCATATTTTTATTTAAATACAAAATGTTTTTTTTTTTTTTTTAATTTTTTATTTAAATTAAATAATATAATATTTATAATAAAAATAAATTGATTTAATTTGTGATTATTTGAAATTTTATTGTAAATGTATAATTATTTTTAATATAGAATTTTTTTTAAAATCCTGCGTGTGTTTTTACTTTGACATTCAATTCGAGCTTTTTATTTAATTTTTATATTTTATAAATATTTATTTAATTTTAATTATAACTATTTTTTTTTTTTTTTTCTTATAGGTATTTTATTTAATTATTTATAATTAAATTATTTTATTCATCTTAAAATTATCATGTTTTTTTTTTTTTGTATATTGTTTTTTTTTTTTATATAGTATATATTTTTAGAAATTTAAGAAATTATAAAATTCACAAATATCTTTACTAAATAATCACAAATTTGAACAAAATTGCTCATCTTTTCTTCTTAAGTATATTGTAATTTAAAAATTATGTAATTTGAATAAAGAATTTTAATAACTAATTATTTTTGTTTTGTTTTGTTTAGGGCGACATAGTAAACAACACCAACACTCAACCACCCCGCCCCCTGTGTGATATTTGAAATAATCAACAAATTTTAATTATATTTCATTTTAGATACAAATTATACGAATAATTTATGTTAAATAAATTTCTTTTTCATTTAATTATTTCATTTATTTCATTATTCCGAATTTTGTTAGTATTATTTTTTTTTTTAATATAATTTTTTAAAACTTATTTATAACTTATGTAAAATAAAAAATAAAAAAACATAAATAAAAATAATTATAAAACAAATAAATAATTAATTTTATTTAAAATTCCATTAAAATAAATATAAATAATTTCCTAAACAAAATTTATATAAATTAAATTTTTTTGTAGAATCATTTTTATTTATATTCTGAACGCGTATCGTAGAATATACGTTACAAATTGAAATTCGTTTCGACAAATTTCGTTCGTTTTTTTTTTTTTGTATTTTGGTATCATATTGAAAACGTAATTTTTTTTTTTTTGGAAAACCTATCGAATCGATGAATCGGGAAATCTATTTTATTTTATTTGGAAAATATATAAATTTTAACGATAACTAATTTTATTATCGACATAGTATTTATTTGGAAGGTTTTAAATAGGGCATTTTATTTTTTATTTAAATAATTATATATTGTTAACTTAAAAGTTATTTAAAATTATCGATACGGAGATCAGTTAGCAAAAAAAAAAAATTTAATTGAAATTAATAATTTTATGGTATAACAAAGAAGAAATAAACCCACCCGAAAGATAATTTTCAATCGAATACAAAAATCCAATTCGATACGCCATCTATAAAACAAAACAACAAAATTATTAAAATATCATTATTTATAATAATTAAACATAAATAATAATTTTAAAAATGATAAAAACATTAATTATAAATGATATTTTTAACATCACAGTAGACTCTGTCGTGTTGCGAAAATATTATTATTATTAAATATTGCCATAGTTTGTTTCTAAAAAGACTTAAAATTAATTATTATAACTAGAAAAAAAAAAAAAAAAAAAAAATAATAATAATAATAATAATAAATTACAAATATAATTTAAAACAATTAGAACGAAAATTATGTCCCTGTGGATTGGATATGCCTTAAAAACGTACGACTTTTTACGTTTCATCGATTTCGACTACTTTTATATATGTAACATTTTCAGGTCAAATTAAAACTTTTCTATTTTATATTCAAAATTTCACATTTCAAATTCAAAATTTTGAATTACTTGTAAAATTTGACGTTTACGAGCTATCGTATACTCGTAAACGTCAAATTTTTAAACGAAATTTACAATAATTTAGTTATTTATAAATTTACATAATGAATTTAATTTCCCATATACAATATACATTATTTTTTATTGTAATCACATCTTTTAAATTGTATTTTATCAGAATTAATATTAATTTTCTTATTTTATATCTAAAATATTTGAAAAAAAAATTGTGTTGAAAACGTCAAATTCATAAAATTTTGAATAGATTGTATAAAACTTTATGAATATTTTCTTTGGCAATAAAATTTGTTTTGTTCTACAGGCTACCATCACACACTAACGATCGTGTAACTCCTTTGAAATCGACAGACAGATCGACAAATAAAAAAAAAACGTCACGTTTTTAAGGCTACAAATCCAAAATTAATCAAATCAAAACTATTTATGGATTTTGGAGTACAATATCTCATTCAGTAAAATTTCCTTATTCAGAATTTTTAGTATACTATTTTCGCATGGATATCCAAGTATTTTAAATTTTCCAACTATCCATTAATTACATTTTGACGGACTAGATGTGTAGAAAATATAAAATTTGTTTATTAACAAATAAACAAGAATTTATTTAGACTTATTTATATAAAAAATATTGAATTCATAATTTTAATAAAAAAAAAATAATTTAATAAATATTAAATTTAACAAAATTTCATTTTCATTTAAAATTTTTAGTTTCATTTATATTTTTTGTTTATGGTAATTTTTTTTTATTAAAGGCAGAAGGAAAAGCGTATTTAATTTCTACAAAAAAAATATATTTTACTATCAAACGCAAAGTTGTTATAATTTTTTTTTTTATGGATATCTATGCGATTTAAGTGTACGAAAAGTTGTGCAACATTGTATACAGGAAAATTATACGAATTACAGACGGAAAATTGTATGATTTTTCTCTTGGATTATTCACACACCTCTCAATATATATCTGATATTTTTTTTTACCCAGTGTGCACACGGATTTCCATGTAAAAATCATACTGATGGATTGCGTAGTTCCGTGTGACCGGAATATCATATGACTTTTCGCACAGATATCCGTGTTAAATGATGGGTTAAGTAATTTACAGAGCTGTTAAATAATGAATTAAAAAGGTAATGCATAACATTACCAAATAATGGGCTAAACATACAAACTGCAACACTTTTCAAAAATTAATTATATACATTTAAATATTTTATTCCATTATTATATTTACTTGGTAATGGTATAATGTATTAATTACATCAAATGTAATGAAATTACATGTAATTTTCATTACAAAATATACTTCATATTTTTATGGTGAAATATTTTTAAAAGTATTTTATTGATTTACTTTTTTACTTCAATGAATTATTTAGAAATACTATAAATACTTTAATGAAGTAGTACATTGTGAATTACTTTAAAGTATTTTTTGAATTTCATTACATTTTGTGTAATTAAACATTTAAATACAAAATAACAAGTATTGCAGTAAATAGATTCAAATTGAATTATTTGATAATACTGTAATGCATAACAAAAAATAATGCATTATTTTAATAATTCTGGTAATTTTTGAATATTTCATTATTGATTTTTGTTTTTTTTTTTTTTTATTTTAAAACATTTTTTCTATTTTTATTGAACTTATTATTTTTATTCTGTTTGTTTTATCGTAAATTATTTAGTGAAAATATTTTTGTTTTATTTATTCAATTGCTAAGCATAAAATTACAAAAATTTTATGATTATTTTATACATAATTTTTTATATAATTTATTTTAATTTATATTTATTTTATATTAATTATGATTTTCTTGTTGTATTTTTTTTTTTATATAATTAATATTAAAATATTATTTTATTTGCTTTTGTTAATAATAATAAATTTTGGACTGAATTACAAGAAATTGGAATAATAATTATTTTAATTATTATTAAATCGATATAATTTTCAAATTTTCATAATAAAGTTTCTAAAAAAATTTTTAAATTTTTGTAGAAAATCAAAATTTTACAATAATAAATTTCTCATTTACAAATAAATAAAAAAATTATAAATTAATCAAATTTTTTTTTTTTGAATAATAATTATAAAATATTTTTTATTTTTTACAATATTTCTTTTTAAAATTTATATTTTTGTATGGTTTTTTATTTATTTTTGTTACATTTATTACTAAGTAATATATCTTATAATTTTGTGTTTATTTTTTATTTTTTTTAATTTTTATCATTTATTTTAATTAATTTCTTGAGTACAAATTAGTTAGATAAAGCATGTATTTTTCCAGTCTTTTAATTTAACACGTGTTTTGTTTTTGTTTTTTTTTTTTTTTTATTTGTTTTCTTAATTTAATTTATATTTTATTAAAATTAATTGTTTTTATTGTTATAATATTATTTACTATATATTTAAATTTAATTTAGTATTTATTATTATTATTATTATTGTAGTATATTTTCTTAATAATTAATATAAATTATTATATTTTATATGAATTTTAATGTTTCTATTGATCATCAGGTTAAATTATAATTTAGATATTTTATATTAAATATTAAATGTAAAACTGAATATTGTTGTTGTTTGTGGGAATAACAAAAAATTTTATTAAGTTTTGGAATAATTTAAAATATATAAATTTATGTTAATTAGATTGTTATTGGCGGTGTCTGTTTGTCATCGTAAATTTAATCTTTCTAAGGAATTTTAATCTCTCTGTAAGGAATTTGGAAATAATTGGTTTAAGTGATTGGTTTCGTTACTACCGTTTTGCAACCCCACTCATATGATCACTTAAACTTGACTAAAGAAATAACACCACGTGGCATTCAGAAACCGTACCGTAGATCGTTAAGATTATTGGGTTTATAATCGATAGCCAAATGTGAATTTTCTAGTTCTTCTGGCCATATGGCTATAGAGTCACTTACAGGTGAATTGTTTATTTCTTATGATGCGATATAAATTGTATCTGGCCTGATGTTTGCTAACCCAGTGCCCCATGAACATAATTAATAATTTAAAAAAAAAAAAATACATAAATTATACCAGAAATTCCAATATTTGCCAGAATATTAGGGCCACTACTTGTTCAAAATCAAATAAACTCCGGATCAGTCTACTCCGATAGTATTTCAAAGTTTACCCTATGAATTAGATATTTTAAAGATATATAAAATATCAATAATGTCAGTTTAAAAGCTCTAATATGTTTTGCCAGAGGCGGGCTATTATTTATTTATTTATTTTTTACAAAACAATATGTAATTATTTGGCTTTTTTTTTTATTTATTAATTAATAATTTTATATATTTAATAATAATCACAGAGTACATAAATTAGAAATACAGATTTGCAAATAAATTTGCTGGTTTAATTTTTTTTTTGTTATATATGTCATCCCTCTTGGAAAATTATTGTTTAAAACTGTGCGGCACTACCGATATGTATATTTTAATTATTCTAAATACAAATAAGCGTGTTTCATATACTTATTTATGAACTCTGCTACGGAATATGCGCCGTATATTTATGAACTACTCTCCGAAGTATGTCCGGATAATATTACAGGGTAGAAGAAAACTTTTCATTTTCATTTATTTTAAACTATATTAATATAGTTAATTAGACTTAACGAAATTTTCGAAGTATATTGGTTACCAAAAAAAAAAAAAAAACGAAATTCACAACTTCACAACTTTAAAATGTTTTTTTTTTTTTTTTTTTTTTTTGCTGGTTTCTCCGATTCCGTATTTACAACGCTTTGGAAATCTGGCCAATTTTTTTTTTTATGGTTATATAAATAGAGAATCTTATGATAATTAAAAATCTAAATTTCTTTAAACACTAAATATGTACTTATAATTACAAAAAAAAAAAAAAAACAAAAAAAAATAAGAGATTATTTTTATATATATATATATATCAATTATTAATTAAATTAGAATGCCTACCAAAAAGGAAATATTTAATTAAGAAAATATTTAGACATTATACAAAAATTTGTTAATTTGCTTGATTTTTTTTTACATAAGGTACGTAATTTTGTTTGTTTTCTTTATTATTATTATTATTATTAATTATTATTTATAATTATAGTATATTTTTTTTTAAATATAATAACAAGATTTTAATAATTATAAATTTAAATACATATCGCATTAATTTTGTTTTATAAAGCACTAGAAAAACGTTTACTTTTTTTGTTTTTATACAAATTTTTTTTTTTTGGAATAATACATAAATATAAAAAATTTAAATTATTTTATTTATTTTATTAATTTGTTATTATAATAATTTCGATTAAGTTTTGGGAAACTCTCTAAATTAAAAAACATAAAACATAAAAAAAAAATATTTTATTGTAAGAAAATAAAAATGAAACTATAAAATCATATTAAATTACAAAATGCTAATTAGTTTAGTTAATTATTTTGTAAAAGTTCTGTCTTTAAAAATATAATTAGTACAAAAAGAATATAATAAATAAATGTAGATCAAATAAAATCAAACAATTTTTTGGCAGTGTTTTAACAAATTAAAAACTCTCTAAAAATTTAAATATTACTTAAGATCATCTCAAATATTTAATTTTGTTATATAAATTGAATATTATAGTTCAAATTAATCTTAAGCAAAAAATCTAAGATCGATAAGCTTTTGTTTGTGATGGAGTGAAGAAATTGTCAATTTCAGCCTTACAAAACGTGACGACAGTTTTTTTTTTTTCATTTTTTCATCGCAGTTTTAGCCTCAAAAGCGATTTCGATCATTTTTATGTAATCGAAAACGTAAAATTTATGAACGAGACCAAAAAATGTATCACTATTTTTTTTTTTTTAATTATTATGTCAAAGAAAAATATCACAATTTGTAATAATAATTTCAAAAATTTTATAACAATAATAAATTAAATTCAATATTTTAATGTGTAATTTACAATATAATTTAGTTATTTATAAGTTTACATAATGAATTTAATTTCCCATATACAATATACATTATTTTTTATTGTAATCACATCTTTTAAATTGTATTTTATCAGAATTAATATTAATTTTCTTATTTTATATCTAAAATATTTGAAAAAAAAAAATTGTGTTGAAAACGTCAAATTCATAAATTTTGAATAGATTGTATAAAACTTTATGAATATTTTCTTTGGCAATAAAATTTGTTTTGTTCTACAGGCTACCATCACACTAACGATCGTGTAACTCCTTTGAAATCGACAGACAGACGAACAAATAAAAAAAAACGTCACGTTTTCAAGGCAACCACTCCTGATTTTTTTTTATAGTTGTAACAATAATTTGTAAAAATAGTATTTTAATTGTAGCCTGTTTAAAGTTAAAAAAATTTAGGTAATTAAAAAGTTAACAAAAATATTTATTATGAAGGGGCGGCGCGAATTGAATATGCAAATTGAATATTTTCTCAAAATATATTACGAATTATTGTTCGTTTTTATTTATTTTATATTCTTTTACTTTCTTTTTTTTTTTTTGTAATAAAACTCTTGTTTTGCTATGTCTTTGGGAATTTTCAAATATCACACAAGCAATAAAGTTTAGGTATCTTCTGTGTTTTATTTTATTTTAGCTTTTACAATTTTTTACTGTAATTATACATTTTTTTCTTTATCTTTTTTTTTTTTTTTTTTAATTAAATTTATTTGATTAATTAATTTTATTTTATTTATTATTAGAAAAAAAAAAAAATACAATCTTTAAGGACATCTATACGAAGTGTTTTTCGTAATTTTGTTCTTCTTATTTTATGTTATTTTATTTTTATTTTGGTTAATTAAAAACTATATATTTATATATGTAAATTGAAAATATTATTTAGTTGAATTCGAATGTCTGTAAACAATAATAGTATAAAAAAAAAAAAAAAAAATTAAAAGCCGAGAATATCGTGAAACTTATCATGATAATTTTAATGTAATTTTTTTAATATATATTTTCAGTTGCGCACAACTACACGAACACGACAGGCTATGTAACTGTGGAGAGATAATTACAACAAATTTTTTGTACCAGACTGTCGCAACAACTGCTCTACGAAAAACTGCTCCAAACATTGTGATACCTGTGAGTGACTCTTTACAATGAAACGAGTACAATTTTAAATTAAAATGTATTCATGTTGGCTCACACTTCACACAATTTACATATCAGTCAGCATAACTTTTTAACTTTTGAAATGTACTCGTTTCATTTTACAAGCACTCACAACATCACAAACATATTTGGGACTAATTAGATATTAGAATAATGAAAATCAAATTTGTTCGTAGAGAAGTTGTTTTGATAAAAAATACTCCTAAACAATTGAATCCTTTTTTTTTCATTTAATGTAATCTTAATATATTCGTTATTTCATGTTAAATGGTTTTATTTTATTTTTTCGCAGGACGGAACTACACCGACACTTAAGACCTAACACGCTGTATCTCTCAAGTGGTCTTTCTGTGTATTCTATATAATATATATATATATAAAAAAAAAAAAACACAAAAAAAAAATTATATTTTTATTATGCGAAAAAAAAAAAAAAAAATCGAATCATTTATTATTACGTAATTTATTTTATCCTGAAAATCACAACATCAATAAGTACTTAAAAAAAAAAATCGTTTAAGGCATTATTATTTATGCACAATCCAAAAAAAAAAATCTCAATAATTTATAAATAAATTGAGTTTTTTAAACGCATTCTTCAAATTAAATTAATGTAATACTAAAAAAAAAATTATAAAGGAAAAACATTAAAGCATAAAAAAGCAAAATAAAGCATAAAAAAAAATTTATGCAATTACAGATTATAATTTTTATTCTTTTTATTAATTCTTTGGCTTATCAATTAAACAGTTTTCTTTTTTTTTCTAGGCTTTTTACAATTTCCAATTATATAATTTTTGTTTTTACAAAATAAATATTATAAACGTTTAAAAATCAATTTTAGTTTTTTTTTGTTTTGCTCTTTTAGCTAAAGCACCATAAAAATATTTTAATAAAATTTCTAAAATATGTAATAAATTCCCGGTATTGGGTAAGCCATAATGTCAATGAAGGTTAACTTTTTGAATTTAAAAAGAATTCAAAATTTCGAAATTAAATTTCGAAATTCACTGAGTACATTTCAAATCGGGCAAATATGGGAGAATATTAAAAACTATAATAGTAACAGAGTTGTTAAATAATGCATTCAAAAAATAATGCAGTATTATTACTGAGTAATTTAAATATTTAATGCATTTAAAAATTACAAGTAATTTTTACTGAAGAGTTTTAAGTACAAAAATACTTTGCAATACTGCACTAATGCATTACTTAATTTGTATTAAAAGTAATGCATTACAGTAATTTTAAAAATTAATTCTTTACTTTGAAGTATTTTTTTCATTACTTCGGTACTTCAATTAAGTATTTCTAAGTACTAAAACAATATTTGGTAATTCAATGAAGTACTTATAATTACAATATTTGGTAATTCAATTTAAAGTTTACATTTAATTACCAAATATTGTGTTAGTACTTCGAAATATTTAATTGAAGTACCGAAGTAATGAAAAAAAAGACTTCAATTACTGGAATGCAGTAAAATAATGCATTAATTTTAATACAAATTAAGTAATGCATTACTGCAGTATTGCAAAGTATTTTGGTACTTAAAACTTTTCAGTATGGCAATACTGTACTGCATAAAAGTAATTCAACTGAAGTATCTGGTACTGCAGTAAAGATGTAGTAATATATTACTAAAGTAATGCATTACTTAACAACTCTGAATAATAACCGAAGAAATTACGACAATTGATCCCAGGTTTAGTATAAAATGTATCAAATCCTGCAAAACAAACAAAAAACAATAAAACTTTGCAAGAAGGCATAAAGAAAAACAAAAAAGTTATAAAGAAAATAAAAATAAAAAAAAATTGAGTGACTTATGATCCCATTCTTGTTGTTGTTATATATTATATTTTTTGTTTTGCTTTTTAAATATTTTAATTTAAAAACAACATAGAAATTTGTTCAAAAATACAAAGTAATATTTAATAGTCGGGGACGATGTCATCGTATATACTTAAATATTATTTCTAAAATATTGGATCTCTCATTTCTTAAAACATATAATATGAAAAATATAAAATGTTATTTCGAAAACATTGAAAACTTCTGAATAAATATTAATAAATTATAAATCAAAAAAAAGTTTTTCACAATTAATTATATATTTTTGTTGTTGTCCAAGTTGTGTGAGGTATGTAATAAAATAAATGAAGCAGATAGAGACGACCATCTTATATAATGATACAGAACTTGATTTTGTTTAATTTAATTTAGATTTTGTGTTTTGTTTATCGCTTAAGAATAATACAAATTTATTTTAGAAACTTTATTTTGTTTAAGTATTTTTCAAAAAATTATTTTCTGTAATAATTTAAGATAATTTTTTTTTTTTTTTATTCGCATTATTCACACAGAAAATCAATTACCTTTTATTATTAATTATTATTATTATTGTTTTTTAATTGATTTAACAATTTCTTTTATTTTACTCTTTACACAATTTGTAGTTAAATTTTAAAGGCAATTTATTTATTAATTTTTCAAATAATAAATAAAAAATAATGTTGTTTTTTTTTTTTTTTTTTGTAACGAAAGCATGAAAAAAAAACCATTTTTTGTGTTAATTAAAAAGCGTAAGAAATTTTTTAAGAAATTAAATGTTTTAAAGAAAAAGATTAAAAAAAAAAAAAAAAATAAGAAGAAAAACAAGTAATATTAAATTAATTATATTTACTTAAAAATTATGTGTATAAATGATTTGTTTTCCTTATTTTTTTTTTTTGTTAAATTTATTATGCAGTTTTTATGGTTTTTATATTTTTGTTTATTTTAATTATTTTTTTTTTTTAATAAAAATGGGTAATTATAAAATGAACATATTATTAATTCATTATTAAAACTAGATTGCATTTTTGTTGCTGCAGTTTTTTTTTTTATCCTTACAATAATTAATAGTATTTCCAAGTTAAATTAGTCAATTTTAAGTCTTTCTGCAATTCAAATTGATCTAGCCTTTTCTTTAATAATTACAAAACGTACAATATGATATTGATACATGTTTTAGTTAAAAAAAAAAAAAATATATAGAAAAATACATTATTTAGTTATGACATTTTATTATAACTAAATTGTGCTCTCTCCAGATAAATACAAAAATCTAACAAAATTTTGCTTGCAAAAAGACAAATTTGACTACTTTATAGACAGGAGGATTCGAAACTTGACTTGGAAATGATATTATTTTATAATATACTAGTATAACAATTACAGAAACTGTTATACTAGTATAAACAGTATGACCGTAACTGTTATACTAGTATAACCGAATAACATATATGTATTGATTTTAACTTTAATCTTTAAATAGTTTTTTTTTTTTTGTTAAGATATAAGTCGTTTTACGTTTATTTTTATATTTACCTTTTTTTTTTCTTATAAATTTAATGTTTACACACAAAATCAATTTATAATTTATTTTATTGAATTTAGATATTTTAAAATTAAAATTCAGTTTTTTATTTAAAAAATTTTTCTTTTTTTTTTTTGGTTTTTTTTTTTTATATATATATATAAATAATATAATTTTTTTAATAATAATAACGTTTTTTTTTTAACTGATACCATTGGTTTTTGTATTATAATTTTATTAGTAAGTTTATAACAACAGTTTAATTGTTTTTTTTTTTCATCTCTTAAATTTTAATGCTACAATATTAATTTTTAATTATTATTATTTTGTTTCAAAAAGAATAATTTTTAAAATATATTTTTTTTTTATGTTGTATATATATGTTTCTTTTTTAATTAAAATATTTAAAGTTCATATTATATTATTTAATAACTAATATTCATTTGTTTATATATTATTATTATTATTTTTCTTTTTTTTTAAACTTACTTTATTTTTTAGTCAAAAAACTAAAAAAATAGAAGTGATTTTTGTATTTTATAACTTTTAAAAAATATTTTTGTTTAGCTTTTGAGTGTGGAACAGGCAATAATACGATTTTTGTTAGCAGCATAAATTCTTTGTGGTATATATATATATATATATATATGTATATATATATAATATATATATATATATATATATATATATATATATATATATATAAATATTTATATATATAAATAGTTTCTATGTTTGACATCACCTTAATTTAATTCAAGTAAATTTTCTGGTAAGAAGGATTTTAAATTCGATGGTGTTCCACGTTCAGTTGATCCATCTAATGGTGTCCATAAATTTCCAGCTGTACTTGGACTTTGCCAAACCGATCCACCCCATGTATCAGCTCCTAAATGTAAATGATTTATAACTTAATTTTCGAATTTTTAATGAATAATATTTTAGTGACTATTTTTTGTTAACATGTATAAATAATAAATTTATATACAAAAAAAAAAACTAACTACAAAAATAATAATGGCGCCTCTATAAAAATTGTTAAAATATTATAAAAAAAAAATAAAAAAAAACGATTAATTGCTAATTTGTATATTACATACATAATATAATATATAAATTACCTGTTGGTCTAGACTGGTTTTGTTGATTTTGGGGTCGCCATGATGATTGTGTATTACCACCACCACCCGTATTAACACCACCGGAAAGATTTCCGCCAACACCGTTACCTTGTGATTGACTACCACCACCACCAGTACTACCACCAGCTGGTAAATGCTGTACAATATTTTGTACTTCACTATCATTAGGTGATTCTGCGCATATTGTTGTATTCCCAAGAACACAATTGTTTAACGTCATTTGTGCTTTGTTTGCCTCTTCACGTGTTGAATATTTGCATAGGGCAATTCCTTGATTCAAATATAAATGGAAATTTAATAGTGGACCATGTTGCATGCATAAGGTACGTAGGGTAGATCCATCAATCTTAATGAAATAATTTCGAATATTTAAAAAAAAAAATTCACAAAAATTTAAATAGAAAAAATATTTTATACTTGTGTGGTTAAATTTTTTAGTAGTAGCCATGTTGAATTCCAATTTGAATTACCACCAGACCAATTTGTTTGACCTGATGGTCCACCACCGGTACGACCACTTAGTCCACTACCAATCCAACCATTTGAATTTCCGCCATTATTGCCAACCACACCACCGCCACCACTTATATTTGAATTACCACCAGGCGCTGACATACCACCAGTATTACCAGTACCACCAACAACTGATTTATTTGCACCCAAACCAGGTGGTGGACCACGTGATGTTTTATTCATTGGTACTGCCCACAATTCTGAACTTGTGACATTTTGTTGTGAAACATCAGACCAACTATTTAAATATATTAATAATATAAATAAAACTAATATATATACATGAATATATTACCTTGTGAAATTTTGTTGATTACCAGACGGATTAAAGCTCCATGTTGATGATGATAAACTTAATGGTGGTAAATCAGTCGGTGAAGTTTTACTGCTGTTTGCAAATATATCGGCATCTTTTGGCGTAGGATTAATAGATAATGGGCTTCTTGCTACGCTACCTGGTGTGATACTCGGATCATCTTCGATACTTTTAATTTGTGAGCCCTTTCAAAATATATATTAAAGTGATTCGGTTTTTTTTTTTTTTTTAAAAACATACTTTCCATGGTTTACCCGGTTCAAATTCTGGAACTAAATCTGTAAATGCAGTTGCAGGTGAAGGCTGTGCAGCTGGCCAGTCTTTATTCTCATTGTCATTTGTAGAATCAGGCCATCCATCGGCAATATTTCGACCGGATGACCATGTCCTTGAGTTAAATTGAAATAAATAATATTGAAAAAAAAATTATTTATTAAAAATTAAAGTCATTTATACCCATCGCCTTGTAATCCTAATGAATTAATATTACTAGAATTTGTTGTAATTGGTTTAGCAGTTGGGCCCGGAGCACGTGAAAAATCATTACTATCTGACGATATATCTTTTTCTAATACTGGAAGCTTCCACTGATTCAGTCTAGATTGTTGATTTGGAGCTGTTTGGAATGCTCCAGGTTGTTCTTTCAAATTTATCTCCGAGAAATTACCTTGAAGAGCACTTATGGCATCATGTTGTCCTCTTAAATAATCAGCTGTATTACCACTACCACCAACGCCTCCAGTATTACCATGTGCCTGTGCTGCGGCAACAGCTGCTGCTGCGGCAGCTGCAGCGGCTGCAGCAGCTGCAGCTTGTTGTTGCTGTTGCTGCTGCTGTTGTTGTTGTTGTTGCTGTTGTTGTTGTTGCTGTTGTTTAATGTAAATTTGTTGTTGTGCATTAATTTGACTTTGTAATTGAGTTATTTGTTGTTTATATTTTGTAATAGCTACTGTAGCTTGCAAATTATTTATGCTAGGATTACGAGCAATACTAGTTTGTGCCCCTTGTAAATGCTATCAGAAAAAAAAATAATATTTATATTAATGTAAATTGTTTAATTAGTTATTACTATTATACTTTAATATTGCTGAGCAATTGATTAAGCAGTATGAGCGTTGCAGGTGCTAAAGGTTGATTTAGTATTTGACTACTTAAATATCCACCATGTACAGCCATTTGAATTTGTTGCACCAGCATACGTAATTGCTGTGCTGAAGGTTGACCAGATTGATGATTACTACCACCACCGCCACCACCTCCACTAATACTACTACCAGCTCCGCCACCACCTGGTCCGCTACTGCCACCAAATGATTGTTGTTGTTGTTGTTGTTGTTGTTGCTGCTGCTGTTGTTGCTGTTGTTGTTGTTGCTGCTGTTGTTGTTGTTGTTGTTGAGCAGCAGCTGCATTTGCCAAAGCTCCAGCAACATTGTGCGGTCCCTGATTTGGGTATTTTTGTACCTGTAATGGTTGCATATTATTTATAGCCGATAAACTTGGATTTCCACCAACATTTCCAGCATTCAATATGTTTGGGTTGTTACTCTAAACCAAAGAACACAAACAAAGCATATCAAATAATATATTTACATTTTTTTTTTTAATTTCATAAAAATTTATATTAAAATCAGCGCATATTTAGAAGAAAAAAAAACAAATCCAAAGCTAAAATATCTTAATGTTCAGTTACCAGATAAATCCAAAACAGATCCTAATAGCCTTTATTAGAATTCGATGTTTCCTGTTCTGGTTATTAACGAATTATGCTTTTTAGCAGAATGCTTCGTAGTGGGAATCTTTTGCGATTATAAAATTTATTATTCTACTTAGACAGTGTTACCGAGTGAGTGCAACCTTTGTAACTTAAATTTTGAACTATATTAGAACCAAAGTTAGATTACTCAAATCAAAATTCAGGATTTGGTACATTTCTACAGGATGATTGCGGTTGCAAAATATTGGGGAATACTAGTTTATTTCAACAAGCCAAACTTATAAGGTAATTTTTAGTATCTCGAAATATAAATAAATAAAATTCCAAACTTACCGGTGGGAAAGGCATATTTGTTGGTGGACCATTTGATGGAAACCTGCCCGGAAAACCACCACTGTGATCAAAACCGCTAACATTACCAACAGTTCCATCATCATGTCGCCGCCAATCCAATACAGAATTACTACGAGCATTAAGTACTTCCATAGCTTCATCAATATTTAAATTAGTTGCACGTAATGCTAATTCTACATCTTCTTTCTTAAATCCCATATCAGTGAGTATACGATATTGTTTACTATTACGAACTAGTTCATTATTAATTAATTTATTTTGTGATTTATTAACATTTGTATGTTGTGGTGGTGCACCCCATTCTGATGTATTTAATTCATTTGTTTCAGGCCATACCTGACCTACATTAGTATTTACAGCTGATCCAAGTTTATTTTGATTTTTATTCCATTGCGTTGTTGTGGAATCATTCCATGAACTGCCACCACCATTACCACCAGATAAATTACCAATTCCTGATGATTTATCATCCCAATTTGTACCGCCACCACCGACCACACCACTATGTTGATCATCCCACGATCCTGTATTATTACGTGTTGGTGTATGTCCCCACATATTATCTGTTTTAACTGGTCCACCAGGACCACCAGGACCAGTCGGACCACCAATTAAACGACCTTGCGGAATTGGACCACCACCGCCACTACTACTACCAATTCCACCAGTGTTAACACCAACTGGATTTCCAGTATTTTGATTACCACCGCTGCCACCAATTGCTCCACGTAATAAATGATTACGTGATGACATTGGATCATTCATTTCCTTCCAATGAGTACCACCACTAGGTACACGTGACTGTTGTCCCCATAATGAAGTTCCATCATCATAATTTTGTATATTACGACGTTGGGGTGGTGGAGATGGTTCTTCCCATCCACTCTGTTTATTATTATTACCACCAACACCTCCGGCCGCAGCTGCTGCAGCTGCAGCTGCAGCTACTGCTGCCATTGCAATTGCATCTTTTGGGCCACCAGAAACACCAGGTTGTCCACCAGTAGCACCCCATTGTGATGTACTATTATTAATACCAACACCACCACCAACAGATCCAGAACCGCTTACAACTGATGCTGGATTACCACCACCAGGTCCAACCATTTTATTTAATGGTATTTGACCATGTGCTAGGGCGTGATGTTGGCCCCACATTTCTGAATTACCATTTAAACGACCAGATATACCACGTGGATCACCACGCATATCACGAATTTGATCACGTGGATCCATCATACGAATATCACGTGGATCACCACTCGGTGTTCGTAAATCACGCGGATCAACGTTTCTTATATCAATAGATGGCTGTCGCATATTATCTCTTGGATCAACCCAAGCATTTGTAGCTGTAAAAAAATAATAGTATAAAAATTATTAAAAATGGAATTGCTATTTAGTTCGTAAGTGGTTTTCTTTTTTATATTGCGGCAAATCTGAACCCATTAATCGGATGCAAATATTAGGCAATAAATATCAAAAAATCAAATTAGATTGATTGTTAACTTGAAACAGTAACTTAAAAAAATTAATTATAGGTAATTATTACTAAGTATTATTATTTGATAGATTTTATTTTTGTTTTAATTTTATGTACCTGAATTACTTGCGACACCACCACCAGAATTTCCAGTTTGGCCGCTCCATTGTTGTGGTCCACCACCAACACCACCACCACCGCCACCAACACCGCTAGTACCACCAACACCGCCACTAGCAACAGCACCACCACTAACACCAGAATTACCACCAGGATTAGCTGGTGCACCAGTCCATACATTACTAGTATCTGTACCATCATCATCTTCACCCCAAGTACCACCTAAATTTGATGTTGGTGTATGACCCCATGGTGTTTTTTGAACTGGTTGTGGTGGCGGTTGGCCACCATTTCTTAAATTTGCTTCCCATAAATCTGTACCATTATTTATATTTGGTTTCCACATTGGCGGTCCACCAGTTGGATCTTTATTAGCTGGTTCTGGTGAACCAGGTACATCCCAATTTGTATCCTGGTTAACATGTTGGCAACCCCAGCCATCTTGTGAGAAAAGTGCTTCACGCATTGTATTTAATTGTTCTAATTGATTTTTAGCAGCTGCAGCAGATGTACCACCACCTATAAGGCCGGCATTACTACCATTATTACCGCCATTACTTCCAGAGTTATTACTATTAGATGGCTATTTTTGTAGTTTTTGGTTTTTTTTTTTTTTTTGGGAAAGGAAGAAAAATAAAAAAAAAAAATAGATTATAATATATAAATAAATTAATTATAAATTAATATTTAAAATAAAGTAAAATAATTAAACCAACATAGAAAAACCAACTGAATATAATATTTAAAAATTATGATCGCACAACATAAAACAAATCAACAACAACAAGCAACCTTTAATATAATCATTAAAACTTATAAATTAATAATTGAGCTGTGATATTCAATCATTTGATTTCAATTATAAATATAATATTTCAAGCAATCAATCAATTTTAAAAATTAACTATTTATATTTAAATAGATTTTATATATTCCAATTACATTTATATAATAAGTATTTGCATTTCAAATTGAAATACACTGTTTTCTTGATAAAAGCGACCTATGATGATTCAATTTTTTTTTTCAATGTAGCTCTCTTATACCATGTTCACTCTTGAGCTTATACCCTGGTTATAGAGCTATATCATAATATAAAGATTATATTTATTTTTCCATACAAAAAAATTGTCATTCTATATTTTGTAATATCCGTATATGTACCCACTTCGAAATGAGGGATTGACTGAACAAGGTATAAGAAAATATCGATTCATTTGTAATATTTCGATATTATTGATTATATTTCAATGAATTTTAACACCCCTACACAACAATTATCAATCTTGTCAATCAAATGCAGCTATGATATTATTGTTTTATTTTCAATTTTGGCAAAGTATTATTAAAATCATTAATTTTAAATTTGAATTTTTTTTTTTGCAATTGGTTTATTTTCAATACCAGCTGATTTTCAAACTTAATTTCAAAATATATTAAGTATTTTCAGTGTGAACACCATTTTTTATACCAGGGATAAGCCCATAACCAGGGTATAGAATCTAAGTGTGTACATGGTATTACGAAAAAAAGTAATTTTTAGCAAGAAAAAGACTCGATTTTTAATCGACCTCGAATACACTTGTGTCGATTGGGCGTATGGAAAAAAAAAATACTTTCCCGCGGGACCCGTGATCCATAACTAGTAATAAAATCAAGGAGCTCGCTCGTTCCCCCTTTGCTCTAAATCACAATTTTAAGTTTTCATTGTAACTTTGCAGAAGGGGTAAAAAGGTAGTAGAGTGACCTATTAATCCTTGGCAAGTAAGGTAAGAATATGCAAAAAAATATTCATTTTCTTAAATGGGAGGTCTAGGCCCTCAAAAGAAAATGTAGTTTCTCAAAACCATTTGAGGTTAGGAAAAATTCTTGGAAATAAAACTTGCGCTCAGGTGTGCTGAATGAAAATATGTAAAACTTAAGACTTATGCGGTCCCCCTACTAGCCCTAAAGAGTAAAATAGTTGGAACACTCTATTTTTATATGAAATCAAGTCACTTGAATTTACAATGATTAATTTTATAGAATATTATGATTTCAAATTAAGTAATTTTAATCGAAAGTCACTTTTATAAAAATTCGCTTTTATAGGGGTCGCTTTTATCAAGAAAATAGTGTATATTAAAATTTCCCAAAATATATAAATAAAAATTAAATTATATCAAGAAGAAGATTCCTAATTTTTTTAGAGCAGCACTGATATTACTATATAAATTTACTTTAATTAAAGAGTCTTGCGACTAATTTTTGTGTATGCTCTTATTATTATGACATGTTGTCGGGGCTGAACATGATTAAGTAAAATTGAAAAATAATAAAGTTACTATGGTATTTATCATACAGACAATCTTGAATCCTCAAAATTATTATGATAGCCAATCTGCACTATAATTTTTTAGCATCGACTCAAATCGGAAGCTTTACACGAAATTAAATTTGATGATTTACTAGATCAATGTTTCACGTCCCGATGTTTAAATTGGAAATTGTCCTATACATATATATGCAAAAATAAAAATTAATTTAAGATAAATAATGAAAGCGATTCCAAAATTCTATTATATAATTTTTTCTATTTTAACAAAGCATAAGATTTAGTTTACGAATTAGTTAAATCATTTATTTATATAGGATTTTTTTTCTGCATATTGTATAATTTTAAAATAATATATTACATAAACCTTAAAAAATCCTTTATTAGTTTTTTTTTGTTTATATACGATTAGAAATAGAAGAAGCCAACTTGTGTAGACGCACAAATTTGTGTAAGTGCACGAACAGAGTGACGACGCTAGAGCGGTGCTGGAAAATGTGCTGTAGTGTGGTTGTTTTTGCTTTTTATATAAAAAAATACACTACAGCACAGCTTCCAGTACCGCTCATAGCGTCATTATGTTCGTGCACTAACTATTTGAGTATCAATTTATATGTCACCTTAATATAAAAACTAGCCTAAGTCAAATTTTCATCAATTTCGTTATATTGTGTCCATTAAATTGCATTTTTTTTTTATTAATCTTGGTGTGTAGAGTGATTCATAAAGAAAAGAGTAAACATTTTACGCTTATAAATCAATAAGATTAATAAAATTACAATTCAAATGGACACTATATGTCGCTAAATTATTTGAAAGTGGATTTAGGCTACAATAGTAATGCAAAAAAGTGTAACGAATTGATATTCATTTTTTTATTGTATATAAATGAATTTTCTATTTCTCATAATGTTAAGTTGGATCCTTAAGTTTCTAAATATATATACAAAATTAAAAAAACAAAAAAAAACGATTTAGTAAGTTCGATTAATTATATTATTTGTGTTTTTTTTTTCCTGATAATTTTATGTATTTACATTGTTTCCATTAAGGCCAGATTGTCCAGTTGGTTGTACTTGTTGAATAACTTGTTGTTGTTGTTGCTGTATCTGTTGTGAATTATTTTGTGGTTGTTGAATTTGTTGTTGTTGTTGTGGCTGTTGTTGTTGTTGCTGTTGATTTGATTGTCCACCACTAACCATACCGCCACCAATAATATTACTATTATTTCCACTATTACTAGCACTACCACAAAAATTAAGACTTAAATTGTTTCTATTATTATTATTATTATTATCGTTTAATAATTGTTTATTATTTTGATGTTGATGTAATTCCAATCTTTTTGCAATTTTACTAATTATATTTGAATTATTATTGATGTTATAATTATTATTATTATTTTTATTAATATTATTGCCACTTTGTATATCAGTTTTTTGTAATTGTTGTTGCTCTTTTGTTATATAATTTTGATTATTATTATTATGATTATTTGTAAATAATGAAGGCAATACTGCTGAGGGTGGTGACAATATTGTCAAAGTATTAAATTGATTGGAAGATTGTTTATTGTTTAGTGGTGAGGACAAATGTGATATTGACGATGTTGTAGAAACTGCCACTGATGATGATGTTGTTGTTGTTGACAACGTAGTGGCTACTAATGATGAATTTTTTGCAGATGAAGACGCAATTGTGATTATTTTTATTTTTATATTTATTATTAATTTGTTGTTTTTTTTTTGTGTGTTTTTTTTTTTTTTTTAAATATCACAACAAAATTTAGGATTTATTTTTGCAACTAGAATAAGAAATTTTACAATTAAGATAAAAATAATTTTAAGAAAACAATTAAAAAATAAATATTAATGATTATTTAATAAAGGAATTAATTGTTGGTTGTAGATGATTATATAAATTATATTTTTGTAAAATTGATGACAAAATAATGATTATTTTTCATTCAACAAAAAATTATATGATGATAAGTATTAATTTCAATTTATTGCTAAATAATTAATATAATAAATATAGAGATTTGAATATTTAAATATGTATATAAATTATAAAAAAAAAAAAAAAAAAAACAAAACAAAATGAAATACATTATTTTACACACCACCCATCACCAAAAATTACAAAAATTTATAGGGTTAGCCAGCCCCAAAATCTTACATTACAAAATCTAGGAAAAGGGAAAGAATAAGTAAAACCGATTTTTTTGAAGCGCATCGGTAATAAATTATTAAATTATGGGTGATTTATAATAGAAAAATGAATTAAAAAAGGTTGCTATAATCGAGAGTCGCTATTATCAAATGTCGCTATTATCGAAAATTTACTGTATAACCAAATGAAGATTTTTATTTTTAATTATTATATTTACACTTTAAATAAATAAGTGTTTTAAGTTCAAATAATTCTTGTTTCTTTTTAAGGAAGATTTTATGACGCTAGATTTTGAAACGCAAGATTTTGGGTCGCTCTATTCTATTCTATTAAATTATTATATATATATATTATTAAAAAAAAAATGATCTGTTAATTAATTAATTACCATGTGATAATTGTAGCTGCTTATAATATGATTATTTTTTTTTTATTTGTTGTTCTTCTTGTTCCTGATTGTGATGTTATTTAAAAAATATTTACTAGGTTAAATTCAATTTATAATACATAGAACCACCATAAAATCTCATTAGGCGTATTAATATCCTAATTAAACTATTAATTTCATTAAATATTTATAATAAATATATATATATTTATAATTAATATTGTTATAATATATTTATAGATAGATAAAGTTTTATGTATCGATGGCTATATATAAATAAATCTTTTAATAATATAATATTTTATTTATGATATCAAAATATTGTCCTTTATTTGATGATAATTTATAATTTAATTGTTTGATGTGTAGTCTTTTTTTAATATTTTTTTTGTTAAGTAATTTTTATTTTAATTTTTATAGCGAAATAGGTTTTATAATTATAAAAACAAAAACATAAAAAAAAAAATTATATTAGTTTTTTTTTTTTTAAACTATTGATATTTTTATCACAACTATTACTTTTATTGGCTTTCGAATTATTATCACTATTAAGTTGTATATTATAATTATATTAATCAATATTTTTTTTTATTTTATTTAATTTTCTCTAAATAAAATTTTTTATATTTTCATGCAAATATTTCTTTGATTTAATTTGATTTTCAAAAAAAAAAAAAAAAAAAAAACATCAGAATACAAAAATATAGTTCAAAATTTTATATAATTTTTTTTTGTTTTAGTTTTTTTTTTTATTCACTTTTACTTAATTATGTTAAAAGAAATTATAAATTTTTTTTTTTAACACCGACACAGAAATTAATTTTCCATACACTTTTTAATTTTAATTTTGGAAATATTGTTTTTTTTTTTTTTTTTTTTTATTTCATTTAATTAATTTGACAACAAAATTAATTAAAATAATTGTTTATTTTTGTCTTGTATATATCAAAAAAAAAAAAAAAAAAAAAAAAAAAATAGAAATAAAAATAAAAATAATTGCTTAAATTTAAACAAATTTTTGGTTGTATACTTTTTAAGTGGATACTTTTAAGGATTTATATTCTTATTTTTTAAATTATTATTAAATATATAATTTTTATTTATTTTTAAATATATTTTTTATATAATTTCACTTCTTAATAAATAAATATATAATATGCGTTTTTTTTTTTTGTTAGACTTCAGAGTATCACTTAATTAATTAAAAAAATAAAAATAAAAAACATGGACTTTAATTTTAAGCTTATTTTGATTTTTAACAATTTTTTACGAAGCACTTCAGTTTTTTTGTTCTGGTCTTTAGTTGTTTTTATTTTATTTTATTTTAATTTTTTATTATTTGTTGGTAATTTTTTTAATGTATATTTGATATATTTAAATGTGTTGTTTTGGTAGTTTTAATATATATATATATATATATATATATATATTTAAATTTAGTTAAGTTTTTATGGTGAAAAATAGATCATTAACTTCTATTTAATTCTTAAGAAAAACTATATCACAATTATTTGAGTTGCAGAATTTTTATATATATATATATATATTTTTAATTTATATATAATTATTCATATATATTTATTTAATTATTATTATTGTTGTTTATATTTACAAATATCTGTTTATTTTTAATTTTTAAATTTTGAATTAATATATTTTTTTAATATTTTTTTTTTTTGTTGTTTTTGAACTGGTTTTTAAATTGGATTTTTTTTTTTTTGATTTAGCTAAATTTAAGTTTTTTTTTGTATTATAATTTAAATAATGTTATTAAATATATTAAAGTTTTACACATTACATTTCATTATTATTTATAATAAAATTAGTTATAATTGTTATTTTGGTTTGAATTTTATTTAAGAAATCTATGATAATTTTGTTTGTATTATAGTTTTTCAACAATATCACTTCATAGTATAAAATTATTTATATAAATTATTATAATAAATAATTTTTCGCTGTATAATTTATTTCAAAATTTGATGCGCGTTTTTTTTTTTATATATATATATATATAAGAATTTTAAATAAAAATTATTCACAATTATTTTATTTTTTTAATAATTAATTTGTTAATTTATATATATTGAAATGGTTTTTGTTTTACTTATATATGTTAAATATAATATTATTAAGTTTTTTTTTTTGTTTGTTAATTATTTTTGATGATGATTTTGATGATTATAATTTCCTTTCAGTCAAAACGATAAAGTGTTTTCTGTAAATAAAAACAAAAAAAATATATTAATTAAATAAGAACTTCTTGAATGAAAAAAAAAAATTAAGTTATATCTATATTCCTTAAATTACTAATTATACATAAAATAAATCTGAATTAAAAAAAAAAAAAAAATTGCTAACCTAGGCCCATAGCAAATAAATTATATATATAATAATAGTGATTTGTAAAACCAATTTTCAGGATTACAAATCATCATTTTGCAGGAACCGTTTACATCTTTACATTACGATATAACGAATTATTTATGTATATATTTTATTAAAATCGAAAATTTTGAAAAAAAGGATAAATTTATTGAAGGTTTTTTTTAGTTGTTTATGTGTAATATAAGTTTAGTTTGGTCGTTTAATGTTCATCATTATTATTAATTTTGATTTTTAAAAGTCCAAAGAAATTCAATAATAACTAATTTAAATTTTGCCTTTTTTCATATTGTTTCCAGATTCAAAATAATTATTAAAAATATTCGTATATATAATTTAAAATTAAATTGAAAACTAAAAATAACTTCGGTGGTCTTATAATTATTATTATATATATTTATATATATATAACAATAATAATAATAATATAAGATATGTAAATAATTATATATGTATACCTAGAATAAAAATATTATATATATTATAGCTGAATCAACAAGTAACCATATTATATATATCTCGGGTTTTTTACGAAAAATGAATTAAATTAATTGTAATCTATATCAATTGGAAAAGATTTTGGTCCATAGAACTTACATATTTAGAAAATAATTTTGCAATTAACTAAATAAGTAAACCAAAATGCAAAATGATATTTGAAGACAACTCAATAACTCCAGTTTAACTTCTTAACAACTTGTAATCTGCTCTCTTAAATGCATGTAATTATTCATAAACAAAATATGTTCAGTTATTCAGTTTTTAACTGCGACAAAAAATTTCGTGAAGGGTAGATTAAATACTTATACATAAAAATAACTACCAGTAATGAGACCATAAAAATATATTCTAAAAGCTCGTGAACAATCAAATTCTTTTTTTTGCTCACAAAGTAATATGTAAACTTACCTCGTTTTTGCAAATTTATTTTTTAGAAATAAGAATACAAAATTGTCAATAAATGTATAATTATAATATGTGCAGTTAATTACTTTATCCATTTACAATTAATTTGGCCGAAAAAAATATATTTTAATTTTTCTTCAATTTAAAAAGGTGTTATAGATATAAAAGTTAAATTTTTTTTTTTTGTAACGAGACAATATTTACTATTTTTTTACTTTCTGAAAACAAAAATAATTATAATAACATTAACAATTAAGAGAACTAAAAAAAAAACACAAAATTAGGTTTTTCTCAGTTGTTGAAAAAATTCAGTTATTTACTTATTCACAAATGCCTGAGAGAGATATATATTTAATATAAGTATACAAAAATTCATTGGTAAAAATAAATTCTTGTAGAACGAAATCAGCAAACCCTCACCATATACCATTATATTTCAGGCTCATCTAAATAATATATATATATATATATATATTAACAATCTCCCCGTATTGAGGAATGCATTTTTTCTTTAAATATAATAAATAGGTATGAATATTGAATAATGCCCGGTTACCAAACTGTCAAATAAAGAAATCGTCTTCAATATTAGAAAAAAAAATTATTAATATACAGACGAATAGAAGAGTGAAAAATGAAATTAATTTTATTATGGGTAATTTGCCTATAAAATCGTAAATTTTTTCATGTAGGATTTTGTAGTTTTAGAATAGAATAGGTTGGGGTTTTTTTCGGAAATATATATTTAATTTTATCCCGTACCACTTTTCCCTCCTACTTTAGAAAGTTGCTAGCGTATATATATGTATATCGTAAATGTATTAATAAAAATACTGTATATATAAATCAAAATATTGTAAATCAGAAAGCAGATAAGAAACATTCTACCAAAAATTGGCAACTTTTTTAAAAAAGATATGTTACAATATTGTGTGAAATCGTTATTATTTCTAATTCGAAAATAGTTTTAATATATTATTTTTGTCGGTGTGTAGTATACACATTTTTGTTTGACAGATAAAAATCATATGTAAGCAAGATTCCTTTTAGAATTTATATATTATAATTCTAAAATTTTAGAAATAATATTTTTAATTTCTTTAATACTATACGATACGCAACCAACCCCCCCACATATCACTATTAAAATTTGATATTGATTTAAATTATGCCAATATTATATTTATATCGTATATAATGTGTGTCAAACATTATATACGATATAATTTTTTTTTTTTTTTTTTTTGGCTCTGTGGTTTGATATGGAGTATGGAGGGATAATAATATTTAACTTGGCTTCTTGGCTACCTCTACCTCTCTACAAACTCACTCATATTACCAACCAGTTTATTATTATTATTATTTTTATTGTGAGGTGGCTCATTTACTACATCAAAACAAAATAAAAAAAAAAGAAACTCTGGGGAATATAAAGAATACGTGTATAATTATTAAAATATATATATATTTATATAAATATATATATATATATATATTCAATTTTTGTCCTGTTGTTTTAATTAAATATGATAATAATGAATGAATGCCACTATACTTTTCAATAACAAAATTTTATCATACAAAATTTGGTTTTAATAATATAAACTCTTTAAGAGTTTATATTTACAAATTTGGTTTTAATAACTCTTTAAGTGATGGCAAATCAACGGCACACGTGCCAAACTTGGCACGCTACACAATTTTTACTGGCACATTCGAGTTTTGATGTTTAATTTTATCTATTAATCTTTTAATTAAAGTTTAACAAAAAGTTTTCTTCTTTGCATCATTTAATATTATTTTGTCTTTAAAATTTAGTTTTCAAATGCTGACACCATTTTTTTGAATATTAGTTTTCATTTTACTTTGAAAGTCAGTTAACGTTGAAGCATGCAGGAATGTATAGCGTTGAAGCATGCAATATTTCAAAAAAATATTAAAGAAAGAGCATATACAAGAGGGTTTCAGTCTTCTTGGACAGAATTATATATGATTGTATTTAAAAATCATATTCGAAAATAATGTTTTCGCAAATTCGTATTTTTCTCAAATGATATGTTTTGAAGATTTATTTTAAATTATTTTCAAATTCAATACCAATTGTTTATCTGTTCTTATTCACTTTTTTATAATAAGTTTATATTGCATAAATCCATAAATAATAATAAATAGTTTTGTTTTTATTAATTTTATATTGAATATAATTTTAAGTTCTTGTGCAATTTTATTAAAAAAATTATTTTATTTTTGTCGCAATATTTTTTTTTATTATAATTTCAATACTTTTTTCTAATTTTCAAATTAAGGCACACTAAAATATTTATATTTGAAATTTGTATAATTTTGGCACGCGAAATATTTTGGATTTGCCATCACCTATAACATTATGTATATATTATAATTATGTATTTGTATATGAATAAAAATATAGGTATACAAATACATTCCTATATAACCATTTATATATAATATTAATTATTAACTTATATTCCTCGATATTCCAATCAGCAAATAATTTACAATTATTTAAATGATATTAAGATAATAATTTAATCATAAATGCAAAAAACCAAAATTAACTATATAATATAAAAAAAAATTATAAAAAATATTACGATTATATATATATATATAAAAAAAAAAATCTTTGAAAATTTTATTAATATACGACACAATATGGCCGTCACTATTTAACATGGAACAAATTGAGATATGAAACACACTTATTTGTTTTACAAAAAATTAAAATTTTTTAAAAATTATACGTACATAATTTTTTTTTTTTGTTGAGATCTTTTCTCGATTATTTTGTTCCCCTCCCCACCAACATTTTTATAATTTTTTTTTTCATTATTTTTATCATAAAACTATTATTGTTTCTAATTTTAAACTATATATAAATAAGTAAATTAAAAATATTATTTAATAAATAAATCAAAACTAAAAAAAATATTTTCTATAAATGTTCAATTTTACATTTTTTCTAATACTTTTTTTTTTTAAAAAAAAAAGAGATCACAGTTTAATTTTTTCGTTTTAAATGAATAATATAAAAATAAAAATTAAATTATTTTGATTTTATATGTTATTAAAAATTATTAAATGCAGTAATAAATAAGAAATATAATATTTTCGATTTTAGAATAAATAAAAGAACTAAAAAATATTATTATTTTGTATATATATTAATTTAATTTAAAAATTATTTAATATTTTATCAATTTTATAATACAAAACAAGAACAAAGCTCTAGATTTAAATAAAAAAAAAAGAGAATTTAGTAAGAGAAAATTATAAAATAATTTAAAATTTAACTATAATTATACTAAATAAACAATAAATAAAAATATTATATTATTTTGTGACCAGTAAAACACAACACGAAATTATTTTTTTTATAAAATTGAATTATATTTTTAATTTTATTATATATTATAAATTATTTAATTCCAGTTTTTATTTAAATATATACATATATATATATATATATATATATATATATATAATTCTTAGATTGGGTTTTATTTTTGTATTACCTTAAATATTTACGTTTGGGCCGAAAAATATTTTTTTTTTTATTATTTATATTATTTTTTTTTTTTTTCAACCCTAACGAAGAAAACCTCGAACCGTCGTGAAAAATGTCACGAATCAGTTTACACATAAATAAATAAACTATAAAATATATGTATTTATATAAAATAAAATATCTAAAAAGTACATATAGATATTTTCAATTTTATTTTGTGGTGTATTGGTTTTTGGTACTACTAAAAAACCGAAACGAACGAAACGAAGTAGTAATCAAAAAAAAAAATATAGATGAAAGATGACTATATGACGTATTATGAAACGATTTTATAGTTTAACTACAAGGGGGAACAACACCGCATCGACTACACAGCAACAGTGTTGCCGAAATGGAATATTTTATTCCACTTGTAAAATATATTTCATATTGTGTAGAATTTTTTCCGAAAAAAAAAAAAAAATATTACACTTTTTTTTTATTAAGTATTATTATTTTCCAGAAAAAGTGGAATATATATATATATACATGGTTGGTTGATTTGAATGCAGAGAGATCTAAACAAGGGCCTTCATGGAACTAGGCCCAAGGACCCGTTATACTACATCCGCTGACGTTTGTCTTTTTTTTAAAAAAAAAAAAACATCAGCTAATCCTACTTGCTTCACGAATGCCACCAATATATCCAGTTATATATTACATCTCTGTTTCAATAAGACAAGTCATAAAGTGACACTCCAAAAACTGATAACGGGGCAATGACACACAAAACATCATGTTCCAAGAATTCATACTTAAAGTAAAGTCTAGTGTAAACCGCAAGTTAATGTGAAGAGGCTCTTACTTGCGGTTTACACCAGACTTTTTCTTAGACAGAACATATGTTCTGTGTACGAAATGTAAAGTGTAAACCAGACAGGATTTCTGTCTCGACAGAAAAATCACGATTTTTCTCTAGACAACTTTTCAGATTTTTTTGAAATTTAAAATTTAATTACTTTGCGGTGATTATTTGAGTGAAAAAATTAGTTTACTGCTAAATAAATAAAAGATATATATATATTATTGAGGTGTGAGCAACTATATTATTCAAAATATTTTTATAGCTAATTGCTTTCTTGTTGACGACATGATTAGAAATGAAATGTTAGACAGAAATGTCTGACATCATATAGCCAGCGTGTTTTTTTTACCTGTCAAAAAAAAAAATCAGATAGAAATGTCTAACATTTATATCAGACATTTATGGCTAGTGTAACCACAGCGTTAGCATATAGCTATTTAAGAAATAAATTTTATAGTTTTGAATCAATTGCGGCAACACTGCACAGCAACAGTAAAAATAGTGGTAGGTGGTATAGTAGATTTAAATGTATAATATTTTTTATATTTAATTGTAATAGATTTTTAGTTAAAGATGGCGATCTTTTCACTGGGACTGGACTGGACCGATATGATTTGTCAGTTTAATATTATATTTCACTAAAAAATAATCATGATGGTAGACAAAAGTGGCGCTAATCTTGGATTGCACAAAAGCACAAAAAAAAAACAATTATAAGCGAATTTTAAGAAATAAGTATTATTAAATTTAAATATTTTTTATTCATTTTTCTTTAAATTCTTCAAAATTCTAATTCTTCAAACTTTTGTAAATAAATTTTTAAATCTAACGCTATGTACTGGGTGTTTACATTTCCCGCTTGCCGATGTTTTATGGAAAAATCTAATGCTTGAAACAGACGTGCGTTTTTTTGCCGCACGGCAACGCATGCGTTGACTGATAGTCAATTAGATGTGCATATTTCTTGCGCGTCCGGCGATGCAGCGAATTATGACATTTTTAAATTTGTTGTGAAATAAAACAAAATATTAGTGTTTATTGTATTTATAAAATTGTGATAATAATAAACACAAAATATTAATATCAATAATAGACACAAAATCTGATGATACAATACAATTAAAAAAAAATATGTTGACAAAACAGTAAAAATCTATTGTCAAATTGTTTTTTTTTTATTTTCAAGTTGGTGAATTTAACTCCTGTGTTGTGGCAACATTGCCGCCGCACGGCAAAATTAGAATTAGAGAAATCATGCGGCAACGCACCGCATGCGTTAATGTAGTGCGTTGTCATCTAATCGGTTACATAAGAATCTATGGTTTCTAATTTTGCCGCACGGCAAAACGCACTAAAAAACGCACGTCTGTTTCGAGCATAATGCTCGAAAAAGACGTGCGTTTTGCCGTGCGGCAAAATTAGAAACCATAGATTCTTATGTAACCGATTAGATGACAACGCACTACATTAACGCATGCGGTGCGTTGCCGCATGATATCTCTAATTCTAATTTTGCCGTGCGGCGGCAATGTTGCCACAACACAGGAGTTAAATTCACCAACTTGAAAATAATAAAAAAAAAACAATTTGACAATAGATTTTTGCTGTTTTGTCAACATATTTTTTTTAAATTGTATTGTATCATCAGATTTTCTGTCTATTATTGATTTTAATATTTTGTGTTTATTATTATCACAATTTTATAAATACAATAAACACTAATATTTTGTTTTATTTTACAACAAATTTAAAAATGTCATAATTCGCTGCACCGCCGGACGCGCAAGAAATATGCACATCTAATTGACTATCAGTCAACGCATGCGTTGCCGTGCGGAAAAATCGCACGTCTGTTTCAAGCATAATGTTATGAATTTTCATCAGGCTTTCATACATCGCAAACGACTAGTCTTATAAAAAGTATAATAAAGAAGGGTAAAATGGGCTTTAACAGCTCTTGAGTCTTGCCTTGACATCTGCCGGGGAATATAATGAATATATATTTAAATTTTTCCATAGTTTAGAGTTTAGACTATAATTTATCAAATAATAATAAAAATTATATAAAGCTTAATTTATTTTACAATATTAATGTAATAATTTTATTTAAATTTTTTTTTTTATTCCCAGGCAAATTTTAAATTGACATATTACACTGTTAAATATTTGTTCAGTCAATAAAATTTATATATAGTAAAATTATATATATACGATGTATCTATATGCTTTCACCAAACTTAATGAGGTACCTTGTCTTCACACCATACACCTAACTAAACAAAATCCAACTTCGATGAGTCGAAAATCATTGCAAACAATGAGAACATCATCTAATGATTATAGTATAACAATCATACAACAGATTTCCTCACAGTATCTATAAAAATTCCATTTCGATATGAGAGTTTCAATATAGATTGAAATATTAATGGAAGGTATTTTTGTTCAGAAATGAAATTACGTTTCGAACGTCTCGGATTCTATATTATTCATAGAAGAATAATTTTAATAAATAAAATGATTTAATTTAAAATAAAAAATCAACCGAATAACATTCAAATAAATAAATATAATTTTGAATTAAATTTTAATTTTCATATTTTAATAAAATAAATATATAAAATATTACTTACCATTTATAAGAAATATACTTTATCCCTTATAATAATATAATATATAGTAGTACTAATTAATATGATATTTATCGATAATTTAATTGTGCAAGGCAGATTTGTCTTTGTTTTGGTAGAAATGTTTTTTTTTTTTTTAAACTTATTTACTTAAAAAAAAATATATATATTATTTCCTTTTACTTAAACTTTTAAATATTTTCTACAATTTATAAAAAGAAAATAAATAATTTAATAATTTGCACTTTTAGTTGTTCATAATAATTGTTGTGTTTATTAGTTTTTTTTTTAAATTTCATTTTAATTCTCTTCTTTACATTTTAATTTCTATATATTATTATTATTATATTATATTTTAATTGCAATTGTTTTAAAAAAAAATTAAATTAGAAAATAAGATTATTTTTTGTATATATATATATATATATATATATATATATGTATAAGACTACAAGTGTCACATTAATTAATTGTTTGTATATTTATTTATTTTAATGGAATATTATTAATACGACACACTGTATAAAATACACAACCAAAATCCAGATATATAAATTTAAAGTTATAAATTATATATATATATATATATATAAAAATATTTTAAGTTTAAGTGTCAATTCAGTAAATGTATACAATTACTAGCCAATGTTTGCAAATTCTAAATACATTCCATACGTAAAAGGATACATTAGTAAATTGTATAAATTTACTAAGTTTACACTTTGATGGCATGTATATATATATATAAATATGTGTGTATATTATAATCTCTATATCTATATATATATATATTATACAGTTATCCAATATATATATATATTATATATATATATATAAATGAAATTGTAAAAAATATAAAATTAAAAATTACTTTTTCAATTTATACTTATACATATATATATATAAAAAATTAATATTATTTTCACAAATCTTTATATCTTATATTACTTTTTAAATTATAAAATTGAATAATATAAAAAAAAAAAAATATAAAAAAAAAAAATAATAAAATCACTTTGTACAGGAATTTTACATTTATGTTGCTAGATATTTTAATGAAAAATATTAGGCGGATCAAGAGATCGTCGACGTCACACGAATTAATTAACTCGAAAGAAATTTATCAAAGGATGTATATTATCAATTACATAGCCAACACGTTGTAATTCTATAAAATAGATTTTTTTTTTTTAAATTTGATTTAGCTCCAAATCAAAATTAATTTAATTAATTTCTTTTAAAATTAAAATTTTTCTTTTTTTTTATAAAAACGACGCCATTCACACAAAATGTCACGAACTGACATTTCCTTCTTTTTGGGATGAAAAAAAAATATATTCTTTCGCCAGTATTGACGTTTTTATTTTCTATATATATATATATATATATATATATATATATATATATATATATATTAAATTATAATATTTTTGACAATAGATGGCATGAAAATAGAAACAAAAATCCATACGCCGCAGTGATTACACTATAGCCATAAATGTCTGACAGAAATTTCTGTCTGACAGATTTTTTTGACAGAGGTAAAAAAAAACACGCTGGCTATTTGATGTCAGACATTTCTATCTAACACTAACATTTCATTTGTAAACTTGTCGTTAACAAGAAAGCGCAATTAGCTATAAAAATAATTAAAATAAGTAAATTTGAATAATATAGTTGTTCACAGTTCACACCTCAATAATATATATCTTTTATTTATTTAGTAGTAAACTAATGTTTTCGTTCAAATAATCACCGCAAACTAATTAAATTTTAAATTTCAGGAGCAAAATCTTACATTTCTATCAAATATCTCCATTTGCAAATTAAGAAATCTCAAAAAAAAAGTACAAAAAAATTTGACAAGTTGTCTAGAGAAAAATCATGATTTTTCTATCGAGTCAGAAGTTCTATCTGGTTTATACTTGATATTTCGTACACAGAACACATGTTCTGTCCAAGAAAAAGTCTAGTGTACACCGCAAGATAGACATACTTGCGGTTTACACTATAGACTTTTTTGCTTGGACAGAACAGTGTTTCTCAAATCTGAAACGTTGAATCCAGCATTGAATCTTTGATAATATAATTATATTATCAAAGCATTGAATATGCTTTTTATGCTACAACATAAAAAGTAAATATTTTCACAATTTTCAGATTAAATAAAGGTTTTTCAGATTAATTACAACGTTTTTTGAACTAAATTCAACGCATTTGCTTATTAAATTAATTACAAATACTGAATTTGCATTAAAGAATGTTGCATGTATGCAATCTCAAAATCGTATACGTATGCCACTACTTACAATTTTTTATTTTATTAAATATATTCCTAAATTTAAAATTTCATTCATAATTTGTAAAATTTGTAGAATAAGTTAATTTGAAATCATAAATTATTGAATGGGAATTTTATTATATAGCTACCAACACTATTTTAAAATATCCCATTTTTTTTATCTCCAATTCCAATAGCTGTCAGTATTAGGGATCATTTATAAATAATGTAAATCTTTTTGAAAAAAGTAAGGTAAAAAAAAATACTGAATATTATTTGTAGAAAAATATTAAAAATATATAAAATTTTGTCTTTATAAAAATGAATAGGCTAAATAAAAAAGAACCGACCCTGCTATAAAAATTATCAACTGATATTTTGACAAGAAATTTTTCGTCGGATGAGTTGTTGAAAAGATCCATATATACGACGTCAACTCAGTTTCGATTAAAATTTATCTGACAAAACGTCCACGCTGAAATTTTACTATGTATGTTAAAAAGAGATGGAACTTTTCCATATAAATTTTTTAATTCGTTATTGATTAGAACAAAATGTATTAGACATTCGGTCTATATATATTATAAATGTCTATGCTGAAACTACTACGTTATACGAACTTTAAATCGACTTGAAATATAAATTAAGAAAAATAAGAATCAGTTGATTTCGTTGTTGATAGCTTTTGCATAAATATCGCTGATTTTTTTATAATCCTTTTATGTCAGAATATCGGTCCTGTGAAAAACTCAGCTGCACGGAGGCAGCAGTCAATCAGTTAATTTAGATTTGCAGCAAAATAAGCACTATATGTTGGAATAAAATTCAGAATATTCACACAATCCTTGTAATTATCCAAAATGGACTGCAAAATGTTGAATTGGACCTTTTTTTTATAATATTTTGGAACTTATCATTTAGTTTCCACATTTTTAGTATTAATCGCATAAGTTGAAAATAGATTAAGTGTGTTATATTTAAGTATGAGTACTAATGACTTATATCATTTAAGCGGTTATTCTTACTGAACTATATGTTCAACTTAAGTTCAGTTGGTAACATGTACTATATATATAGACTTCTTAAATCGTTAATATTTTCTTTTGTTGAACTCACATCAAAATATTTGAAATAAGCGGTTATCTCACTGTCAAAAAACTTAGTGAGACGGCAAATAAGCGATTTTACTCATTTTAATCATAATTAAGCTTTATGTAATTCGGTACAGCGTCGGACATAAAGTGAAATTAATTTCTATGTAACTATTTATTGCTTATAGCCTAGCTAGACACATAGAAAATTGTGGGTATATATTATAATTTAATACAGGCGATTTCAAAATGACATTCTTAACTTATTTTTATATTTAGTTAACTTAAGCGATTATATTATGCCTTGTGTGACCACTGATTTATTTGGAAAATTATTACGATTTTGAGTTTAGGTGTCCATTTTCCATCAAAACTTTAAAAGGATATTGATATTATTCAGTAAAATATAATTTTATTTTTATATCTTTTTTTAATTATTGAGAATTTTTAATTAATCCGAAATGTTAACATTATATTTATTTAATCTTAAGTATATTTATTATTATTTTCTTTTAATCGATTGTTCAGAAATTACAAATTTTTGTCAAAATTTAAATTTAAAAAGTGTATATTTAAGTGAAATTGTTAATAGATAATAATCACATAATTCGCTGCATTCTCTAAGCGTGCCAAAATAAGAAATTTCGACAAAACCTTTAAAAGTTTATATATCATATGTAAATATTATTTGTATTAGCGATTAGAAATTTTGCACGCTTTTAAAAGTATTCGTCAAATTTCTCTAAATTTACGACTTTTAGAGAATCCTGGCAAAGATATTATATAATTTTATCATTTAAATTTCTGAGCATTCTAAACAGTTAATTTTAAATATGTCGTTTTATTGCTTTTGGTATTTTTTTTTCTAATATAATTTAATTATGTAACCTATTCTAATTTATTGTTTTAACCGCATGTAAAATGGAATTTTATAATAATTATTATTAATAAATGTTTTGTCAATAATTTGGAATTAAATTTTATGATGCATGTGGATGCATTTTTTTCTCCATTTCAACTTCACATCGTGCTTCATCAATACTAGATACTGTTGGTAATCCGCCTGGCCATTCTAATAATTCTGGTTCATGTTGCATTATCATATCAGCTTCAGCTAATATAATAATTAAATAATTAATAAGATATTTCTATTTTTTTTTAAAAATATATATTATATTTAACCTCTAATTCTATGCAATTTACTGCCATATGCTAAATCACCATAATATGCTGTAATAAATGTTAATGGTAATAATGGTGCCAATTGACTAGTTCTTTTAGTTATTTGATAACGTGATAATGTTCCAAATACTGTTATTAAATAAAAACTTGTAATCCAAAAAAATAATTCGCGATCTTTTGATATTTGTAAAGCATTTTCACGTTCCTTTATTTGATAATGCATTTGTATCCAACGTTCCATTTTAATACGATTCATTTCTGATATATATTCTTGATTTTTTTTAATAACATTTTCATGATGATGATGACTTGAAAATAATCCACCCATTTTATATATATATATATAACAACTATCTATATTGTGTATTATTATATATATATATATGTGTTTTGTATAGTAAAAGTAAAATGTTATTTTAGTAATTTTATTTTTTAACAATTTAATTCTATTAATAAATTACGATTTGGTTTTTTTTAATAGCAATGTATAAACTGATTTTCAAAAGAATTATTATGAACATTTTAAAGGCATGAATAAAACATTTTTAAGGACAAGAAAGAGGCAACTGTGTATAATTTTTTACAATTGATGTGACCTAATTATATTTTGTATATTTATATAAATATATATATATATATAATATATATGCATGCGCTAAAAAAAGGATGTACCGTAAATGGGGGAATATCTTGGTTACAGAGTCTAGGTGTTTTTAAAATTTTGAAAGAAAAATCTTATATGTATAATGTATTTTACGAATTATATTTATATTTAAGTAAATGTTAGATATTTTTAGATAATCGATCCAACTATATATTAGGTTAGATTTGATTTTACAAGGGGAAGCAGTCATACGGTTTATCGTGATTTCCCTTTACTAATTATGCGCGATTTCCCAGGGCCGCACTGTCGAAAAAACGATACAGCTGCTTGCGTCATATGGTACCACGATTCTGAGTGTTTCAATTCATCAATTCATTGTTAAAATGTACACCATTTTACAGAAATATATAAGATTTATTGCCTCTTTCTAGAATATTTAGACAAAGATAGTTTTAATATTAGTAGTCATCTTCCGATGTAATATATATATATATATATATATATATATATATATATATATATATATATATATATATATATATATATATTTATATATATAAAAACAATTTACCGGTTTTATCAATAAACAAAAAAATAGCTAATTCTATTTCTTTTGCGCAAAAATGTATATTTTTGGTTGGATTATCGTTTTTCTTAAAAACGAATAGATTTTTGGACCAAAAAAATTATGGCTCAAAGTTCTTTTATTATTTTGGCCGAATTTCTCCCAGTTATATTTAATCAGAATTTTCGGTATAATAAGGGATAGAATAGTTAATTATATTTTTAATTAAGCTGCAAATATCTCTTAATTATGATTAAAAAGTAGTAGCGTTTCTTAAAAGTGCATTTCAGTTTTGTCGCATGGATTATGGTTCGAAAAATTCCTCATTTTGGGGATAGGTCTCTATAATTTGCTAAATGGGAATGGGAATGTCCCAACCAACAATTCACACAGATATCCGTACGTAAAAGCTGTAAGAAAATAGCACACGGAACATGGAGTACAGTTCCATTTTTACGGGGAAAATCATTGGAATATGGGCTAATGAAATTCCGAGTATGTGAATTGATTAGTGAGAAATATATGCGGAAATTTATGTGGACCTGCAAACATGGAAGTGGTGAAAACTGTACAGATTTTATTAATGAGCTTCCAACAGAATCTTATACTGAAATATGAATGGGTTTGGGGAAAAAATCAGCAGTAGGATTTACTATACACTAATCCATAGAAAGCATCTATCTAATTTTCAAATAGGTCTGCATATGCGCTAGAGTGAAACAAAATATGCTGAGTTTTCATTATATAATTCAGTACGTACTACTCACTCAGTACATTATTCTGTACGTAGTACTCAGTACATTATTCAGTACGTAGTATTCAGTACATTATTCAGTACGTAGTACTCATATTATGTAATAAATAAAATACAATAGTTATTTTTAGAAAAAAAAAATATTTGCTTTTATAAAATCTGTTATGGGCTTTTTGAATACATTTTCTTAAACTATTTTCATATTCCTGTAACATCAAATTTGGACCGCAAGCTTCTGAAAATAGAAATAATTTATATAAACATAATATATTTAGTTTTAAAACAAAAATAGTTACCAAATAAAATCGTTTTAAATAGTTCTAAAATTTTTAGGCTTCTTTTTCCGAAAACTCCATTTAAATTAAACTCCCGGTTAACAACTTCAGACGCTATTTGCCTAAAGGCCCTTTCTACACAATCAGCACATTTGTACCACCGTAGACAAGATAACTAAATGATAGTTTTTTTCTCACAATCCTGCAATCTCTTTGTAGAGTTAGATGGTATTTTCTCAATATATACTTAATAAAGCATTCACTGAATCATTTGTAGTATTATTTATTTATTTATTTGTTTGTCATCAAAGCATATACACTTTCTTAGACTAAGATATAATTTATAAATAACTACTCTACAATACTAAATAACAATAAAAATGAAAAAAAAAAATAAAAAAATACAAAATCAAGTAAATAATAAAAAATTAAAAAAAAATTAAAATTAAAATTATAAAAATAAAACTTATTTAATTAATAAAAACAGCAAAAGAAATAAAAAACAAATGAATGAAAGAAAGAAATAAAGAATAATTATGACTGAGGTCCATTAAGCAATATTCTTTGGACAGAATTAGCTGACATACTCATTATAACGATTAAATTCGGACATTAGACTATTTAGACCAGATAACACATTATAATTAGTTGTACCAAAATTTGTATTAAGGAACCGATGTTGACGAGTACATCTAAAATTGGAACATTAATATTAAGTAGACTTAGCAGGTCGGACGAATCAATTTCAAACGTTAACAATTTAAACACGAAGACTGCTTTCGCCTATGATCTCCTTACATATAAACTATTCAGATTCAGCAAATTTAATCTACACATATATGACGGTAAATTATTATGCTTGAAATACATGTGCGTTTTTTAGTGCTTTGCGGCATGCTTTAAAGCGTGCAGCAAAATTTAGAAATAGAGATATCTTGCTTCGGCGCAACGCAGTGCGTTGCAGCCATGTAATTAGTTACATAGAAAACGCACATGTATTTCGGCCATTATATTTTGCACTCCATTCAGCTAAATATATATAAATAGGTTAGTAAAAGACCGAGATCCATGCGAAAATAGTACTAAAAATTCCGAGCCGGAAAATTTGCTGAGTGGGTTGGAATAAAATACATTTCATTTCGGCAACACTTACACTTATCTATTCTCTATAGAAAATTTTGTATACAAAATACAAATATATACGGCCAACTTAAGTACAAGCCGCCATTTTAAATATTCTAGTTATTTAGCGGAGGTAAAGTTAATTTTATCAGCGGACAGTGCTTAAGCTTTAATATTTATTAACATATGCACATTTTTTATAATAGAAAATAAATACGTTTCAGAAATTAGCTATATAATAAAAATTAAAGAGGTTTGTATTTTGTATAATAAATAGACTACTTTTTTTCAAATAGAAAGAGAAAGTTTGTGGTACTGTGTTTGTTGTATCCCAATTCAATATTTTTGTATAATTCTAATTAGTTTTTTAATATATATATATTATATATATATAAATATAAATATATATGTATATATAGATAGATATATATATATATACATTTATATTTATATACCTATATAAATGGGTATCCTCTTGACAAATTTATTCAATGATTGTAATATAAATACTCCATAATAATATACAAAAAAAAAAATCTAGTGTTAAAATTAAATGTTAACTAACTAAGCATAAGTTTACAAATAGTCCGCCAAAAAAAAAAAAAATGAAGTTAAAAACAATATAGAAATAAATTACTTATTTAGATCTTATAAAACTAACCTTAAATAATAATTTTTTTTGCGAATTTTATTTAATTTATGTATATAAACTTATTTAGTGTTTTTTTTTTAAAAAAATACATTTTTTCCTGAAAATTATTTAAATATAAATTAATAATAAAATTTATTAAAAAAAAAAAAAAATAGTTGGTAACATCATTGAAAACAAAAAATATCAGTTTTGAGATTATATACGATTTGTATGTTAAAATTATGTGCAAATGGCTTTATCAACATATCAAATGGATTTTAATACACCACCTACATTTAAATGGAAAAGAGTTTTAAGTCCTAGTGGTCCACAACCACGTCCACGACATGGTCATAGAGCTGTTAATATTAAAGAATTAATGGTTGTATTTGGTGGCGGTAATGAAGGAATTGTTGATGAATTACATGTTTATAATACAGGTAAGTTATATATATACACTAATACTTTTATTTTATATATATATCAATACATATGTTCACATACGTAATTATGTTACTAACTAAATTTTAAATTATTATTATATTTTTAATATTATAGCATCAAATCAATGGTATGTGCCAGCAATGAAAGGTGATGTACCACCTGGTTGTGCTGCTTATGGTTTTGTTGTTGATGGTACTCGATTATTTGTTTTTGGTGGTATGATTGAATATGGGAAATATTCAAATGAATTATTTGAATTACAAGCAACAAAATGGGAATGGCGTAAATTAAAACCAGAAGGTCCAGATATTGGCTTACCGCCATGTCCACGTTTAGGACATAGTTTTACAATGGTTGGTGATAAAATATATTTATTTGGTGGTTTAGCGAATGAAAGTGAAGATCCAAAAAATAATATACCAAAGTAAGTTATATTAAATTTCATAAATCCACAATTTTTTTTTTTTTTATTGAGGAAAATTAATAGTAAATATAAATTTGATATAACACAGTTCATTTCCAATTGAAGTATGTATACAAATATTTAGGTATTTGTTATATTACTGGCTTCAGTTAATTAAAAAAATATCTGCAGACATTTCCTAACGTTCCGTTACAGAATGACAGCCATTTTAAAATTTAACAAAATTTATTAAAATTAGCCTTGTGGGATAGGTAAAGAATGATAATTCCCATAAGTATAGGAGAGAAGCTTGTAAATGTTATTTAATTTTATATATTTTTAAATTTTATAATCATTTTGCTTTTTCTCTACGAAGTTGAGTTTATAGATGGTTAACGGATTGGTCAATTTATATAATTTTGATGTTGCTCTTCGATGTTCTAAACACCATAAAATGCAGAAACTTAGTTCATCAATACTGAAACTCTACTTTTTAGTGTAGTTGATCACTGCCACCTTTCTTTTTTGCGATTTTCCTTTTTGAAGAATAACGGTTTCTATTTCGGAAATATTTTTCAATAAACTTAAATTCATTCGTTGAAGAAATAATAAGAAAATTAAAACTAGTATTTCGAAATCATAAAATTCTTAGATACTATAATTAGTTAAAATTAATTAAACTTAGATTAAATTCATATGAATAATCAAAATAAACAATATAAAATTTTATAAGAAAATAATATTTATATTCTTTAAATTATAAGATATTTGAATGATTTATTTATATTGGATATACGTGCGGCAAATAATTGTGGTAAATGGGAATTACCAACAACATTTGGTGAAAATCCACCACCAAGAGAATCACATACTGGTATTTCATATATATGTAAAAAAACTGGTAAATCTAATTTAGTTATTTATGGTGGTATGTCTGGATGTCGTTTAGGAGATTTATGGTTATTAGATACTGGTAATTATAAAAGAATGATATTAATTTATTTCGAATAATTAATAAAAAAAGAAAATATTAAAATTTTTTTTTTTTTTAAATTAATTTTACAGATACATTAATGTGGACAAAACCAATAACAAGTGGAAATATACCATTACCAAGATCGTTGCATAGTTCAACATTAATTGACAATAAAATGTACGTTTTTGGTGGTTGGGTACCATTAATAGTACCTGATTCTAAAACATCTACTGTTGCACACGAAAAAGAATGGAAATGTACAAATACTTTAGCTATTTTAGATTTAGGTATATAAAATTTAATAAATATAAAAACAAAAATTTGTATAATTATATTTTTTTTATAACTTTAATAAAAAATATAGAGACTTTTACATGGAAAGATATTGCATTAGAATCAATTGAAGAAAATGTACCTAGAGCTAGAGCTGGTCATTGTGCTGTTGGAATACATAATAGGCTATATGTTTGGTCTGGACGTGATGGCTATCGTAAAGCCTGGAACAACCAGGTTAGGGTGAGCTTTTCTCGAAATCTAAAAACAAAATATATATATATTAATATATGTATATAAAATTGATAAATTATTGTTTTTTTTTTGTTATATATTTTTGTATCCTTAAAGATCAATACTGCTACGAAATTTAAGAAAAAAAATAGAGATGAAATTATTTTTATTAAATAAATATTAAAATTGAATTGTTTTAATATTTTATTTCTTATTTTTTTTTTTTTTTTTTGTTAGGTATGTTGTAAAGATTTATGGTATTTAGAAGTTGATGTACCACCAGCTGCTGCACGTGTTGCTTTAGTACGTGCATCAACACATTCATTAGAATTATATTGGACGGCAACATCATTTGCATCTGCATATTTATTAGAAATACAAAAAATAGAAAATCCACCACAACCGGTACCAATTAAATCAATGGTACAAACACCTGGTCCACCATCAGTTCAAGCAAATCCATTATCATCACAACAAATACAATCAATGACAGTACAACAAACATGTGCTAGTTCGGCTATATCACCTGGTATGTAGATATTTTAGCATTCTTTTTTTTTTTTAAGATAATTTTTGTGACATTTTATTATCCGATTTATTTATAGGTATGAAACAAATTCAAGTAATTCGTGGTAATAGTAGTGGAACTAATGTTAATCCAATTACAACTTACCATCAACCGGCACAACATCAATTACAGATTCCAACAACCGGTCAAACTGTTATTGGTACTGTTGCTATAAATACTGGAACTGGTATTATATCATCTCCCTCATTATCAACAAATATACAACAAAATCAAGTACAAGGATCATTAGCTGTTGTTTCTGGTAGTGGTGGTGGAGGAAGTACTATTCCTACAGGTATAACTCCTGTACGTGGTATGATAACAAATGCACTACAGCAAGGTTCGATTAACAGTAGTGTATCAACAGTAACTACTGTTCCTATTGTCGGTACTACAACAAATATATCAGTTTCTGGTTCATCAATGCAACAAATTGGCAAAGTAAGTAAAAATAGTAAATTTATGTTTTAGTTTGTGTCGTTAGTTTTAGATTTATGCAGTTTTTTAGTAAAAATATCTTAAATATGTAGATTAAAATACATAAGAAATAATTTCGCTTCAAAATTATATTAATTAATTTTTTTAATATATATTTAAAGGCTCAAAATGTTGTACAAGTTAGTAGTAATTTCAAACCAATTATAAATAGTGGAATTGGCACAAATGTTATCCAACAACAACATTCAACAACACCAGCTATTCAGTTACGTGTTTTACCAAGTGGACAAACAGTTCGATTATCAACAACACAACCAACAAATTCTACATCAAATGTTAATTCTGGTTTAATTAGTTCTATATCATCATCATCAACAACAGGAACAACAACAACAACAACAATTATAAAAACAGCTAGTGGTAATATTATAACACCAGCATCAACATCATCAATTGTAACAGCTGGTATAACACAAACAGCAGGTGGTACAACATCAGCAACAATTGGCGGTAAACAATTTATTATACAAAAACCATTAACAATTGGCGGACAAAATGTACAATTTCAATTGGTCAAAACATCAACTGGTATGGCAGTACAAACAGTGCCAAAAATAAATGTTATAAAACAAAATACTATAAATACAATTGCAAATAGTAATATCGGTGGTACACATCAAAATATTACAACAGTATCTAGTGGTACAGCTTTACAAACAATACAAAGTGTTGGTAATAATCAACAACAAATTAGTAATATTAGTGGTACAAATAATATTAATGTCGGACAATTAAGTACAATTGGTAATAAAACAACAACAGCTATTGTTCAAGGTAATATTGTTAAATTAATGTCATCAGGAAATCCAATTGGTGGTAATAAAATAATTATGAAATCACCAAATTTAGTACAAGTTGGTAAAATGGGTACAAATTCAGCTGGTAAACCAGCATTTGTAATAACAAATAAACAAGGCCAACAATTACGTACAAATCAACAAATAATTATTGTTACAACAGCATCAGGTTTACGTACAATACAAAATAGTGGTGGTATTGTTACATCAGCATCTAGTGGTGGTAATAATATTGTATCAATTGTTAGTGGTGGTGGTGGTGGTAATAATAATACAGTTATACCATCAGTTTCACATATAAATACATCACAATCATTATCTACATCATCAACAGTAACATTACCAACTGGTAATATTAAAATGATACGTGGTGTACAAACTAGTTTAGGTGGTAGACCAATAACGTTAACATTACCAACAAATTTACAAAATAAAAATGTCAGTGGACATATATTACAACAATTTCCACAAAAAACAATAACATTAGGTGGTAAAGCTGTTACTGTACAAATGGCCGGTACAACATCTGGTAAAACATTAACAATTGTATCATCAGCAAATGCTGGTAATATTATTAGTGGTAATAATAATAGTGGTACTGGACATGTTACTAATATAACAAATGCCGCTGGTACAAAATTAGTTATGTTACCAACTAAAAAGAATTTTGTTAATTTATTTACAAGTCAAAAACAACAACAACAAACAACAAATACTAATAATATACAGCACACAATTCAACAACCGCATCATCAATTAAATATTCAAGGCATACAAAAAACAACAATTCTAACAACATCTGGTATTAATACTGAATCTAATACATCTAATATTCAATTAACTGGAATTACAAATGATAATATTGATAATATTGAACAAATGGATGGTAATCATGATGATAATTATAATATAAATAATAGTAATAATAATAATAATAATTTATCAACGGATGAAGAAATAATGGATGATAATAATGATAATAATATATTAGATAAAATCATTTTTACAAAAATATTAAATAAATCAAATGATAATTTAATAAATATAAGAAAAAGAAAACGTAAATCAAAAGTAAAAAATCGGTTTTTATTACAACAACAATATATAAAGAAATCATTACAAAAACCACATTATATAAAAATGGGTTTATTTGGTGGAGGTGGTGTTGTTGGACAAAATACAGAAACAACAATAACAACTACTACAAACGTTACTACAATAACAACAACTGATACTAGTACTACAAATACTATATTATTAACAACCACAACAGATAATGAAAATTTAGCTGATGAAATTAGTCAAAATTCAGCTAATCAAAATAGAATATTAAATAATGAACAAAATCAAATTATATTATCTGATGATATGGAAAATTCAAATAATAATACATCAATTGAATTATTAAGAAATGAAAATAATAATAAAAAATATTTAAATGAAAATACTGATTTACCTACAACAACAACAACATTAAATGAAACGACAACAGAATATAATAAAATTGACCAACAAGAAGATGAAGAACAAAAACAAAAAATTGAACAAAAATTAGATAATGTTACTAGTAGTGGTAATAATGATGAAAAAAATATTGATGATAACATACGAAAATATAATGAAGAAACTAATTCTTCTGTAATTGAAATTAATAAAGATTCATTAGAATCAACAACAGAAACAACCACAACAACATCAATATTATCTAGTTTTATCACAGCAGACCCTAGAATATCTAGAATAAATAATAATTCAACACAATATACAACTACACTATCAGAAGAAAAACAACTACTAAATGATGACAGCACCACAATTTCAACACAATCACAAATTATAATAAATATGGATACAGATGCAGAAATTGAATCTAATATAGAAAACAATGATAATCAAATTACAAATGAAATGTCAAATTCATCAACGGATATAACAAATCATCCAATTGTTTATACTGCCTTTGGTGATAATAGTGAATCTGATATTGTTAATGTTGTTAGAAAATCAGAAAATATTGAACAAGATAATAATGATGACAACAACTGTATTGCAACAACGACAACGACAACAACAAATCCAAATTATATTAATAGTAATAATGAAAACATAGAATCTGATAATAAACAATTAACAACTGAATATACAACAATGTTATCAACAAATATATCATCAGATTGTCAAGTAACAGAATCTTCATCATCATCAGCAGCAACTGTATTAATATCACAATCTAATGAATTAGATACAATTGATCAAAGTTTTTCAGATCGTAATAATACTGATTGTATACAAGGAACAATTTTATCGTCAGATAGTTCTAGTGGTGGTAATGATATGAAAAAAGATAATCAAAATATAACTGAAGCAATGGAAATTAATGAAGATAGCAGTGAAGATTTACTAAAAGATGTAAATAATATTTCATTTAAAATTCGTATTCACGCTTAATTATTTTCGTTAAATAATTGTTTTTTCTATTTTTGTTTTTTATAGATAAATTCACAAATTCAAGACAGCCAATACGATTCAATACCAACATCATCAGAAACTGAAGCTGCAAATATATTAACAACTATAAAAAGTGGTGAAATTTTACAACATACAATTTCATCAGATTATCAACAACGACAAATGCATCAAACTAATAAAAGGTAATTTAAAATTAGTATAATATATAGTTCCATTCGATATGCTAGTTTTTGTCGGAAGTGATATCAAAAATAAGCCACACCATTTTTCGTCTTAATAAATAAATAATAAAAAATATATTTATATTTTTTTTTTCCTACACAGTCAAATACCTGCCACGACGACAACTTTTTTAATAGCACCAAATTCTCAAAACTCAACTAATATTAGTGCTGTTGGTTCAACTGCTACTGGTACTAATAATAATAAATATAATATATTATTATCAACATCAAATAAATCACCAATCATAATTAATGATTCGAATAACAGTAATATTATTAGAAATTCGGATGGCGTTAGTATGGATAAAGAAATTTATGATGATAATATTAAATTTAATACAATTATAAATAAATCAAATATTCCAAGTACAATATTAACAACAATATCATCACCAACAACACTATCAAATATTGATGGCACATCAAAACCAACAAAATCACATCAAGATATTATTGTAACAATACCATCACAACCACTTCAACAGCAACAAATAAATAATAATCGGCAACAATTATATAATGCTGGATCAACTGGTCGTTTAGATGCATTAGCATCAGCAGCTGTATTACAAGCATCAAATATGACAGCAGCAGCTGAAGCTGCTGCTGCTGCAGCAGCTAATTTATCTAATCAAAATATTGTATTACCATCTACAAATACTGGATTATCAATAAATTCACCATTACAAATAGAACAAAATTTTCAAACTGTTAATATACATAATCAACAAATACTGAAAAATAAACAACAACAACAACAACAATTGATTATTAATAATCAATCATTTAGATTACAACAATCTAATATACAAAATACAACAACAACAACCACTAGTGATATATCATCATATAATAATTCTTTACCAATAAAAATTTTATCTGATAACAGTAATAATAGTAATACAATTAGTGGCACTTTAGTAGGTGTACAACAAATAAATAAAATATCCCAACAATTAAGCTTGCAATCGACACCGATTCAAATACAATCATTAATACAACAACAACAAGTTCCGATTACTACTGCACAACAATCCACAATTTCACCACAAACATTATCAACAATAACAGCAGGAACTCCAATAAGTAAACGTGTTTTAAAACAACGTCAATCTCGACATGATTCAAATTCTTCTACGTGGGATGATGTTAGTATTTTTTTTATTTTTTTTTTAAATTGTTTTATTAAAGTTTCAATTTATAAATATATATATATATATATTATTTTTTTATAGCCAACAAAACCGGATCCAAATTCAAAATGGCATGTTGTTGGTATTTATAAAGGTTTATCGCAAATTGTTACAAATTATATTAATTATAATCAATGGAATTCATCAATGTTTGAAGGATATAGTTCTGATAATTTACCAGATTTAAGTGAATATAATCGTATTAATTTAGAACCTGGAACGGCATATAGATTTCGTTTATCTGCAATAAATAGTTGTGGTCGAGGTGAATGGGGAGAGGTAAATAAATAATAATTAATAATCGTAAAACGATATTTTTTTTATATATACATCCAATGACCCAATCCTGTTTTTACACGCTACATACGTTCCAGCAAATACTGTATAAAAAAAGACACCACGGTAATAGTAATATATGAAATTGGTTCCAAAATTGCAAGAAATTATTATTTGTTTCGATTTTGAAACACACAACAATTTATATGTATATATAACAATTATATATAATTGGTAATCCCCGAACTATATATATATAAGTTATCTTACAAACAACTAGAAAATAGTTCCTAGATTTTCTTTTTTGTCCGTGTAAATAAAAAAAAAATCGTGTAAAAACAGGATAAGTTTATTTTTGTCAACTGTGTTATTTCAAAATCGTATAAAAAAATGACCGCGTAAGGTGTATACATAATTACGAATATTTTTTTTTTTTTTTTAGGTATCGTCATATAAAACATGTCTTCCTGGATATCCAGGAGCACCATCTGCTATTAAAATATCAAAATCTCCGGATGGCGCACATTTATCATGGGAACCACCACCAACACAAACTGGTGAAATATTTGAATATTCTGTATATTTAGCTGTTAAATCACCAAATCCAAAAGAAAAAATGCCTCCAGCACAGTTGGCATTTGTGCGTGTTTATTGTGGTGGTAATAATCAATGTACTGTTGCAAATTCATCATTATCAAATGCCCATGTTGATTGTTCAACAAAACCAGCTATTATATTTCGTATTGCTGCACGTAATGATAAAGGTTATGGTCCAGCAACACAAGTTAGATGGCTACAAGGTAAAAAAAAGAAACAGCACAATAAAAAAACATACAAAATTTTTTTTTTTTTTTTTGTAGATCCAGCTTCTGCAAAACTGGCTATGAATGTGTCAATGACAAATTCATCATTGCAATCGTCCTCATCAGTGCCAACAAAAAGAAATCAAGATAAAATTTGTAGTGGTGGTAGTAGTACTGTTGGCTCAAATATTGTTGGCAGTAATAATAATAGTACTGGCGGGAATACACCAAAACGTATTAAATCAAATGTTGGTGGAGGATTATCATCTACTACGAACATTAATAGTAATAATAACAACACTACTAATACTGGTGGTATTAGTTGTAGTAATAATTCTATAATTGAAAATAAATGAGATTTATTTTGAAATTGTGCAACAAGAACCTCAACATTTTTGTGTGTGGAAAATGTGTACATAGTTATAAATAATACTAAAAAGAATTTTTTTTAAAGAAAAACAGAATTTTTGCATAGGTAAAATAAACTAAAAAAAAAAAAAAACAAAAAACATTATGAATTAGACAAATTTGAATTATAGATTTACATTTAAGAATTAAAATGAATATAGAAATAATACTGTTGCAGAAACTGAAAAAAAAAATGAAAAATCAGAAAGAAAGTACAATGAATATTTTTTAGAAAAGAAACATAACAAGGGTCAAATCTCCTCAATATCTTTATTATAAGTATGTTTTTGTTAATTAAAAAAAAAAAGTTTATTAACACGTTGTTCGATTTTTGAAAACAATGAACATTATTAATTATTCAGATATTGCAAATATTTATATATAATAGCATCTTCAAGTCAAGTTGAACCTTTTCCAAGTCATATATTTTTTTTTTAAAGCCGTTGAGCAGAAAAAACTGTTTTCTTTTAATTACATATTTTTAATTTCATATTTAAATAATAGTTGGCACAGTCTTGTTTTGTTAATGTAGCAACGTTTCAAGTTACATTTTAACTTAATTTTGATCTCCACTTTTAAATTGCGAAACATGAAAAGATCAATAGAGAAATTCCGATTATTGATTTTAAAAATCCAATTGACATGGAAAAATTTGACTTTATAAAACCCCATTTGACATGTAAATAATCATTTAATTTGAAAAATGATCAATTTGACTTGGGAATGCTTACTCTGGTAGAGATTATGTAATCTAAAGTTCAAATATATATATATATATATATATATATATATATATACACATATATATATAAATTTATATATATATATATATATATATATATAAAAAAGCAAAAACGAATATAAATTTTGATGTGTAATTTTTTCATGTAATATTTGTAAAAAAATTAAATAAACATCTACTCTTAACTTTATCCTATAAAAAAAAATTTTGGCCAAAAAAAAAATGAAATATATGAATATTACTGAAAATGAGAAAAAAGTTGATTTTCTCTTCTTTTTTTTTATATACCTATATTTATAAAAAATATAAATTTTAATTTAATTATTTGTTTTTATTTCAGAAATAAAATAAAGGGCAGTTTGATATTAATATGTATTTTATATGTGTAAAAGTCGAGGGCTAAAGTGATTTTTTTTATATCCTATATTACTCATCTTTCAAAAAAACCTATAGAAGATTCAGATTCAGATTATTGCGTTAACATATAAGACAAAAGAAAATGATGAAATCCGATACGAATTGAAATATTAATATTATGGTAAACGAAGATAATGAAGGTATTTAATATAAATCTATATTTTGTAATGATGTATATATACTATAATTTGTAATGATGTATATATGCAAAGCAGTAGAAGTTTTAAGCTGTTGGGCAGAGAAGAACATCATGAAAATAAGTGAAAGCTAAACAACGTACCAAATTTACACTCTGAAGCATAAAATTGATGACGTCGACATATATATAATCGGCCAAAAGATCAATAGAACATATTTAACAACATATACTTAGGCATAACACTGGATAGCAAATTTACCATGAAAAATCACATAACAGATTAAAAACAAAGTAAAAAAAAAAATCAGGTATTTTGAAAAGGTTAGCTGGTGGGTAGGTAGACTTACTAAACAACACCTACAAAACGTATATTAAACCAATAATGAAGTATGGTGGTGAATTATTATCGACAATAAGCAAACCAGAAAAAGCAAAATTAGAATCTACACAAAATAATGTACTTAGAATCCTCACCGGAGCTGTGAAAACAACACCGGCTACCGCGTTAAGAAGGTTCACACACAACTTAAAAATATCCACCGAATATGACATACAAACATCAATTCTGCATGAAACTAAAACAAACTAAAGAATTTCATACGTGGATAAGCAGACATAATACCGATAACACACTTGAAACTCAAATGCCATTTAAAAGTAAACCTGCAAATATTCTTCAAGAATTCGGTCAACCGCCGAAGCTGGACAACATTCTGCCATCACAAAATCCTATACAATACAGCTATATAAAAGTAGAAACGGAACTCAAAGAAAGTGTAAGTAAACAACAAAATAACAATGATAAATTAAAACAAATTGCACTTGAGACAGTTAACATCAAATACGACCAGGATATTTGGGACAGAATATATACGGATGGGTTACTTTTAAAATCATATGCTGGTGCTGGCGTTGGAGTGTACTGCGAAAAATTCAGCGACCATTTTAGCCTACCGGAAAACTCTACGGTGTTTGAAGGAGAATTGGCAGCGATCGAATGTGCTTTAAAACAAACGTTAAATAGACATAATGAAATAAAAAATAACATTGTAATCTTGTCTGATTCAAAAGCGGCGCTGCAAGGAATATCATCATTCAACCCCAAAACAGAAAATAGACAATTAGAGAAATTCGTCGTTTAATACAAACATTACAAAACAGAAAATTCATCATAAAACTGCAATGGGTTCCAGGACACGTGGGGTTGGAAGGGAATGAGATAGCAAAAAAGGAGCATTACTATCAACTAGTAATCAACAGCGAATAATGGAAATAAAAAATCATTTCAACAACAAAGAAAAAACAGCAATGGTGGAAGACCTGAGAGGAAAAAAATATGAAAATATAGAAAAAGATTTTGCTGAAATTTCACAGCGAAGTGGGAGAGAGGCAGTTGCATTGTTCAGAATTAAGACTGGGCATCACTATCTTGCTGAACATCTATATCGTATATACAAAATGTGGAACATCTACTCCATTGTCCTGCAATAGATATAGAAAGGCAAAACAGCTGTAAAATCGGGCATCTTTTTGACATTTTTGACCTGAAAATGCTATATATAGGGATGTAGTCACGTTTCCGAATTACGTTCTAATAATTAGGTTCTAATTTGTTTTATAACGTTAAAAATAACAAGAGGAACGTTTGTTATATAGTTATTTTTAAAATTGTTATTTCTGAAAGTTTTTCTTCTTAATATTCCTTCTGCCTGAGCTTCTTCCAATTATTCTTCCTGTAGTTTTCTAAATTTTTGGATCCGTATTATATTATATTCTTAAATAATAAATCTTCATTATTATTACGTTCATCGAATTAATCAATCTTCGTTATTTTATGTTGTGCACCTTATACTTCATAATTTGAGATTCTATCGCCCCAATTAGTTTTCAGTATTTTTTGTATCATCAAACTTCAAACGCATTAATTTTTTTACACCAACCAAGTTACTGATCAATCTTCTGCCCCATTTCGTCTCATATTCATAGAACTACTTTAGTCTATTTTTTTTTATTGTAATTTGTAATAGCTTGAATTACCAGGTTACGACGGATTGAAGTAGTATCGTTCTTTTCAGAACTGTGAAGCCCTATATAAGTGGCAGGCTTTTCATTCAAGTTTTAATGTTTCTTTTTTCTAATATTTAATTTTATTTAAAGCACTAAAATAAAAATAAATATTAGAAAAGAGAAATATTAAAACTTAAATTTAACAACATTAAGAGAACTAAAATTACGTTTGCGCCGATAATAACACAAACTAAAAACACATTTTAAACGTCACAATTTGCAAATGGTATATACCACAATAATAATAAATTGCAAAATATTCTTAGCAATACGAAGGATGATACACCAATACTAGAAAAATCAGGGATGTACCAATACAAATGCAATACTTGTGAGAAAGTGTATATCGGACAAACTATAAGGAATTTGGCAGTGTGTTTTAAGGAACATACAAGTCATATAAGATTTAATAGGCCAACAAAATCATCAATCATCATGCGCTAAATGACGATAACCTAAACGTTTTAAACACAGATTTCTTTAAAATTTTGTATCTATTGTTTTTAAATTTAGTTAGTAACAATTTTTAGTTATTGCGGATTTTGTTTTGTTCTTTTGTTATTTGTTAAATTTCGTTCTTTTTTAATATTATTATTATTTTTTTATATATATCCAGGTTTTTTAATTTTTTGTTTTTAAAAATGTTTTGTTTAGGACAAATTATATTTTATTCAGTTGTGCATCGCTGATGATGGGTGATAGTTTCACTAGAAATACATCCAATTTATTTTTGTTAAAAATTTAAATAAATATATATTTTTAATAAGTTTTTTTTTTTGTGAAATCAATGAAGCTTTAAACAATATAGTAAATTAAAGCTTGAATTAAAAATTAGGGTCTAATATTAATATATTTTTTGTTTGCGGTGATGGAAACAGCTTAATCTATTGCGGAAAGTGAGAACTCAAGCTTCAGAATAAAAGATATTTTCTTTCTCCATATACATCATGTCTCAAAAAGTTGAGTCAAGCCGAAGCAGGGAGCTAGACGGCTTATCAAAATCACTACTATGTATATTCAGCGGTTTTTGATTGTTTGGCAGCTGTGAATTTTTTCTGTTTACCTCACAGTTTGAGGAATTTTTGTTATGGTGACATAACCAATTATGATAGAAACTTGATTTTTTTACAGCTCAGGTAACGAACCCGAAAATTAAGAAATTTTCTTATGATCACGCCGATAAATATCAATAATTAAAAAAATTATATTATATTCACAGACTTCCACATTTTAGCAGCTACATATCCTGTGAATTGCATAACTACTGTTACGGCTTCACTGTAAAAAAAATATTTAAGTGTAGAAACTACAAAATTTTAATTTTTATAATAATTGAGAAAATTCTTAACAGAAAATATAATAAAAATCTGATTCATAACTTGTTAGTGCCGTAAGTTCAGTTAAATATGCATTTGTTAGCTGGGAACGGTGCTTCGATTTAATAAATTCCATTGTTGAATACAAAGATTCACCGAAAGTAGAACTCGGTCGTTTATAATTTCCATAATTTCTATTAATTCCATTTCTCTGGCTGCTTTATTGGGAAATGTAAATACTAGGGTATCTGCCATTAAACATGAAACCTAATTCATCATAATTACAAAACAGGATTAGGTTAAAATTTCTTCTAACCAAATGGAAAATTTAAATTTTTTAGCATTCTGTCGTTTTTATTGGATTCTGAAGGATACTTACTTCAACGCAACGCAGAAAATGTAAAAATATATAAAAACAAGTTTAGTGTTGAGGATTCTGAATCCGGGATAAATATAAATGGAATATCTAGAGTCTTTATTTATTATATTAAATAAAACGAGAAACAGAATCTTGGGAAATAAGAAAAAATAATTGTTTTTCCTGTTGGATGTTGTATTGTTAATTGAATTATGTACTTGATTTTAGGTCAGAATCAATCCATGCAGAATTTTCAATAATTGCAAATAGAAACTTGCGGTTTACACCAGACTTTTTCTTAGACAGAACATATATGTTCTGTCTACGAAATGTCAAGTGTAAACCAGACAGGATTTCTGTCTTGACAGAAAAATCACGATTTTTCTCTAGACAAATTTTCAGATTTTTTTTGACATTTGTTAATTTGCAAATGGCGATATTTGATAAAAATGTTAGATTTGCTCCTGAAATTTAAAATTTAATTACTTTGAGGTGATTATTGGAGTGAAAAAATTAGTTTACTGCTAAATAAGTAAAAGATATATATTAACTAAGGTGTGAATAACTAACTATATTATTAAAAATATTTTTATTTTAATATTTTTATAGCTAATTGCTTTCTTGTTGACGACATGATTACAAATGAAATGTTAGACAGAATTGTCTGACATTAACGCTGTGATTACACTAGCCATAATTTCCTGATAGATATGTTAGACATTTCTATCTGATATTTTTTTTTGACAGGTAAAAAAAACACGCTGGCTATTTGATGTCAGACATTTCTGTCTAACATTTCATTTGTAATCATGTCGTCAACAACAAAGCAATTAGCTATAAAAATATTTTTAATAATATAGTTATTCACACCTTAATTAATATATATATTTTATTTATTTAGTAGTAAACTAATTTTTACTCTCAAATAATCACCGCAAACTAATTAAATTTTAAATTTCAGGAGCAAATCTAACATTTTTATCAAATATCGCCATTTGCAAATTAACAAATGTCAAAAAAAATCTGCAAACAAATCTGAAAAGTTGTCTAGAGAAAAATCGTGATTTTTCTGTCGGGACAGAAATCCTGTCTGGTTTACACCTGACATTTCGTAGACAGAACATATTAGGCTATAGTCTAATCACAGCGAAAGTATCATAAGAATGTTGTAAATGAAAGATTTTTTAATTTAATTTTTATTCATTTCAAAAAAGGGTAATGTTTGGCAACACTGTTATACATACATTTCAATAACAGTGTTAGTAAACAAATGGCAAACGTGCCAGAATTTTTCGAATTTATATGCATATATTATGCATAAAATTCTAAAAAAAACAATTACTATTTTAATATAGCAATTAAGTTTTGTTTGATATTTTATAATTATAATATTTAATATATACTTTTTTTTTGTCATTTTTAATGCGATTTTGATGACATTTTAATAAAGTTTTGTTAATAACGGAGGAGTATTTTCTTATAAAAAAAAAAAAAAAAACTACTGAATGGGGTACGGTAAATTTATAAAGTTTTATTACCCCACTTATTCTAAGTATATCATAAATCCATATAAGTATGTCATAATGAAATAGTCTTTTTAACCAGTTGTTGTTGTAGATCGTTCGTGGTTATTTGTAAGCTTTTTTTTTGTCGGTAGCAGAAAGAACAACTCTTGTTTTTTTTTAACATATATAGCTCTATATATTTAGTTTTTTTTTTGTGTTTGCCTAAATCAAAAGTTTCTGTGTAAATGTTCATCATTTATCTCGTCGATATGAAAATATAAAATAAAATATAAAATTAAAAAAAATATAATAAATAAATAATCATAATAAAAAAAAAAAATCAAATGAGCTTACAAAACGGAAAATAATACAACCGTCACACGGTGTTTTTATGACCTTTTTTTTGCGAAATATTTATATTGATTTTCATTTAAATATTATTTTTATTGTTTTTTTTTTTTAATGAAATAACTAATTCAATTTTTCTAAAAATTTTCTTCTACAACTAATAATTTTTTTCTTTAGGAATCGCAAAAAGTGATATTTAAATTTATCTAAAAAAATTTTGTGTACAAAGCAAAGAAATTAGTATATAAAAAAAAAAATTATTTATAATTTAGAAGTTTTAATTAGTTATACTTAAAATATTAGATATACATATGCATATGTATATATATATATATATATATATATATCAGTGGCGTCTCATGATAATTGACAATTATTTCCATATTTTCTGAAAAAAAAAAAAATTAACAACAATTTTCAAATAAATTCTGTATTTGTTAATTTTGAATTAAATTTACATTTTAATTATGTCGTGTCTATATATTTTTGTAGGATATGCATTGCACACCCGAACAAGACGCCAATGTGATATATATATATATATATAAAATGTATATATGCAATATAAAATGTATATATGCATATAATATTTATTTATATGTATTTCAATATGTGATATAAGTTCTCTAGTGAAATTATATTATTAAAATAAAAAAATAACTAAATAAATAAATAATAATAATAATAATAATAATAGTGATTATTACAAAAATTTAATCATAGTATATATAAATAATTATTTAAAAATATACAAAATATTAATTATATTAATTAAAAAAAAAAAAAAACATTTAATTATATTTTTTTTTCTCATAAAAAGTATATATATTTTTCTGATGACGACATAACCACAACAACAGTAAAGAATAATTTTACTATAATAAAAAGCACTAAGCTTTTTTTTCACTTTTTGTTATTATTATTAATGTTTTTTTTTATTATTATTAATAATTATAATATAAATTTAAAACAATTTTTTTTTTCTTCTTTTTCTTTGCATTTCAAAAATTCTATACCCAAAAATTTGACAGAACAGAACTAATAAATATTTTCAAAGTAAATAAAATTTAAATTTAGGTAAAACAATTTTAATGATTCGATTTAATTTTAGGGAAAAGAAAAATAATAATAATAAAAAAAAAAAATTACATGTTTTTTTTTTTTTTTTGAAATGTCTAATTAATGTTGTTGGTGTAAAAGAAAAAAGTTCATAATTATGTAGAGTAATTTTTAGTAATTATTTATATAGTTTTAGTTCTGTTTTATTTATTGATTAGGATATTTTAGTATAATTTATATAATAATTGGGTAATAAATAATTAATAATAATTTTAATTTACATACATGTGCCTATTAATATTTATATATCTCTTCATAATGAAAGTTCTTGTAATGGATAAAAAAAAAAAAAATTTAATCCAGAAATAATTATTTTCAATTTTTTAATTCTTTTTTTTTTTTTTTTTTTTTTAAATCACTTTCATTTAAGATTTGTGATGGAATTAAAAAAGTTATTGCATGTATAATAACAATTTGGTATATTTGAAACTAAAATAAATGTGCATTATTAAAAATAAAAGTAAAATGTTAAAAAGGAAATTGTAAATAATTGGAGAAATTTTTTTTGAATTTTTTTTTTATATAAAATATTTGAATTAAGAACATCACATAATCAAAAAAAGAAAAAGTTTATAGCCATAAATAATTTTTGGTATATACAATAAATATTAAAATTATGTAAAGTAAATAATGATATATATAAATTTTGGATTTATTACAAATATTAATTTTTGGGCTATTTCAAATTTATATTGTTTCAAATTACAGTAGATAAAAAATCTATGTAAATGTAAATTTTCTTCTATTTTTGTAAACATCTGTTTTTTAAATCAGTTTTTTTTTTACAAAAAAAATTATAGAACAAAAGTTTTGACATTTAGTATATTCATATATCTCTTTTCCTGTAATTTTTTTTATTTTTTTGGTATTCGATCGATATTATAAATTATTAGTTTTTCGTATCCGGTTGAATTAAATCTATTACACTTAGATAAATGAATTAGATTCTGAGATTAGAGTTATTTAGTAAAATATACAGGCAATTATTATACAGGCGAAACCCGAAATTAAAAATCCTGTAAGTTGAATTTTTTTTTTTTGTACGTTATAAAAACATTTACTTACAATCCAGGATAACAATTGATATTTAAAATGGGGAACAGTTTTATAACATTAATTAAATTAAATAATAATTTTGATTATTTTGTCTCGCAAATTGTAATTTATTTAATTTTGTTACATATTAAATCCAAATTATTAACTTATAAAATTATATTGAAATTGACTGAAATTTTACATTTGCCAACATGCAAATTGAGGTCACCTTTTAAATCAAAATATAATATCTTGTTATAATAAATAAATTTTAAGTATATGTTCAATATTTATATGTAACTTAAATTACATGTGCTTCGTGTTTTTATCCAATATTTTTGGTGCAATACGAAAACTGTTGATTAACTTTAATTTGGAAATAAGATTAGTAGAGTTAGTAAAAAAAAATTAGTAATCATGCTATGCTAAACATCCATAACATAATTTTTCTTCACTTCCTCCCTTATCATACAGATTTGGATAAGTTGGTTTTGGTTGTCACCAAATTATGTATCTTTTAGTTAAATTATTGGGACTTTTTGACATTAGTATTTTTTATAAAATATTATATTCTTTTGAATTCAATATTACAATCATTAATTGTTTTTTTTATAATTAATTAAATTTTTGTGAGATATATGGCCCCAGTTACTCTCAACATTCATAACGCAACGCGCGCTGTCAAAAAGAGTTTAACCTTTATATAAAATGTATAATGGGAGTATAGAAAAACTCAATCGAAACAACATTCAGAAATTCAATATAAAATTCACAAAATTAAATAAAAAATAAATGCTTCAAATAGCTTTTGGTTTCGTTTTGAAGATAAATTATAAATAAAATTTAGTTAACAAAAAATAGTATATTTTAAATGATGTCTTGTAGAAGTTATAAAAATATTTAAAAAAAACCGCTGAGATATGGAAAGAAATTGCTGGAATATTTTAGAAACTATGCTTATTAATAATTATATATTAACAATATTTTTGAATATTATAAAAGAAGTGATTAAAATCAGCTGTTTTTTGTATCCATTTTAATGCACAAGCACATAATTTTGAGAGTAGTGCCTGTAAATATGTCATTGCAAAAGTTACCTTGAAGCTCATTACTGGTTGTGTAATGTTGAAGAGTACCTAGAGGGGGATATATTTTGAATTTTGAATATATATATGACTTCGATGGATGTATATCCTTAATTTTTATTCCGCGCTATTTTTTGTAATTTCCCTCTCTTTAAAATATATATAGACTTACAATCATTATTATATAGTTATCTAAATAAATAAAATTTATATAGATTAAATTAATATGTATAGACTAGTAGCCTGTGTGTGTAAAGTATGTTGTAAAAACATAAAGTTTTTATTATAATAACAAAAAAAAAAAAATGAAACTTTTTTTTTTTCGGACAATCTTATAACGTTTAATAGGAAGATACAAAAAAAAAAATTATAAGATATACTCATATACACAATTTTTTTTATTATTATTATTACTATTATTATTATTATTTTTATATGCGTATATGTATACGTATATATATACATAGAAATTTCAATGTACACAAAAAATATATATATATTTTTATTTTATATATTTTAAATCATGTGAACTTATAAAGCAGCAGCAACAGAATAAAAATTTTTGATCTAACTAAATTATATATATATAAAAAAAAATAATAAAATATATTATATAAAAAAAAAAAAAATAAAGAAAAAATAAATACCCAAAACTTGAAAAATTATTACGTTGCGTACGGTGTGTAAGTGGCTTAGTGTAGTGTGTGGTTTCGGTTGGTGCAATGTCCGACATCGGTAGCGGCGACGAAGGAGTTTCTGGCCAAAGTATGTTAAAAAAAAAAGCTGATTAATTTATTTATGATAGAAATATGCAAATAATTCTATATAGAATAGAAAAATTATAATATTAAAAAAATAAAATAATTATTTGAAAATCAATTAAAACCAAGTTCTTGAAGATATATACATATATATGTATATATATATATATATATATATAAATGATATAAACATAATCGAAAAAGCAAAAACAAATCTGTCAAAAATTAAAAGAAAAAGCTTTGAAATTATTTGTGATTATATTTTGTTTCTATTAATTATATATGTTTATATATATAAAAAAATAAAAGAAACCATATTACTAGTTTATAAATTAATTATATATATAAAAAATGTAAAAATAAATTCAAAGGAAATCCAATGTGCAAAGTGAATTGTTCTTAATTATATGTCAAATTTTGTTGATATATAGAGCTGCCACCTCAACAGAGTGGCAAATTTTGAGACTAAACAAAAATTCAAATGAATTTTTCTAATTCATTATATATAATTTAAATGGTGTTTCGTCGAAGTCATATTTTTTTTTTTCACATATTCTAAATCACGTTGAAATTGATTGTACTTTATTTATCTCTGCAATAAATTTCTGTTTTTTTTTTTTTTTTGTGATAGTGGCAAAAAATTTTAAGGCTTGTTTCACTTTGCTTCCATAAAACGAAAAATTTAATCTGCTGGGTGATTTTATTTCGTAAAAGAACACCACATTATAGAAAATGTATTTCGGTACTTGCAACATAATTTTTTTTTTTTTCAATAATCAGTTATTGATTCATTTAAAACCATTCATATAACATTGATTTTTGCAAAATATAAATAACATTCTGAAAAGGTTAATTCTTGTATTGAGGTTATCGGTTAATTCATTTTCATTTTGCTCCACCAAATTTTGGAGACAACAAATATGTACCCGAAATACGAAATTTATAAAATCTTGATATTCGCTTTCCAAAAGTCTGGAGTCTTGAGACTTACTCTAAAATATTGATTCTCAAGCTGAAATCTTGAGAGGTGGCAGCCCTAATAATTTATATAGGTTTTTGTTATGTTTATATGTAAGAAATGTTCCTTTAAAATTAATAAAGTATATAAATTATAGCACATACACACACACATTCATAAATTATTACATAAAAGCTTTTTTTAATAAGCGATTTTATTTGCGAGAAAAATATTTAAGTTCATGTGTGTATGTGTTTTATCTTTTATGTTTATACAATTTTTCTTTTCAAACCTAATATGTATACACAAAAAAAAAAAAATGGGCATTTGAAAAGTTTTCGTTTTTTTGTTTTTAGTTATAATATTAATTTATTAAATTTTAATTTTATATGCCCAATCATAATTGTAATAGCGCAAACCGATAGCGGTAGCTTTGAAAAATATAATTCAATTTATGGAAATCAATAAAAGCAAACAAAATGCTTGCGGTGGTTACTGCCGAGATTGAACTATCGCCGAGATTGAACAATGTTGAATATTAACCGCCAGTGTTTACAATGCAATTATTGTTAAATATCTTCATTACTTTTGACTACGTTGGGAGATACAATATAAATTTTGATTAAGTTTTACAAATTTTTTGATACTCCGTAAAATAAATACATAAATATATATAAACAGTTTGGATAATTTTTTACAATTTCTGAATTGTATCCATTCCAAAAAAAAATAATAATTTTGCAATAACAACTAGTTGGTTGGTTGGTATAAGAGGCGGAATCCATATATCAGCTGACGTGGAGACCCAATTAGCGCATCACAGATCACAGAGGTCGTTGAGGAAAGGGCTACCTAGCGAGCTGAACCTGGCCCTAGCCAGCGCCGGGCACTTGCAGATGAAGTGTGTTACAACTAAAAGTTATTAATTTTTTCCTTCAAAACTTATTTTTTATAGATCTACAATTTGCTTCCTTCAGCTTGATTTTGTCTTGGCGGGGAGATATAAACTTACAGCTAGCGCTATTGGTTTACGCTCATATATTTCTTCCGTCAGGGCAGCACAGCTCGTGGTGTTCACATATTTTCTCTCTTATTTCACCAGCCGGAAATTACTTCATTTCCTAAAAATTTATAAATTCTTAACAATTATTACAAATTAAAATTGATAAAAATTTCTCTCTTCAGTCATCTTTGTCTTAATTGATAGGGTCCGCAGTGTTGTCATACAAAAAAAAAAAAAAACAGCTGTAAAAGCTGGGCTATATAGTTTCTATCAGTTCAGTTCAGTTTCGATTCGATTCGACTGGTTAAGTAGACCGAGCACATAGTTATCGTTTGCAATCGATTAAATCAGATATTATTATTTTTGGAAATTGTTAAATTTCATTCTTCTTGAGATTTCCTTCAGTTTGAATTTGCAAAATTCCAATTGTTCAAAACTCTTTCGATTCGACCTATATGTGTCCACTCAATCGATTTCCCATACAAAATATATAGAGATGTCAAATTTGAACTTTACTGAACGAATCGAAACTGAACCGATCGAAACTATGTAGCCCACACTTTTTTTTACATTTCGAAATTGGAAAAATTTTTAACCAATCACAACACAGGTGCGCCCTTTACCGCTGCCATGTGAACGATTTATGAATAACATATATTTATTTCAATACTTTTGACATTTTTCGATATTATTAGACAAATTTCAATGAAATTTGAAAATCTCCACAAAACTATTGTCAATATGGCTTTATTTAAATTAATTTTTTTTTTTTAATTTATTGCGTCTTTTGAATTATTTATTTTTAATATTAATAACAAAGTTTGTTGAACAAAGTTCATTTTTATTACTTATTATTATTATTTTTATTTGGAAATAATTTTCACATCTGTTGACGACATAAAAAACTAACTTTGGTTGGTGTGAACACAATTTTCTTAAAAACTTGAGATTTAGTTAAGTACCGAAGTTAAGTAGCAAATTGAACGTTTTCATATATTTTGTATTAAGAAACAATTTTCTGCACATATAGTGCAAGTCGAAACAAATTGAATTTGTGTAACTTTATAAATACAAAATTATGAATTAAAATTAAATTATGTAATTCAACAGAAAATCTAAATTGAATGAAAGAAATTTTTATTAAGATTTATTCATACATTCTTTATATATTTATTATTATCAATATGGTTCAATTCAGTTTAAAATTATAAAATTGAAAAAAAAAAAAAAAAAATGCTAAAGGTGAATTCATTGTTACGACCGACTTACGACGAACTCATGTTCGCGCATATTTTTTTATATGAAAATTTGAATTTCTCTCATTTTTTAGTTTTTATTTTCGATTTTTTTGTCTCTCTGAAAAAATTGGTTCAATATTTGAACTTTAGTTCGGCGCATTTTTGAAAATTCAAAAATAAACTTCAATCGAATAAAAAACAAACGTCAAAAAACATAAATAAATATATAATTTTTTGCTTTTTATGTCATATGTAATAGAAAAAATATTTAAAAATTATTATTTTTATTTTTTTGATTATCATAAAATACGCGTCACTTTTAAGACAAAACGATGAACTGTATTGAGAGAAATCAGTTCAACTTAAATCAGTTCGATTTAAAAGCGACGAAACAGTGAATAAACCTTAAGTCGATTACGATCAATAGTTACTTAACTGATACATACATTTATGTGTCCAGATTTACATAAATAAAATATAAAGTTGCCCATACATTATAAAAAATTGTTAACTTGTATATTTTGTGGGCAAGTATCGGTTCGTGGGGAAGTTTATAACACGTTGAAAACTATTTTGACAGTATTGCAAAAATTATATCAAGAAATATTAATTTTAATTTATTTGGTGTAATGGTTATAAGTTAATATTAAATTATAATTAATTTCACCCAACTTTTATTATACATTTTTTACAAAAAAAAAAAAAATACAGATTTTTGACAGTTGTAATATTGGTTGTAAATATATATATATATATATATATGTATGTATAGTATATGTAATCTATGTATACTTATGAAAGGGGCCGGTTCCTTTTTACTAATTTAATTATTAATTTAAATTTCTTGAAGTATGAAATGTGCATATACATACACTCCGAATAAAATATTTAAATTCGAACATTAAATAATAATATTCCATAGTATACAAAGATAAGTGCGGAATGTATCCTTGCAGAGTGTGGTAACTATATTTTCAAATTTTGTAAACTGTAAGAGGATAATTTTCACAAAAGTCAACTGAATTTGACAAAATTTGTCAAATCGCACTTTCTGTTCATCTGAATAATAAAAAGGAGATTTTTTTTTTCATCCTATAGAAGAGTGTATGTGCAGCGTTTTAATTCACGTATAGCTAGCTAATTAATGTTAATATAATATTAAGTATATCGAATAAAAACTAAAATATGAAGATATTTTTTGGTTCAATTCGGAGTATACCACAATAAAACTGCTCATAAATATATTTTTTTTATCAGTTTACAATAAATTCTATCAATATCGTGACATTCTATAAGATTTAAGTATATATATGTAAATAGGGGAACACTTGTATTATAAAAATTATTAAAGTTTTGAAAAAGCTTTATAAATATTAATAATTAAATGTACATTGGATGGGTTATACACGCGCTGGTTTATACCAAAAGCTAAATATAATAAGATGACCTTTACTTGATTGAAACAAGTGACAAGCAATACAAATAAAGTTATTTATACACACATATTAATAATTTGCATATATATATATACATAATAACTTATGTAAAAGTTGAATTTTTTATAAGAGAAAAAAAACTGTTTTTTTTTATAGAAATTCATAAAAAACTGCTAATTTGTCAGAGTGTTTCATATTATATTAAATCATATACAGATTTGTAGTATAATTGTTAAAATATGCCATTTTCCATTAATAATTTACCTACTCGTGATTTTATATATCTGGGGCCACAGGGAATAACCGCATAACTCGGGTTTTGTAGTTTTTCAGAAAGAACAAACTAAGTTTTAAAATATTATTTGAGGTTAACGAATTTTTTTATGCTGTCAATAAGTAATATAAGGAAGCTTTTGACAAAAAATTGTATAAATAAAGCAATAATTAAAAAAGTTATTAAGTAAAATAATTGATGTTATTATTCCTCATTATAAAGCATGTTTTTCTAATGGCATATCTCAGTTATTTTGGTTATAAACTAAATAAGTTCCCGAAAACTTACAGAATATGATTTGGAATAATAACTTATTTATGAATACGTTGTTCTTCAATTAAAATTGTTATTTGGAATAATCGCATAACTGGATGTACGCTGTTATGTTATTCCCTTAAGTATACAAAATTTAAATTTTGGTTCATAAGGTGCTAAGGAATAAAAAATAAAAGTATATGTCTACTTAATAGGTTATACCAAAACGAAAATATAAAAATTGGGATTCCTAGAAAATACTTTTTAAAGATATGTTATTATTCCAAAATGCAGAGGGTGGAGTTAATAACATATGCGGTTATGTATTTTTGTAATAACTTGGTCAATATTTACCGTACAGTTATACAATTTTTATGGCAATATTAGTGTCAAAAATTCGCATGGCGATGAACAAGAAATAACCGCATATATCGACTTATATTGTTATTCCTTTTAGCCACAGATATAATTTATATTAATTTTTGATATAATTCGAAATTAGCATCCTTATACTGCTAAGTCTGGAATTACGACACTTGTTATAAAATGTTGTAGAATAGTATTAGTAAAAATGGACTCTTTATTTTTCCAATATAATCCCTAGATCTAAAATATATCAAAACTCCTTATGTACTGTTGATTATATGCCATTTATAGATTCCAACGACTACCTTGATTTTTGTAGTGCAGATGTAGGATACTATTAGTAACCAAACTTCTGTTGATTTGTTTTTTATTATATAGACGAAATTGTAAATTCCAGAAAATTTAAACCAGAAAATTAATTAAAGAGAAAATAAAAGATTATTAAATCTGCTCATATTTTAATGACTTATGCTGTTATGACACTTTCTTTTTTTTCAGGCTAGTTTTTTTTTACGATAAAGCAGCATATCCGCAGTAATAAAAAAGATAGATAGTTTTCGCAAGGCAGATATAGCATAATTTCGTTTGAAAATTTACGATAAATCCGTAGTTGGCAACAAATTTATAGCTTCTATTTATGATAAAGCTTTGATAAAGAATTCTATAGTGCATCACTCACGCCAGTGTATAATTTTTCTATGATATTTTTTTCTCTCTTTCTAAGTTCATAAAAAGACGGAAAACTAGCTTGAAAAAGTAACTATGTCATAATGCAATAACCAGCATTAGTGTTTCCGGATATATTGCCTTTTTCCTTCCGCTCTCATTTGTAGTTAACATGGTTTTAATATAACTATATATTGAACTGTGCAATTTGTATAAAATTTTATAAATTCTGGTACATAACTTTGCGTTATTCTGCAGTTCAAATAGAACTAACTCTGTTGGACTTATATATCGTTCTAGAGGTAATTATGCATATAACTATTATCCTTCCAAAATTGATATTAATATTACGAATGTATTACGAATAGTATGAAATACTATGAAGTCTGGTGATGGGTTGGATGGTCAAAAAAAAAAGTTCGCTCAAAATTTTTTTCTAGGCGAGTCCGAAAATGCAAATAAAAAAAGTGTCCGGGAGACGCGTACGCGTACGCTTTTTATATGCGCAGCAACATCTCCTAGAACCGCTTGTCCGATTTTAATGAAATTTGGCACACAGGCTCTAACAGACTTCGCGCAGGTGCCGGTACAAGATGAGATCGATCCTTTCAGTGGGACCATGTTAGATTTCCCCATTTATGTGGGAACCTACGTGTTTTTGTTCTACGGAAAAATGTAAAAAAAAGTTTCATGTCTCAGATTTGGATGAAATTTAAAACATGGGTTGGTATCATGATTGTCCACAAGCCTACCAAGATACAGGTCTGTAACTTCAGGGGGTCCATGGTAAAATTTCCGATTAAAATTTCGTATACTCTAGACCTAGAGCATATAGTAATTTTTATCTAATTAGCAAAAATTTTGGTACATATGATAGTTTCCGTATGTACTTGGTGTCTGTAAAATTTAAAGTCGATACTTCAGTAGGTGGTAGGTCCATGTAAAATTCCATAATTACTTTTCATAAGTTCAACTCTCTATATCTACGGTACCTTTCACCCAATTTCAATGATATTGAATACACAGTTTCATTTAGTTATCTACTTGATACTCCACAAATTTGTAGTTGGTAGGTATAGTACGTTCATGGGAAACTTAGCAGCTTAGTTTCCGAAGAATATTTGCTTTATGTTCTACAGCTCGTAATTATTATCCGATTTCAATGAAATTTGGTACACAGGTTGATTCTGCATAGGTTGACCAAATTACAGGTTAGTAGGATTAGGGGGTCCATGTTAAATTTCCGATTTTTTTTTTTTTTTTTTTTAATATGTTCTACAGCATATAGTAATTGTTAACTGATTTCAAAGATATTTTATATATAGGCTAATTTTGTGATCTAGTTGGCTCTCCTGAAATTTGGAGACCTTCAGGGGGTTCCTATAAAACAGTTTTAGTGTCCGAATTTTATATAATTACGTGTTTTATAGCATGTAATTATTATCTGATTTTAATGAAATTTGGTACAAAGGTAGACATGCTGATTATGCATGTGTTGGCCATGATAGAAGTTAATACCTTCAGGGGGTCCATGCTAAAATTTCCGATTAATATTTCATATGTTCTAGAACATATGGTAAATATTATTCAATTTCAATGAAATTTTGTACACAGGTTGGATTCGTGATTACGCATGTGTAGACTAAGGTAGATGTTAGTAGCCTGAGGGGGTCCATGCTAAAATTTCCGATTAATATTTCATATGTTCTAGAACATATGGTAAATATTATTCAATTTCAATGAAATTTTGTACACAGGTTGGATTCGTGATTACGCATGTGTAGCCTAATGTAGACGTTAGTAGCTCTAGGGGGTCCATGCTAAAATTTCCGATTAATATTTCATATGTTCTAGAACATATGGTAAATATTATCCAATTTCAATGAAATTTTGTACACAGGTTGGATTCGTGATTACGCATATTTATACTTATTATAGTTATTTTAATAATATTATTTATTATTAAAGAAATAAAAATATAAAATTAAATCGATAAATAATAAAGATGAGCAATTTTGAAGAAAGCACTGTTTGTTACAAAGATAATGTTAATTACAAAAAACTTTTGGACATAAATCGCTGTTAAACAACATACTATGAGTTATCTGCTCACCCTAGTTAGCAGCTTTTTTTTTATGTTTTAATAAAAAAAAAGTATTTCAATTAAAAAAGGTAATTTATTTATTATAAATTATTACAACTATTTGCACACAATTATATGTTCTATATATTTTAATTAAGTCCTTGTTATTCTTAAGTTCTATCCTATTTTTTATGTCTCGATATCTGAAAAATAAACAAAATTATCAAAAGGTTATTTTGAGTAGAATAAATTAAAAATATAACCAAAATATAACCAGTTTCTATATCAGTTCATTTCAGTTTCGATTCGATTCGACTGGTTAAGTAGACTAAACACATAGCTATTGTTTGCAATCGATGAAATCAGATATTATTATTTTTTGAAATTGTAAAATTTCATTCTTCTTGAGATTTCCTTGAATTTTGATTGGCAAAATTCCAATCGTTCCAAACTCTTTCGATTCGACCTATATATATGTGTCCACTCAATTGATTTCCCATACAAAATATTAGAGAGGTCAAATTTGAACTTTACTGAACGAATCGAAACTGAACCGATCGAAACTATGTAGCCCACACTTAATCATATATAAAATTTTAATTATACATATTTTACATACATAATGTTTATGCAAAAAAAAAGGTTATATATATATTTTTTTTTTAATTTTTAGAATATAATGTACAAACAATGGATGGGGTAGGTGGAGATTTCGATTCAGGTAAAGGTATGTTAAATTTATATTATTTTTCTCATATCTTTTAGTTTATAATTTATATTTATGTATTTAATATATATATACGCATACTTAATACATAATTATACATTTTTGTTTATAGGCCAACAAGGTCAACAGGCCGAACAAGAATTAGCGACTAAAATGTTACAAATCCAATCGAAACGCTTTTATCTTGATGTTAAACAAAATCGAAGGGGACGCTTCATTAAAGTCGCAGAAGTAAATAAGTTATTTTTTTTATATTTTTATCAAAAATAAATAAAAAAGTATAAATAATAATTTAAATAAAATTAAAATCATTATCAATTAAAATATACAATTACCTTGCCCTAATCAAAATCAAATCAGGATATAGTATACCATTCCAAAAAGCTATTTCTTTTTATTATAGTCCAGTTAGTTTTAACACAAGCAATACAGACGCGGTTCAACGCAACGTACTACAAAAAAAATCAACCAATACAATAGAATCAGCTTAACTCAACGCGGACATTCAAATCGAAACGTAGAAATTAATTTATATTAACTTACGATAAGGTTATAGTCAATCAAGTTGTATAAATTCTATATCAGGTAACGTACGTTCTAATTGTTAAGTCTGCGTTGAGACTAACTACAGGGTTAATTATAATTTTTACAATAAATTTGTATTGTAAAATTGTAGTGTTTCCAAGGAAACGTATTACTAAACCTTAATGAAATATTCTTATCAATAACATTTAATTACATTTAGTTGATAAAATTTTAGATCTCGGTGTATTTTATGATTCTTAAATGGAACTAAGATTACATAATAGGTAATAATTATAGAATGAATGTTTGGTTCTAATATTTATAAATACAAAATAGATCCATATTAATTGAAAACTTTATACTGTACTGCGTTTTAGTCCGATCTGTTTTTGAATATGCAACCATTGTTTGGTGTCCAGTTTACACCACGCATATTGAAAAGTGTTTTACCAGATTTGCTTTGCATTGAATATTTAATAATATCATATCATCGCATCGCGTTATATCCTTATATCTAGCAACTCTTGATGCTAGATGAAAAACATATTGTGTAACATTTGTTCGTGATGTTATCAGTAATATTTGTCCCGATAATTTTTTCACATACATATAAAATTGTTTTTTTTTTTTTTAACTTGAATAAAAAAAAAATAAGCATGCTGACCAACATATATTTCCAAAGTTGCTAGTTAAGCAAATTATCTTATCTAGCATAGCAACTTCTCTTAAAGTTATCATAATTTCACGTGCTTTGTTAGTCGTAGAATAATCTTGTTGAAACCATATTTTCACTCATTAGTCTAGTAGTTGCGGTATCAAGTTGGAATCATAACGCCATAACGTACACCAGTCATCACTAGGACTTCTCAAATGTAATCTCGGAACAATACAGATGGCGGCAGGACACTCGCTCTACAGACCACTATTTTTCAGTTTAACATTTTTCCATTTAAAATTCGTTCATTGTTAAGAGACAACTTATTGCTCTTTAAAAATAATTTTCCAAAATAAAATTTATCTATTTTATTTGAAAATCCTTTGTTTTTGACCAGATTTAATTGGTTTAATTCGTGCTTCCCGTGTTTAATTGAGGGAAATTTGAGTGAACATCAGTGTCTCCATTTTGAAATAAATCCATCATTAAACAGCGTGAAAAGGGATATCTATCTCTACTTTTTGTCCTTGGCGAACGCCAGATTTAAAGACATAACCACGATCATGAAGACATGATCGTCGTACGACAGAAACAAAACAAACAACCTACTAAAACTAGCTGTGTTCACTAGCCAATTGGCGAACATCTGGGCAGACTAGGCATCCCATTCAACTAATCATACCACCGCAGTTATGGGTAATTCAAACAATAATCCACTTTACTAATGAGTGCCTAGCTCTGGCCAGAACCAGAAAGGATACATTTGGCGTATATGAACTTAACAACCTTAGCGATTTAGCGGCCGTCATGTTACATTGGCCAGACACTTATACCAACCATATAGTACTTAATATTCATTCAAATGGTTTTTCCATATTATATGCCTCCGGCATAACTTTACAATTTTTCCTATCTCGAACACAGTTTAATTGCTAGTATTTGTTTTAGTAACCTGTCCTTGAGACTCATTCATAAGTACAGTTCAGTTAAGTCACTCTTATATCTTATATTTAATAAAGTGTGGGCTGTGGTATATTTTGATTTAGTATTGCTTTAATGTATATATAAAACAAATATCAAAATTTTATGTCACAACATTTTTAGATCGGTGCAGACGGAAGACGCAGTCAAATATATTTAGCGTTATCAACAGCTGCTGAATTTAGAGATCATTTATCTACTTTCAGTGATTACTATGCATCACTAGGTAATCAAAAAATCAATCAACTAAAGAAATATATATAATTAAATTTTGTAGGGCCACCAAATCCAGAAAATGTACCAGAAGATGGCAAATTAAAATCAGAAATGATGATTAAAGATAATCGAAGGTATTATTTGGATTTAAAAGAAAATGCACGTGGAAGATTTTTAAGGGTTTGTTTAAAAAAAAAGAAAAAGAAATATAATATAATAATCAAAATTATTTATTTTATATCCTTTTAATAAAACTAATAAAACTACATAATATTTTAAATTTTTTTTTTTTTTTTTTTGTTATGTAGGTATCTCAAACGATAACTCGCGGTGGGCCAAGATCACAAATTGCAATTCCAGCACAAGGAATGATTGAATTTCGAGATGCTCTTACTGATTTGCTTGAAGAATTTGGAACAAGTGATGGAGGGTAAAATATATTAAATATTAAAATATCAAAATTAAAAATGTCTTTAATAATTAATAACAATATTTTTACTTGTATATAGTTTCAAGGGTGAATTACCAGAAGAACGTCATATGAAAGTTGATAATAAAAATTTCTATTTCGATATTGGACAAAATAATCGGGGCATTTATATGCGAATCAGTGAGGTAACAAATATTTTACAATATTGTAGTATATAATTTTACATTTATTATATTTTTAATATTTAATTTATATAATTTATTATTATTATTATAGGTTAAAAGTAATTTTCGTACAGCAATTACAGTACCAGAAAAATGTTGGACTCGTTTCCGTGACATATTAACAGATTATTGTGACAAAATGAAAAAATCGTCCGATTCGTCAATCACTGCCGATAACAATATTCAAACACCTTCAAACAGTTTAAAATAAGTATAAATCTATATATTACAAATATATTTTTTATATATATATACATATATTTATATACATATTTATATATATATATATATATATAAAAATAATATAAATAATAATTAAAATAATATGTAAAATAAATTACAAAGAATGTAAAAGGATCAAAACATATATTTTGAAAATGCAGCTGGAAAAATAACGTTTTCTCTCCAAAATGTGCTATTATATCCTTAAATAATTAGCCTTTTACAAATGTTATTTCTATATATAATTTTTCAATAATTTTTACTCAGATTTTAACCAGATATCGTTTAAACAGATTGTAATGAAATTGTAAAAAAAAAAAAAACTAAATCTCTTTTTAATAATAACAAGCATTATTTGTTAAGATATTGTCATAAAAACCATCATTTATATAATATAAATCTAATGATATCTGGTATTTTCTTCCCTCTAGCTCAACACACCCCCCCCCCCCCCCATCCATCCCCGTTACAAAATTATGAAATTTATCTAAATTTCCATTTTAATTACTTAACTTTTGTAATAAACTTTTTAAAATAAATATACAAATACTTTCAATTAAACATTTTAATTAAATTTCCTTTTTACATATAAAACTCTCAATTTCAAAGCAAATCGTGTAAAATTTTACTTATTAAAGAAAAAAATAAATAATTAAATTAATATTAAACAAAAAAAAAAATTAAAATGGAAATAATGAAAATTTTAACTGGTTAATGTTTGTTTTTCTTTTTTTTTTTTTTTTTTTGAAATATTGCAATTATTTTTTTTTTTTTTTTGGAAAAGTTTTAATCAAAAATGTTGAAAATTACCAAACCAATTTCCTTTATTTAAAAGCAAAGATATTACGTATCACAAAAATCAAAAAAAAAAAAAAAAATACAAAAAAAAAAATCAATAAAAAAAATTAAAATAACAAAAAAAAAAAAACAAAAAAAAAAATAATTAAAAAAAAAATAGTGAAATTGACGTTATTTAATCACAAAAATAAAATTATTTAATAAAAAAAAAAAAAAAACTATTTACAGATATATAAATTAAAACAGAAAAATATTATTTAGTGTGCGAAATAAAGTGAATAAAAAAATTTAAAAGATTAAATAAATTATATTTAAAAAAAAAAAAAAAAATAAAAAAAAAAAAAATAGAAAGAATTAATAAAATTATATATATATATTAATAAATAAATAAGAAAAAAAATCAAAAAAAAAAATAAAAAATAAAAAAAAATAATAAAATATAGAAACGTAAAAAAATATTTAAAATTGTGCAAAACAAAACAAAAAATAATAATAATTTTATTTTCGTTATTATTGATTAATTAGATATTTTGTAAATTAGTTATTTAACTGTTTTAAAGATGAATAAAAAAAAAAATCATGATAAAAAAAAAAAACAGGACAAAATCTTGAAATATATGTATATGTTAAATTTATGAGAAAAACTTATATTTCCAAATGTAATATTTAATACATAAGCAAAAAAACATTATATAGAAAGAGATCAAAATTTATATAAAAGTTTTTGTATGAACGCAAATTTGGAGATTAAATCCCACTTGCAAGAAAGCTTTTTTTTTTCAAATACACATACTTCCATGAAACCAAAATGTTTATATATACACACATAAGTAAACATAAGTAATTTTTATTTTTATGCAAGTATGTGTATATTTTGAAGGTTGTAGGAATTAATCTTGAAATCTTATGATTTCAATCAAACTTTTATATGAGTTTTGTTCTTTTTATATAACATACTTTTTGATATAAGTTTTGATATGTAAATGCTGGAGCGTAAAGAAAGAATTATATGTTTTTATTGATGAGACTAAATTTACTACATAATAAAAAAAAAAACACATTTAGTAATCGATTTATAGGTTTTCCAAATTAAGTTAATCATCACCTTTTCAAATTCAAATTGTTTTTTTTTTTTTTTTTTTTTTTTTTTTTTTAATTTCTTTAAACGATATTTTTATATGTATAATTACAACATGAAATTAGTAAATATTTATTTAGTATAAAAACTGTAAAAAAAAAATACGATATAAAATTATCTTAAATTGTCACTTAATATGATATTAACTAAATGATGCGGTTCATCTATAAATTGAAAAACTAATTTGATTTGGAGAATGCCAACTTTGTAAATGAGATCCAAACAGACTTGGAATTATTGTATTTGGTTACATGGATTTTTATCTTAATATTTCAATGAAAATCTCAGAATTCAAATTAATATAATGTATAAATATTTGTATACTCTCTAAACAATATCAATTTCTATATATTATATTAATAATTTCGTTCTATATTATATTAAACGAAATATTTGGTGTATTTTTATGTTTTGTTTTGATTATTTTGAGATTGAAAATGCAACTTTATAAAAAAAAAAAAAAAACTCGTAGTTGCCTTCCTAATTCAAAATATAAGTGACCAGATTACCTGTAAGTCTCGATAATACGGTTGACAAACGTGACAAAAAAAAAAAAAATAAAAAAAAAAAAAATTTAAAACTGTAAGTAAATTTTAATTACGACAAGTATTTAATTTTCGAAAAGAGTAAATTTCAACTCTAAAGGTGGATTCATTGTTCCGTTCGACTTGCCGTTCGAACTCATGTGCGGCGTGTGCATATATTTCATCATAAAATACGCGTCAATTTTAAGACGAAACAATGAGCTGCCTTGATAGAAATCATTTCGAATTAAATCAGTTCAACTTGAATGCGACGAAACAATGAATCCACTATTCATGCTTGATTCATCGTTTCGTCCGAAATATGGGAACTCATCAATTTTATATGAAAAAATATGCCTGTCATTTTTCAATTTTATTCGTTCGATCAAAATTCTCTTCGCAAAAAGTTGATTAAATTTCCAACTTTTCTGTGGAAGATTTTTTCAAATGATCAAATATGTCAATAGCGCCTATACCTATATTTTCAAACAAAATATAAATTTGCTATACAATTACAATGCAGAATATTCTAAATATGTAAATATTGTGTCAAAAATGTCAAACATAATTCAAAAAAAAAAAAAAACCTACATAGAAGATTTCATATGAAACGAAAAAATGAATTAAAATTTTTTTTTTTTCGAAAATTAGTTCAATCACATAAATCGAACGAAACGATGAATCTAGCATTAAGGACCATAATTTTTTTTTTGCAAACAAAATTAATAAAGT
>OY987260.1:3029436-3264061 GCA_963920725.1 Rhamphomyia laevipes
AAGACTTAACGTTGTCCATAATTAACCATGCTTCTATAATATTAACATTTTTTTTTTATTGTTAGTTGAATTTGATTTGCAAAAAGTTGAATTTGATTTGCAAAAGGGTGAATTTGGAGTGCAAACCCTGTATAAATATATATATATATATATATATATATATATTGCAGTCAATGTGTTAATTCAGTAATTTGTATACAATTACTAGTCAATATATGCAATTACTAATTTAATAAATGTATATAAAAAGACGTTGATTAGTAAAAGTGTGTATATATACTGATATAAATAAAACGTTGACTATTAAATATATATATATATATATATACATAATAAATATGATTACAAAACAAAAAACCAAAATTTTAAATTAAAACAAATTTACCTATATTTATTATTAATAAATATAAGATTTAAGAATTAAAAGGAAAACCATTGTGATGAAGCGCATAGCGTTCCAATCAGCATTATCATAAAAAAAAAAAAAAAAATGAATATATGATTATAAAATAAAAATATTTAAAAAATGAAATTAGAATTTAATTTAACAAAAAAATAAAAATAAAAAAAAAATTATAAAAATTACATTAGAAATATTTAAATATTTTTATTTTTCTTCATAGTGCCCTTTAAAAATAAAAAAAAAAGCTTATTTAAATAAAATTCATCAGCTGAAATCATTAATTATATTTTGACCATTAAGAATTTATTTTTTTATTGGTGTTAAAGGGATTTTAAATTATTTACCTCTTAATCCTTAATTTATTGTGGAAATTAATTTGTTTTTAATTAAAGAAGTTACATATAAAAACTCTAATTTTTATCATTATTAAGAGTAATCAAAAAAAAAAAAAAAAAAAAAATGTGTTTTTTGTTGCAGGTCATTTATGACCTGGATTTTTCAAATTTGTTCGTACAATTTTTTTTTTGTATAATTAAATTTGTGTTTATTTCAGTTGGTTTTTTTTATTTTTTTTTTTTGAAACCAGAATAATACAAATAAAAATTTCTGCTAGCATTGTAAAAGAGTTACAGAAAACAATTACATATATTTAATTAAAAAAAAAAAAAAGTTAACAGAAATGAAAAAGAATAGATGACAAAAAAAAAACATAGCTCGGTTAACGCACTTCAACGGAACATTTACAATGGCTGGCGTTATAAGACTTTCAAAGTTGTGTTCTTGCATTAATGACACAAAACAGGTGATTTTATACCAGCTGCTTTATAATATTCAAAAATGTTGTTAAGCAGTTTCTAAAATATTCCAGCAATTTCTTTCCATATCTCAGGGTTCTTTTTTTTTTAAATATTTTTATAACTTCTACAAGACATCATTTAAAATATACTATTTTTCTTTAACTATAAATTTTATTTATTTATCTTCAAACGAAGCCAAGCTATTTGAAGCATTTATTTTTTATTATATTCCATTTAATTTTGTGAATTTTAAATATGAAATTTCTGTGTTGTGAATGTTTGCGTTTAATTTATCAATTTTTTGAACTTTCTGGCGTTTTGATCTGTGGCCACAAGGAATAACCGCATAACTTGGTTTTTGTAGTTTTTCAGAAAGAACAAATTAAGTTTTAAAATATTATTTGAGGTTAACGAAATTTTTTATGCTGTCAATAAGTAATATAAGGAAGCTTTTGACAAAAAATTGTATCAATAAAGCAATAATTAAAAAAGTTATTAAGTAAAATAATTGATGTTATTATTCCTCATTATAAAGCATGTTTTTCTAATGGCATATCTCAGTTATTTTGGTTATAAACTAAATAAGTTCCCGAAAACTTACAGAATATGATTTGGAATAATAACTTATTTATGAATACGTTGTTCTTCAATTAAAATTGTTATTTGGAATAATCGCATAACTGGATGTACGCTGTTATTCCCTTAAGTATACAAAATTTAAATTTTGGTTCATAAGGTGCTAAGGAATAAAAAATAAAAGTATATGTCTACTTAATAGGTTATACCAAAACGAAAATATAAAAATTGGGATTCCTAGAAAATACTTTTTAAAGATATGTTATTATTCCAAAATGCAGAGGGTGGAGTTAATAAGATATGCGGTTATGTATTTTTGTAATAACTTGGTCAATATTGACCGTACAGTTTATACATACAATTTTTATGGCAATATTAGTGTCAAAAATTCTACGGCATGGCGATGAACAATAACCGCATATCTCGACTTAATATGTTATTCCTTTTAGCCACAGATATGTTTGCGTTGAAATTATCTACTATATTCCATACATTTTTATATGGGTTGATTTTTTTTTATAGCACGTTGAAGCTCGTTGCCGTTGTGAATGTTCAGAGCAGCTCCATTATTATAAAAAAAAAAAAATGGTATAAAAATATTATTAGTGTTTCAATTATTTTAAAATATCAATTTAAATTTTAAATGTTTTTCATAATTCTTCGTTTTGTTGTTATATCCACCAAATGTATTTTTTATTCGAAAATAAATTTTTGGTATTTATACGCTTAAAATATTATAAATATAAAAAGATGTTAAAATTTAAAAATAATAATGTTAAATTTTAATATTTTTGGTTTGGTTTGTTCACAGAAAACTATTTTTTTTTTTTTCATATTTCCCAACAAGAAAAAAAGTGAATTATAAAATTTAATTAAGTATATAATAATTAAAAATAAATAATAAATTAAAGATTCAGATAAAATTAATATTTATGTGTATACATTTTTATCAGAGTAATGTATATTATATAAAACTAACAGTTTCAATTATAAGTTTCAGTTTCAATTATAAGTTTATATATATATATATATTTATATATATATATATTAAAATGCAAAAAAAAAAAAAAAAAAAATGTTATGCAAAAATTGCACCAAAAACTATTAATTTTTTGTTGTTTTTATTATAAATATATTTTAAAAAAATTTAAAGATTTTAGTTACAAGATCTTTACATTCATAAAATAAAATTTTAAATAATGTTTTTGGGTTTATTATTATTTATTATACATATATTTGGCCTGATATGCTCTAAATATCAAAAATTACGGATTTCGATATAATTATTCTGCAAAAAAAAAAAAAAAACATTAAAAATTATGTTGTATGTAAATTTTATTCGTGATTGCACCACGTTAGTAAAATTTCTCATACATTTTTTCGAAAAATGTGTCGAAAACCGTAAATTTAGAATTTTAGATAATTCGGCATACAATTAAATGTCATACAAGAGTATATAATATCATGAAGTCAGGTTAATTATATCGATGCCGTTCCGGAAGTATATATTTAGAGCGATTTTTTTTTTCAAACTTTTACAGTAAACGAAAAAAACGAATTTGATTTAAAAGGAATATTTTAACAAGTTTAATAAATAAAATTTTTAAGCCAGAAGTTTTTTTGTTGCTTAAGAGCCCGAATAAACTGACCGAATTTCGTATAAACCGAACGAAATGCGTTAAAAATTTGTCTTTTCATTTAATTGTAATAATAAATAAAATTATTATTTCTTAGCTTGTTAAAAACATGTAGTATATATATGTTGCAATAACTGATAGAAGTGAATGATAGAAGTATATGAAAACTTAATACAAATTATATATATAATATTTATGAAAAACAAAAGTTTATGAAATTTTGTTGCTTGATGATGCATTCTTCCGGCAAGTTATCGATATTGACGATATTAAGTTATAATATATTATATAAACAATTCTATTCTAAAAATAAAAATATTATTGTTATAAAGGTATGATAAATTTTTAATATACATATCGTCGGTTATATTTTATGTCCAATTTTGACCAAAAGTTAAAAATATTTCAGGAATCGATTTTTTTTAGCTTTGAGGTTAATTTATGTTTTATAATAAATTATAAAGATTCTATATTCATAAAGGTGGCAGCAATTTTTTGTCAGTTAATGTAAAAAAATTTTAGGATTCCTTATATTCGAAAATAATAAAATCAAATAAAACGTTAAAATTGGTCTTTTGGACAAATAAAAATTTAGCCAACGATATATTACATACTTGTTCTATATTTAGAATATTTTTAACATTACATTTTTTTTTTAACCAAAAACAATATTAAAAATTATTACAAATTTTACAAATTCAAAATAATTAAATAATATTTTTTTAATATTGTTTTTTTTTTTTTATATAATTATTTAAAATATTCATTTATTTCATTTTCAATATAATATTAACGTGTCATCGGTATGAAAATGTATCCTTCTTACTTTAAAAAAAAAAAAAAAACCAAAACCAATATAAAAAAAAATAAAAAAATAAATGAGGTGAAATGTACTAATTATGCCCTCCACCTTCATTTTTTTTTTTGAAGCCTTTGGTATATTTTTATAAAATCCACAAAAATTTATTATAATATCAAAAAAATTTTAATAAAAAAAAAAAAACATATATTTAGCAAAATTTAACTGAACGCATTAAAAATATTAAATTTCAAATTAATTAAAAAAAATATTAACTAAAACAATATTTAAAAACTACATACCCAGAGAGATTGTTAAATTAAAAAATAAATAAAACAAGAAAAATACAAAATAAATGTTTATTGAATGTTGTTCTTGAAGTACCTACTCTAAAAAAAAAAAGATAAATTAAAAAAAAAAACTAACGAAAATTTAAAATGAAACAAAGAAAAGTTATAAAATATAAATTAAAAAAAAAAAAAAAAAATCTAGAAATCATACAAAAAATTCAAATAAAAAAAATATATAGAAAAGAAAAAAGTCTTTATTTTTGTACTAAGAGGACCCTACACGCTCAAACATATTGTCTAACATATTTTTTTGTCTACACACTACTTACCCAATTAGTAATTAAAATATTGGACGTGCTGCTGAGTGTTTTTACTATCGATACTATTCTTGAAAATAAAGTGTTGTTGACGGTAAAGGTAACAGGCTGATTTATCGCAATAAATTCATCGCATGGAATTCATCGCAGGCAATTCATCGCAAGTTAATTCATCGCGGCAGCAATTCATCGCGACGTATCATTTTTTCGAATAAAATTTAAAAAAAAATAGTAGGCTTTGCTAAGAAAATAAAAAAAATGACAAAAATTTTATTTTGATAAAAATTCTTTTTTGTTTCGAAATTTAAAAAAGCTTAGGCAATTTGATTGTTTTATGTTCGAATATTCAATATTTATTTCTAGAAACAACAAATATTTATGTTATAGTTATGATTGTGTGAGAATTACAAAAAATATAATACATCACATAGATTATTTGCGTGGAACGACATAACGATTTCTCCTGTTACGATTTAACATTTCCTCATAAATATTTTGTTTCTACTATCTACATATTATAAGTTTTGCTAAAATATTATAATTTATAGATATATTATTAGCTATATAATATGGAGTTTACATATATTGAAAGCGAAAAGGGAAAGCAACAGCTACTTCGCGCTGGCTATGTTTTTAATAAAGAACGTAGCACTTCTGAAAAAACAATTTGGAAATGTTCATATTATTTTAAGACAAAATGTCTGGCCAGGGTGCATGTTGTTGGATCCATTATAACAAATATTATGCAAGACCATAATCATGCTGCAGATGCAGCGAATGTTGAAGTTAAAAGACATATGCAAAATATAAGAGCTGCAGCTAGTACATCATTTGTAGGTAGTACACAGGCAATTTTGTCATCTGAAAGTGAAACTGTGTCAGTTGCAGCTGCCGCAAAAATGCCTCAGATGCATTCCATTAAACGTCGCATACGGGAATATAGGGCTGATATCAACGATCCTTATGAACTAATACCAAAAACTCATAGTTTTATTATGCCAGAAAAATACAAATTTACAGCCAAAAACCAACCATTTATTTTTTATGATAGCATATCCGAAAATCCTACACGTCTAAATAGGATGATTATTTTTTCCACAGAAGAAAATATTTCTTTATTAGATAAATCTTCCGAATGGTATGCCGACGGTACGTTTTCGGTATGTCCTGGCCTATTTTCGCAACTTTATGTTATTCATGGATTAATTAATAACCATCCACTGCCATTAGCATTTGTTTTATTACCAAATAAGACCAAAAATACCTACATAAAAATGCTTAATTTATTTAAAAACCGCTTTTCTACCATAAAATTGCGCAAAGTTTATATGGATTTTGAAATTGGTGCAATAAATGCATTTAAGACAGTGTTTCCTCTTGTTGAATTTCAACTTTGTTTTTTTCATTTTAAAAAAGCAGTATACCGCAAACTTAGCAGTATCGAAAATTTGAAAATTTTATATGACACTGATGCAACTTTTGCTCTAAATGTGAAACATCTGATAGCACTGGCTTTCGTTCCCGTCGATAAGGTTGTACAGTATTTTGATACTATTTTAAGTGAAAACATAATACCAGATGTAGGGATTTCGTTAATTGATTATTTTGAAGACACCTATATTGGTAGAATGGGCACGGGTGGTATCCGACGTACACCAATTTTTCCAATTTCTTATTGGAACTGTTATGAAGCTGCTTTAACCAAAGGTGATAAAACGAATAATCGTTGTGAAGGATGGAACAACGGGTTTCGCCATGCCATAAAAATTGATCATCCAAATATGTGGATATTTATTAGAGCTCTTATATCTGAACAAGCGAAGAATGAAATGGCTCGAGAGCAGTATATGGCTGGTGACATGGGAGAGCCACAGCGAAAAAAATATAAAGATAGTGCTGAGAGATGCGCTTCAGCGGTAAAAAATGTATCTATACTATCTGAAGTAGCATATCTACGAAGTATTGCTCATAATTTTGAGATTGGGTTTGTTTCTTGTCATTATGACAATTAAATATGAATTATTTATTTATTTACTTTTTATTCCCCATTTTTTTCCCTATTTAATAACTTAGTTTTTTTATGACAGTGAATGTTACTTCTCTTTTCATTTTTTAATACAAAAAAATATTTAAAAAAGAGAAAAAAAAATATAAAAATATAAAAACCCACAAAAAAAATATAAAAAAAGTAAAAAAAAAACAAAAAAAAACAATAAAAACATGAAAAAAACAAAAAAACGGAGCTGCAATCTCATGACCTCTACGTGGTCAGTTCTGGTTAAAACTAACGATGAGATACATAATTCTCAATTATAAGTAATTCATCGTTACTATTACAGAGCATGGTAAATCATAGCAAAGCGGCGCCGCTTTGCTATGATTTACCATGCTCTGTAATAGTAACGATGAATTACTTGCGATGAATTGCTACCGCGATGAATTCAAAAACTCCTTGTAAATACCTTGTTTTTTAATAAAACATTCAACATTTTTCATTTCCTTGCAAAATTACAGAAATGGTACACAAATTACAGGAGGTGTGTGAAAAAAATCAAAAATTCCTTGTAAATACCTTGTTTTTTGGTATTTTTCAAAAAAAAAAAAAAAATCGGTTTTTTTATATTCTGTTAAAAAATAATATTAATAAATAAAGTAAATTTAATAAAACATTCAACATTTTTCATTTCCTTGCAAAATTACAGAAATGGTACACAAATTACAGGAGGTGTGTGAAAAAAATCAAAAATTCCTTGTAAATACCTTGTTTTTTGGTATTTTTCAAAAAAAAATAAAAAAAATCGGTTTTTTTATATTCTGTTAAAAAATAATATTAATAAATAAAGTAAATTTAATAAAACATTCAACATTTTTCATTTTCTTGCAAAATTACAGAAATGGTACACAAATTACAGGAGGTGTGTGAAAAAAATCAAAAATTCCTTGTAAATACCTTGTTTTTTGGTATTTTTCAAAAAAAAATAAAAAAAATCGGTTTTTTTATATTCTGTTAAAAAATAATATTAATAAATAAAGTAAATTTAATAAAACATTCAAAATTTTTCATTTCCTTGCAAAATTACAGAAATGGTACACAAATTACAGGAGGTGTGTGAAAAAAATCAAAAATTCCTTGTAAATACCTTGTTTTTTGGTATTTTTCAAAAAAAAAAAAAAATCGGTTTTTTTATATTCTGTTAAAAAATAATATTAATAAATAAAGTAAATTTAATAAAACATTCAACATTTTTCATTTTCTTGCAAAATTACAGAAATGGTACACAAATTACAGGAGGTGTGTGAAAAAAATCAAAAATTCCTTGTAAATACCTTGTTTTTTGGTATTTTTCAAAAAAAAAAAAAAATCGGTTTTTTTATATTCTGTTAAAAAATAATATTAATAAATAAAGTAAATTTAATAAAACATTCAACATTTTTCATTTTCTTGCAAAATTACAGAAATGGTACACAAATTACAGGAGGTGTGTGAAAAAAATCAAAAATTCCTTGTAAATACCTTGTTTTTTGGTATTTTTCAAAAAAAAAAAAAAAATCGGTTTTTTTATATTCTGTTACAAAATAATATTAATAAATGAAGTAAATTTAATAAAACATTCAACATTTTTCATTTCCTTGCAAAATTACAGAAATGGTACACAAATTACATGAGGTGTGTGAAAAAAATCAAAAATTCCTTGTATATACCTTGTTTTTTGGTATTTTTCAAAAAAAAAAAAAAAATCGGTTTTTTTATATTCTGTTAAAAAATAATATTAATAAATAAAGTAAATTTAATAAAACATTCAACATTTTTCATTTCCTTGCAAAATTACAGAAATGGTACACAAATTACAGGAGGTGTGTGAAAAAAATCAAAAATTCCTTGTAAATACCTGGTTTTTTGGTATTTTTCAAAAAAAAATAAAAAAAATCGGTTTTTTTATATTCTGTTAAAAAATAATATTAATAAATAAAGTAAATTTAATAAAACATTCAACATTTTTCATTTTCTTGCAAAATTACAGAAATGGTACACAAATTACAGGAGGTGTGTGAAAAAAATCAAAAATTCCTTGTAAATACCTTGTTTTTTGGTATTTTTCAAAAAAAAAAAAAAAATCGGTTTTTTTATATTCTGTTAAAAAATAATATTAATAAATAAAGTAAATTTAATAAAACATTCAACATTTTTCATTTCCTTGCAAAATTACAGGAGGTGTGTGAAAAAAATCAAAAATTCCTTGTAAATACCTTGTTTTTTGGTATTTTTCAAAAAAAAAAAAAAAATCGGTTTTTTTATATTCTGTTACAAAATAATATTAATAAATGAAGTAAATTTAATAAAACATTCAACATTTTTCATTTCCTTGCAAAATTACAGAAATGGTACACAAATTACATGAGGTGTGTGAAAAAAATCAAAAATTCCTTGTATATACCTTGTTTTTTGGTATTTTTCAAAAAAAAAAAAAAAATCGGTTTTTTTATATTCTGTTAAAAAATAATATTAATAAATAAAGTAAATTTAATAAAACATTCAACATTTTTCATTTCCTTGCAAAATTACAGAAATGGTACACAAATTACAGGAGGTGTGTGAAAAAAATCAAAAATTCCTTGTAAATACCTGGTTTTTTGGTATTTTTCAAAAAAAAATAAAAAAAATCGGTTTTTTTATATTCTGTTAAAAAATAATATTAATAAATAAAGTAAATTTAATAAAACATTCAACATTTTTCATTTTCTTGCAAAATTACAGAAATGGTACACAAATTACAGGAGGTGTGTGAAAAAAATCAAAAATTCCTTGTAAATACCTTGTTTTTTGGTATTTTTCAAAAAAAAAAAAAAAATCGGTTTTTTTATATTCTGTTAAAAAATAATATTAATAAATAAAGTAAATTTAATAAAACATTCAACATTTTTCATTTCCTTGCAAAATTACAGGAGGTGTGTGAAAAAAATCAAAAATTCCTTGTAAATACCTTGTTTTTTGGTATTTTTCAAAAAAAAAATAAAAAAAATCGGTTTTTTTATATTCTGTTAAAAAATAATATTAATAAATAAAGTAAATTTAATAAAACATTCAACATTTTTCATTTTCTTGCAAAATTACAGAAATGGTACACAAATTACAGGAGGTGTGTGAAAAAAATCAAAAATTCCTTGTAAATACCTTGTTTTTTGGTGTTTTTCAAAAAAAAAAAAAAAAACGGTTTTTTTATCTTCTGTTAAAAAATAATATTAATAAATAAAGTAAATTTAATAAAACATTCAACATTTTTCATTTCCTTGCAAAATTACAGAAATGGTACACAAATTACAGGAGGTGTGTGAAAAAAATCAAAAATTCCTTGTAAATACCTTGTTTTTTGGTATTTTTCAAAAAAAAATAAAAAAAATCGTTTTTTTTATATTCTGTTAAAAAATAATATTAATAAATAAAGTAAATTTAATAAAACATTCAACATTTTTCATTTTCTTGCAAAATTACAGAAATGGTACACAAATTACAGGAGGTGTGTGAAAAAAATCAAAAATTCCTTGTAAATACCTTGTTTTTTGGTATTTTTCAAAAAAAAAAAAAAATCGATTTTTTTATATTCTGTTAAAAAATAATATTAATAAATAAAGTAAATTTAATAAAACATTGAACATTTTTCATTTCCTTGCAAAATTACAGAAATGGTACACAAATTACAGGAGGTGTGTGAAAAAAATCAAAAATTCCTTGTAAATACCTTGTTTTTTGGTATTTTTCAAAAAAAAAAAAAAAAATCGGTTTTTTTATATTCTGTTAAAAAATAATATTAATAAATAAAGTAAATTTAATAAAACATTCAACATTTTTCTTTTCCTTGCAAAATTACAGAAATGGTACACAAATTACAGGAGGTGTGTGAAAAAAATCAAAAATTCCTTGTATATACCTTGTTTTTTGGTATTTTTCAAAAAAAAAAAAAAAATCGGTTTTTTTATATTCTGTTAAAAAATAATATTAATAAATAAAGTAAATTTAATAAAACATTCAACATTTTTCATTTCCTTGCAAAATTACAGAAATGGTACACAAATTACAGGAGGTGTGTGAAAAAAATCAAAAATTCCTTGTAAATACCTGGTTTTTTGGTATTTTTCAAAAAAAAATAAAAAAAATCGGTTTTTTTATATTCTGTTAAAAAATAATATTAATAAATAAAGTAAATTTAATAAAACATTCAACATTTTTCATTTCCTTGCAAAATTACAGAAATGGTACACAAATTACAGGAGGTGTGTGAAAAAAATCAAAAATTCCTTGTATATACCTTGTTTTTTGGTATTTTTCAAAAAAAAAAAAAAAATCGGTTTTTTTATATTCTGTTAAAAAATAATATTAATAAATAAAGTAAATTTAATAAAACATTCAACATTTTTCATTTCCTTGCAAAATTACAGAAATGGTACACAAATTACAGGAGGTGTGTGAAAAAAATCAAAAATTCCTTGTAAATACCTTGTTTTTTGGTATTTTTCAAAAAAAAATAAAAAAAATCGGTTTTTTTATATTCTGTTAAAAAATAATATTAATAAATAAAGTAAATTTAATAAAACATTCAACATTTTTCATTTTCTTGCAAAATTACAGAAATGGTACACAAATTACAGGAGGTGTGTGAAAAAAATCAAAAATTCCTTGTAAATACCTTGTTTTTTGGTATTTTTCAAAAAAAAAAAAAAAATCGGTTTTTTTATATTCTGTTAAAAAATAATATTAATAAATAAAGTAAATTTAATAAAACATTCAACATTTTTCATTTCCTTGCAAAATTACAGGAGGTGTGTGAAAAAAATCAAAAATTCCTTGTAAATACCTTGTTTTTTGGTATTTTTCAAAAAAAAAATAAAAAAAATCGGTTTTTTTATATTCTGTTAAAAAATAATATTAATAAATAAAGTAAATTTAATAAAACATTCAACATTTTTCATTTTCTTGCAAAATTACAGAAATGGTACACAAATTACAGGAGGTGTGTGAAAAAAATCAAAAATTCCTTGTAAATACCTTGTTTTTTGGTATTTTTCAAAAAAAAAAAAAAAAACGGTTTTTTTATCTTCTGTTAAAAAATAATATTAATAAATAAAGTAAATTTAATAAAACATTCAACATTTTTCATTTCCTTGCAAAATTACAGAAATGGTACACAAATTACAGGAGGTGTGTGAAAAAAATCAAAAATTCCTTGTAAATACCTTGTTTTTTGGTATTTTTCAAAAAAAAATAAAAAAAATCGTTTTTTTTATATTCTGTTAAAAAATAATATTAATAAATAAAGTAAATTTAATAAAACATTCAACATTTTTCATTTTCTTGCAAAATTACAGAAATGGTACACAAATTACAGGAGGTGTGTGAAAAAAATCAAAAATTCCTTGTAAATACCTTGTTTTTTGGTATTTTTCAAAAAAAAAAAAATCGGTTTTTTTATATTCTGTTAAAAAATAATATTAATAAATAAAGTAAATTTAATAAAACATTCAACATTTTTCATTTCCTTGCAAAATTACAGAAATGGTACACAAATTACAGGAGGTGTGTGAAAAAAATCAAAAATTCCTTGTAAATACCTTGTTTTTTGGTATTTTTCAAAAAAAAAAAAAAATCGGTTTTTTTATATTCTGTTACAAAATAATATTAATAAATGAAGTAAATTTAATAAAACATTCAACATTTTTCATTTCCTTGCAAAATTACAGAAATGGTACACAAATTACAGGAGGTGTGTGAAAAAAATCAAAAATTCCTTGTAAATACCTTGTTTTTTGGTATTTTTCAAAAAAAAAAAAAAAATCGATTTTTTTATATTCTGTTAAAAAATAATATTAATAAATAAAGTAAATTTAATAAAACATTCAACATTTTTCATTTCCTTGCAAAATTACAGAAATGGTACACAAATTACAGGAGGTGTGTGAAAAAAATCAAAAATTCCTTGTAAATACCTTGTTTTTTGGTATTTTTCAAAAAAAAAAAAAAATCGGTTTTTTTATATTCTGTTACAAAATAATATTAATAAATAAAGTAAATTTAATAAAACATTCAACATTTTTCATTTTCTTGCAAAATTACAGAAATGGTACACAAATTACAGGAGGTGTGTGAAAAAAATCAAAAATTCCTTGTAAATACCTTGTTTTTTGGTATTTTTCAAAAAAAAAATAAAAAAAATCGGTTTTTTTATATTCTGTTAAAAAATAATATTAATAAATAAAGTAAATTTAATAAAACATTCAACATTTTTCATTTTCTTGCAAAATTACAGAAATGGTACACAAATTACAGGAGGTGTGTGAAAAAAATCAAAAATTCCTTGTAAATACCTTGTTTTTTGGTATTTTTCAAAAAAAAAAAAAAAAACGGTTTTTTTATCTTCTGTTAAAAAATAATATTAATAAATAAAGTAAATTTAATAAAACATTCAACATTTTTCATTTCCTTGCAAAATTACAGAAATGGTACACAAATTACAGGAGGTGTGTGAAAAAAATCAAAAATTCCTTGTAAATACCTTGTTTTTTGGTATTTTTCAAAAAAAAATAAAAAAAATCGTTTTTTTTATATTCTGTTAAAAAATAATATTAATAAATAAAGTAAATTTAATAAAACATTCAACATTTTTCATTTTCTTGCAAAATTACAGAAATGGTACACAAATTACAGGAGGTGTGTGAAAAAAATCAAAAATTCCTTGTAAATACCTTGTTTTTTGGTATTTTTCAAAAAAAAAAAAATCGGTTTTTTTATATTCTGTTAAAAAATAATATTAATAAATAAAGTAAATTTAATAAAACATTCAACATTTTTCATTTCCTTGCAAAATTACAGAAATGGTACACAAATTACAGGAGGTGTGTGAAAAAAATCAAAAATTCCTTGTAAATACCTTGTTTTTTGGTATTTTTCAAAAAAAAAAAAAAAATCGGTTTTTTTATATTCTGTTACAAAATAATATTAATAAATGAAGTAAATTTAATAAAACATTCAACATTTTTCATTTCCTTGCAAAATTACAGAAATGGTACACAAATTACAGGAGGTGTGTGAAAAAAATCAAAAATTCCTTGTAAATACCTTGTTTTTTGGTATTTTTCAAAAAAAAAAAAAAAATCGATTTTTTTATATTCTGTTAAAAAATAATATTAATAAATAAAGTAAATTTAATAAAACATTCAACATTTTTCATTTCCTTGCAAAATTACAGAAATGGTACACAAATTACAGGAGGTGTGTGAAAAAAATCAAAAATTCCTTGTAAATACCTTGTTTTTTGGTATTTTTCAAAAAAAAAAAAAAAATCGGTTTTTTTATATTCTGTTACAAAATAATATTAATAAATAAAGTAAATTTAATAAAACATTCAACATTTTTCATTTTCTTGCAAAATTACAGAAATGGTACACAAATTACAGGAGGTGTGTGAAAAAAATCAAAAATTCCTTGTAAATACCTTGTTTTTTGGTATTTTTCAAAAAAAAAAAAAAATCGATTTTTTTATATTCTGTTAAAAAATAATATTAATAAATAAAGTAAATTTAATAAAACATTGAACATTTTTCATTTCCTTGCAAAATTACAGAAATGGTACACAAATTACAGGAGGTGTGTGAAAAAAATCAAAAATTCCTTGTAAATACCTTGTTTTTTGGTATTTTTCAAAAAAAAAAAAAAAATCGGTTTTTTTATATTCTGTTAAAAAATAATATTAATAAATAAAGTAAATTTAATAAAACATTCAACATTTTTCTTTTCCTTGCAAAATTACAGAAATGGTACACAAATTACAGGAGGTGTGTGAAAAAAATCAAAAATTCCTTGTATATACCTTGTTTTTTGGTATTTTTCAAAAAAAAAAAAAAAATCGGTTTTTTTATATTCTGTTAAAAAATAATATTAATAAATAAAGTAAATTTAATAAAACATTCAACATTTTTCATTTCCTTGCAAAATTACAGAAATGGTACACAAATTACAGGAGGTGTGTGAAAAAAATCAAAAATTCCTTGTAAATACCTGGTTTTTTGGTATTTTTCAAAAAAAAATAAAAAAAATCGGTTTTTTTATATTCTGTTAAAAAATAATATTAATAAATAAAGTAAATTTAATAAAACATTCAACATTTTTCATTTCCTTGCAAAATTACAGAAATGGTACACAAATTACAGGAGGTGTGTGAAAAAAATCAAAAATTCCTTGTATATACCTTGTTTTTTGGTATTTTTCAAAAAAAAAAAAAAAATCGGTTTTTTTATATTCTGTTAAAAAATAATATTAATAAATAAAGTAAATTTAATAAAACATTCAACATTTTTCATTTCCTTGCAAAATTACAGAAATGGTACACAAATTACAGGAGGTGTGTGAAAAAAATCAAAAATTCCTTGTAAATACCTTGTTTTTTGGTATTTTTCAAAAAAAAATAAAAAAAATCGGTTTTTTTATATTCTGTTAAAAAATAATATTAATAAATAAAGTAAATTTAATAAAACATTCAACATTTTTCATTTTCTTGCAAAATTACAGAAATGGTACACAAATTACAGGAGGTGTGTGAAAAAAATCAAAAATTCCTTGTAAATACCTTGTTTTTTGGTATTTTTCAAAAAAAAAAAAAAAATCGGTTTTTTTATATTCTGTTAAAAAATAATATTAATAAATAAAGTAAATTTAATAAAACATTCAACATTTTTCATTTCCTTGCAAAATTACAGGAGGTGTGTGAAAAAAATCAAAAATTCCTTGTAAATACCTTGTTTTTTGGTATTTTTCAAAAAATAAATAAAAAAAATCGGTTTTTTTATATTCTGTTAAAAAATAATATTAATAAATAAAGTAAATTTAATAAAACATTCAACATTTTTCATTTTCTTGCAAAATTACAGAAATGGTACACAAATTACAGGAGGTGTGTGAAAAAAATCAAAAATTCCTTGTAAATACCTTGTTTTTTGGTATTTTTCAAAAAAAAAAAAAAAAACGGTTTTTTTATCTTCTGTTAAAAAATAATATTAATAAATAAAGTAAATTTAATAAAACATTCAACATTTTTCATTTCCTTGCAAAATTACAGAAATGGTACACAAATTACAGGAGGTGTGTGAAAAAAATCAAAAATTCCTTGTAAATACCTTGTTTTTTGGTATTTTTCAAAAAAAAATAAAAAAAATCGTTTTTTTTATATTCTGTTAAAAAATAATATTAATAAATAAAGTAAATTTAATAAAACATTCAACATTTTTCATTTTCTTGCAAAATTACAGAAATGGTACACAAATTACAGGAGGTGTGTGAAAAAAATCAAAAATTCCTTGTAAATACCTTGTTTTTTGGTATTTTTCAAAAAAAAAAAAATCGGTTTTTTTATATTCTGTTAAAAAATAATATTAATAAATAAAGTAAATTTAATAAAACATTCAACATTTTTCATTTCCTTGCAAAATTACAGAAATGGTACACAAATTACAGGAGGTGTGTGAAAAAAATCAAAAATTCCTTGTAAATACCTTGTTTTTTGGTATTTTTCAAAAAAAAAAAAAAATCGGTTTTTTTATATTCTGTTACAAAATAATATTAATAAATGAAGTAAATTTAATAAAACATTCAACATTTTTCATTTCCTTGCAAAATTACAGAAATGGTACACAAATTACAGGAGGTGTGTGAAAAAAATCAAAAATTCCTTGTAAATACCTTGTTTTTTGGTATTTTTCAAAAAAAAAAAAAAAATCGATTTTTTTATATTCTGTTAAAAAATAATATTAATAAATAAAGTAAATTTAATAAAACATTGAACATTTTTCATTTCCTTGCAAAATTACAGAAATGGTACACAAATTACAGGAGGTGTGTGAAAAAAATCAAAAATTCCTTGTAAATACCTTGTTTTTTGGTATTTTTCAAAAAAAAAAAAAAAAATCGGTTTTTTTATATTCTGTTAAAAAATAATATTAATAAATAAAGTAAATTTAATAAAACATTCAACATTTTTCATTTCCTTGCAAAATTACAGAAATGGTACACAAATTACAGGAGGTGTGTGAAAAAAATCAAAAATTCTATATTTTTCAAAAAAAAAAAAATAGTAGAACCAGAAGGACGCGGTAAAGCGTTGTGCGCTTTGACTTTTAAAAGCGTCAAAAGTAGAACTGCAGTTATTATATGGAGTTTTACCATAATGTAGTATCGCGTTGATGCGGCAAATTTGTGGCGACGCGTGTGTATACTTTTGCCGCTTGCCGTATGTCAAATGATAAATTTCATTACGTAGGCATGTGTCAATCGACCAAGAAATACAAAATGTAAATAAATAAATGTATATTTTAAGTGAATTAGCCATTTAGTTCGAAGAAATATAAATAAATGTAAAAAAAAGAGAATACGACTTTTTTAATAAAATTTTTACAATTTTTTCAATGTGGGTTGCCAAAAACTCATTGTGTTGCTTTTGACTTTATACGTTTATACACTTCAAAATAAGAAATTGCACAAGCGACGCGACTATTTGCCGCGTCATTCTGGTTCACACATGAAGAACCATCAAGTATCACATTTTAAAATATATATGACAAAATGAATAATCTTATGAATAAAGGGGTCTAAAGAAGGCATGAACAGTTTTTTATGTATAAATAAGCCTTATATAAGGCTTGCCGTCTTTGCAGGGTTGTTGTTGCGTTACAGTATAATAAAATTACTTTTGTGGTAGGAGATGAAAAGTAGTTATAGATATAGATAAATTAAGAAAGTTTCTAACTTCACAGAACTATTTTATGATGACTTTTTACGTATTATTTTTTTAATTATACAATATGTATAACAAAAAACCTGTCAATCAACAACAGCAACAATCTAATAACAATATAAATAATATAGAAAAACAACAAAATTCTAATAACGCTAATTGTAATTTTACTGGTAATAATGCTAATCATTCAACAAAAAATCGAATTTGTCGTGATAATATCCGAGGATTTTGCAGACGAAAACAATGCAGAGTATTTAAATGATGTTTTTTATTTATATATATAACATATTTCAATACATAAATATATATTTTTTATAGTATCCACATGTTTTATCAACTGATTTGGTAGTTTTTTGTCATGACTATCAAAATACAGGATGTAGTCGTACTAATTGCAAGTAAAATAGATTTAAAAATAGAATAACATTACAAATAATAATTTTTACTATATGTACCTATATATAATTTTGTAATAGATTTTTACATTATTCGATACAAGAAGAAGATTATTATAAAAAATTTGGTGAATTTCCACTATTGTCATCTGGTAGTCCAAATGATGGTGAAAATGATAGTCATTGTAGAAATAATAATGGTGGAGGTATTATTGGTCCAATAATAAACGAAAAACAAACTATATCAAACTGTTGTAAAAGTAATATACTATTTGGATCATGTCATAGAGATGGCTGTTTAACATCTAATACAAATGTTATTCCTTCACGATTACGTCAAACTATTAAGGATTTATCAGTATGGAATGATAATAATTTACAATATAGGAGAAATGGTAAATATTAAAAATAAAATTAATTCTCAATATAGCTATTTGCTGCAAGTTTTGTATATCTAATTTATTTAGTGTTTTTGTCTAATTATATATACCTACAAGAAAATTAATATTAACTTAGAATAATACCTAAATGACTATAATGAATACGACCTATGCGCGTACCTGCTGATATTGATTTAATGGGAATTTTCATATTTTAGACATTCTGTAATTACTTAAAAAAAAAATTTCATTTTTTCCGGACTTGTATGCTAAAATAAAATTTTCGTGACATTTAGGCTGCAAACAGTAAAAATCGAAAACCAATTTAATATATTATAATAAAAAATTATAATTTTTTATAATATGTTATTTATTTAGATCGCTTAATAAACGATTGCCATGAAGAAGAATTTCAAAATATAAAACGATCATCATGTATGGATTCATTAGAATTAGATTCAACATTACCATTTAAACGTTTTCGTAATAATACAAATTCAAATGATAATGATATTAATGATCATCATCGACGAATTGATATAACATCATTAATTCGTAGATTAGATGAAGAACAAACAATGTTACGCAGACGTGTTGAAACAAATGAAATAAAAATTGCTGAATTACGTGCTAATAATGAATATTTAATGTCACAAAATGCTCAATTACGTTTAAGCAATCAAGTAGTTCAGGTGCAACAACAGCATCATCATCAGCAACAACATCAACAATTACGATGTTCGGTAACACAATCAGTTACACAAACAACAACACATCAACAAACACCACAAGTAATGACTGCTGGTGTATCTATAGCACCAGTTCAAGTCCAAGCAACACCGATTGTTAGTATTGCGACACCACAAACACAAATAATTACAAATAGTGGTACACCATTAGCAATCGCTGCTGCTAATACATCACAAGGTCAACAATTGGCAATTGCTCAACAAAATATGACATCATTATCGAATGCAAATCAACCAGCTATATTGGGTACATCGCAAATTACATTAGCACCAGCTATTGCCCAGGGTACACAACAATATATTGTTATTTAAGAGCGTTTTAATTTTTTGAAGAAAAAAAAAAAAATTATAAAAATTCTGTTATTTCTGTTCTGTATTTTTTGTCTGCCTTGAGGTTAATTATGCACATTAAACAAAGCTATTTTTTTTTTGTGTTAATAAATAAATTTTAATATTTATTGTAATTAAAATTATTTTTTTCACAAACATTTAACCATTATACTTTGCAATTTAAAATTAGAACATATTAGGAAAAACTATGTAAATTTTTACATATTATTTTTACAATATTAGTTTTCAAGAAAATTAAACGCTATTAAAAAAGTATGATAATATTAATTATTTTAACATTTTAACAAAACAATAATTATTTTAGGTGCATCAATGGGTCTAACTATAAATACAAGTCAAGCTTTAGCTATGTCGAATGCAACACAACCAATTATTTCGTATCCAGTTATGACGCATAGTATTTTACCACATTGAGATTAAAACTTATATATTCGATAATTAATATATATACATATATATAGAAAAAAATCGCAATTCAACAAGTTTAATAGATAATTCAGTTTTTGTCAACCAAAAGATTTTGTTTCAAATAAATAACCGAAAAATAAAACATGCTTATAATATTTCTCTATGTACCAAATATTTTTTATAAATATATATATTCAACAATACCTTTGCTCTTACAAATTATTATTAATTGTATTCCAAAATAAATAGATAAAAAAAAAAAATTATTAAAAATATTTGCGTACTAAAATGTAAAAAATAAAATTTCAAATTGCATTTTAATATGAAAATTTCAAAGCTAGTGTTAAATAGTTAAATATTAATTACAGCAAAATCAAATTGGTCATTGTCACTGTACGACTATGTAAAATTTCGGCCAATTTGCTTTTTCTGTAATTAATATTTAACTATTTAACACTCGCTTTATAATTTTCATATAAAGATGCAATTAGATATTTTATTTTTTACATTTTGGTATAAATTGAAATTGGAAATTTATCTATTTATTTTTCAGGGTTGTTACCAAGCGAATATTAAATCATATACGGCTGTGTCTTGTACACAATTAGAAAAAAAATCATTTACTTGAAGTTCGTAAAAAACTAAAATCTAAAGATTGCATGCAACTGCAACAACACCAAGCTCTCACTAGTACTATTTTTACAGTATCTTCTAATACATATAAAGACCATCAAATTTTTTACGTTTAATGAATGTTTCTGTGAATTTCATATAATACATTCAACAAACGTTGTGAATTATGTTAATTGACATTTTATTAACAATACAAAATAAAAAAAAAATGGATACCTGAAACTCATGCTTAGTATATGTACTGAATTAGTGATGAATCTTAGCATATTTTGTCTTACTCTAACAATAGTTCTCCATTTGAAAATGTGATAGTATCTTTAGTTTATAGTAAAATAACCATTGAATTTTTTCCCGATCACAATACAAAAATCAGCGGTTTTTCTTAAGGGCACTCAGTTGTATTATCAGTGCTGAAAAAGTACTTTTCCAGCTCTTTTTTGTATTTTATTTTCAAAATTAATTTTAAAAATATAGCAATATTAAATAAAAAGAGTTTTTTTTACAATGCCTGCAGTTTCTGAAGCCGTGATTACAAAAAACATATCTTTTCCCCCCACAAAAAACTTTTACACGTTTTTATCAATGTCTCCTCTGTATATTTCCTCTAAGATCCTCGGTTTTTATGGTTTTTTAAATATGTACTATATTATTTTTGGAAAATACTATAATTTTGTTCAAATTGTACTATAATGGCTTGATTAAAAGTGGTAACCCTGAGTATATTTGTTTAGTAGAGTACTCTAAGTACTAAACAAACACAATATGTCAAAAAATAAATGATTTTCATTTTTCTCGTTGTGCAAAAAATTATAGTATGTATTAATATTTATTTATACAAAGTGTTTAATTTTCTGGACAAATCTTAGGATAAATTGAAATTTATGATACCAAAAATTATCAAATGTTATTTATATTAATAATGAAAAGATAATAATATAAAGAATGGAGAATAATAATTATGGACAAAAATTAAGTCCATTTGTATATTGGGCACAAACTGAAAATTTAATTACACTTAAAATTGATTTGAGAGACGTCAAAGTAATGATTAAAAATAAAAATAAAAAAAAATAAAAAAATTAAAATATAAATCTTTATCTTTTGCAGAATGCTTGTATCGATTTAAACGAAAATACATTAAATTTTTGTGCAAATGGACTTGGTGCAAGAGGTTTAAATGAATACAAATTTATATTAAATTTTTTTTCCAATATCGACGAATATGTAAGTAAATTATTAACGTATAACTTTTAAATAATATATATATATATTAAAACAAAAAAAAAATTAAGAATTCCAACTATGTAATACATGATTCAAGAGTAAACTTTATAATTAAAAAAAAATCAAATAATTGGTGGCCACGATTAATTGCTACACCACAGAAACCACATTGGTTAAAAATAGATTTTGATAAATGGAAATCAGAAGATGATATTGATCCCGAAGAACCAATAAGAAATATAATGCAAGATTACCCAGATATGTATGATAAATTATATAAACAAGAATATGGATATGTAAAAGGTTAGAAGATTATAGTAAAATTCATAATTTTCAAAATAAATATTTTCATTTATAATATTTACAGAAAAAACTAAAAAAGTTTATTTGATATTTTACAATTTTGCACAATTTATTGGATTTTTATATATATTTTCTGTAATGGCTACATTATATTATCGTGATGGTATAAATTCAATGCCTTATACCTATGAAAACGTTGGTAATGCATTGAAATTTTGTCAACTATTACAATACCTTGAAGTTATGCATCCGTTATTTGGTTATACAAAAGGTGGGTCATTAGTACCATTTCTACAAGTAACTGGTCGTAATTTCATATTATTTATAATGATTGATGGTGAGCTACGAATGCAATCAAAACCAGTTATATTTTATTTATTTATTATATGGACATTTATTGAACTATTTAGGTAAATAACAAAAATCAAAAGTATAATATGCAATTTCAGGTCAAATTAATCAAATTAAATTAATTATTAATCAATTTAAAAAAAAAAAAACATTTAATGTATTTTTAATAATGGATTTTAAATTGAATTTAAGCTTATCAAACTATGCTAGACAAAGACAGTGCAGAAACTGTAGCAAGTAAATGATACTCAATATTTAATTAATTTAAAAAATGTTTATTTTTATTTAAAAAAAAAAAAAAAAAATCCAATAATTTGATTTGATTAAAGCCTATAATTTAATCTGAAAATTATATATAATATTTTTATTTTATTTTTTAATAAATGATTCCCGGGCACTTGAAACAGAAAAACAGATTCCAAGAAAAATTAATGGTTTTGCGATTACGTTTTGTTATATGACTTGGTTGGCCCCGGGAATATGATAATATAAAAATATTCTGTGACTTTTTTTTTGGAAATTGTTTTTACTGAAAAAATTAACGGGATTTTACACATTTACCATATATACATTTATATATATATATTTACTTTCTATTTAAAATATTATAGATATCCTTATTACATAACAACATTATTGAAAATGAATATATATTTAATAACATATTTACGATATACACTTTGGATACCATTATATCCATTAGGAATATTATGCGAGGGAATCATAATGCTAAGAAATATACCATATTTTGAAGAAACTAAAAAATATTCAATAGAACTACCAAATAAATGGAATTTTACATTTGATATGCCAACATTTTTAAAATTTTATATATTATTGTTAATATTACCAGGTACATATTTAATAATGTCACATATGGCAAAATTGAGATTTAAAAAATTATCAAATAATAAAATACATTTTAATTGAAAATAATTATGCATTTTGATAATTATATTTTGTGTTTAATATTATGTTTTAATTTTTATTCTTTTATATTAGTTTTATTCATGGTAACAGTTAAAAACAAAAATTTATTTGTAATAGTAAATAAATGAAAATAAGTAAAAATGAATTATTTTGTTTTATTTTTAATATAATTAATGGTACGTATATTTTATTAAAAAATTACATAATTCTTAGACATTATTTGTATATTTTGTTTTTAATATTTTACATATTTTTTTATTGTTTCTTTTGGATATTTGAATTAATAATTTAGTGTAATTTATATGGATGTAATTCATTGACGGAACTGTTTGGTGTCATTTATAAATCTGTATTGACAAAAATTTGTTATATTTTACCATATCACGTCTGTAAATTGTTTTTCAAAAATAATTATTTAACACATTAATAAAGTAAAATTATTGGTTATCCTCGGTGATTCACACTAGGAGAGTATATAAGAATTAGATTAAAATTCATTTAATTTTCAGTATTACCAGAGATTGCGAAATAATGCTTTGCCTATTTATTATTTGGCGGAACGCACGATTTAACAATTTAGATTTAAATTGATTAAAATTTTATGATAAAAAACATTAGATAATGGCCCTTATGATTGTATGGTTAATTTAAGGTACTATTACACTAGTAAAAAATGTCTTAAGGTTTCACATTATCCATTCTGTTTTCCCCACATTATAGAAGGACTACAAACTTAAAACTAAAACCCCATTCGAAAGTTGAATGTTTTCAGTTAGTTGATAATATATATTAGTCACGGAATCCTTTGCACTTTATAATATTAGGTAAAAACGTAAGTTGCTAACATGTTTTTTTTTTTTTTTTTTTTTTGAACAACTTAAACCATTTTTCATCCGTTTTGGTGAAATGTCTGGAGTGAGCCTTATGCCTTACAAACGTGACGGTTTTTATTTTCTGTCGAGCTTTACGACAAAACGACTTTCATTAGTAAAGAAAATACTCATAAAGTTTTATTCAATATTATTACAATTAATGAATTTTAATAAGAATTATTTATATTACTTGGATTATCGATGTCCATAACTGATGTTAACTGATGAGATGCCAGACCCCGAATCCTTAAGAAAAATTCTCTTATTTTAATTGCTTGGATAAGAAGAACATTTCGTAATAGAATTAATTCTTTATTGTTTTTTTTTTATTATTATTATTATGGTTATCCTGTGTCTAAAACATTTAAGCCAGGGCTGAAAACTAATTTGTATTTTAGTTTGGTTTTCGTTTATGTTTTATAAATTTTTAAATCATGATTTTGGACGAATGATCACCGTTTATATATTACTAAATTTGCTTATATAAGTAAATTTAGAAAAAAAATCATCAATCATAAAGGTTAAAATAATTATATAATTATACAAATTGAAATTTACTTTTGAAGGAGGCATTACTGGGAAAGGCATCATATAATTTAGATTCAAAATCATTATATTCAAAACGAAAATTCAATTCCAATAATTTACCAGGTATCTTAAAGAGCGACAAACCAAAAAAACATAAACATGCAACTTAGAAGATTTAGAAAATTATATGTTACACAGATAATTAAATTGTTTAGTAGAGTATTCCTTAGAAGGAAAGGATCATTAAACACAAAATTGTATATGTATCATATTTATACTTAGCTTTGAAGTAATCAATGTAAACTTAAAACCTGAATGAATATTAAATAAAAATTGTTAAAATTAAATTAATCTAATTTGTTTATAATTTCAGAGGAAAATATATTGTTCACAGGATTCTTATCAATTTGAAATAGGAATGGCAAAAAAAAAAAAAAAAAACATAATTAATAATTTATAATAACCCCAGCGATATGTTGCCGATATGATGTTCGAAATTATGTAATTTAAATTAACGGATTTCGGTAATATTTCCAGAAGTTTGTATACTAAATTTATCATATTTGGATACGATGATATTGTAATTTGATTGAAATAAGATATAAATTGCTGCGTACCAATTTAATAATTAAATAAACAATAAATATTACGATAAAAGCTTATATTTATTGTTATAATAAAAATACTATATTAAAAGAAAAGTTATATGTATATTGTATACTGCTGGATGTTCGTGATGTTCACTGCTCTACGTTCTCAATTGGAAAGAAAGTAAGAAGGTATTCTTATTCATAAACTGCAACTTTCTCAATACAAAAGTAACGTTCATATTTTGCATCTGGTATCATTATATTGCCTTAATGTAATGTTACAACGAGCGACCGCAGTATATCACATAAATGGTTTCTACTTTTCATTTAATAGTTAACACAGTGTGAATTAATAATTTAAATCGAATAGCGATAAACATTTTAACTATAGTTACATATTAAACATTTAAGCATTATATAAAATATATAAATTCATTCTATATTATAAAAGAATATTTCGTTAGAAAAGTTAAAATAATTCTGGTGACAATATGTTTTAAGGTGCTTTTAGACAGTAACGTAAATTTCATAAGGTTTTGGTAATTAAACGTTTATGAAAAATCAATTTTTTTAATGTCTTATGCTTGCTTGCCTAATCAGAAACTGTGTCTCATTCGTCTCACATAAATGTCTTAATATTGAACACTCTAATTTTTTTTCAAACTAGATTTAGCTCAAATTTAACTAGAAGCAGAACTTCTAGATTTATAGTTTAAAATCTAGTTAAAATATTTGACTAGATAATTCTAGTTGAAAATAGTTCAGTCTAGATACTTAAATTCTAGTTATAACTTAAATCATTCTAGTTATTTTAAAGGTCATATCTAGCGAATTTAATTGTAAAAGAGTGAAAAACACTATGAAATTCAGTAATAAAATATTGAGAATCTAGTGAATTCAGTTATAAAAGTTAGAAATCATGAAAATCTAGTTGCAATATCAGTGAAATGTATAGCGAATTTACCTGTAATAAAGTCAGACCACCTGGAATTCCAGCAATCAAGTACTGGGGAATTACTACAATATTAAAATATTGTCACAAAATATATATTTTATTAAATTATGTATTTGTAAACTAAACTAAAAAGCAACGCTACTTTTTTTTTGTAAGAAATTTTCAATTTTGTTGTACAGTTTTATTAACAAGCTTGATTTTCTATATTTAAACTGATTATTACCTAGTTGTCTTAACTTTGAGATTTCAATCAATTTAAATAGATTCAATATTTTAATTGTTAAACTCTGAATAATTTCGAATTTGGAAAGAATATAGCAAAAATAAATTGATATTTTTAGGAGTTAAATAATTAAATATTTTCACTAGATTGAATCTATTAGTTACATTAAACTTAGAAAAGAGTTTACTGGGAACATTCTAATCATAAATTTGGATTGTATATATAAATTTAATATTAGAGAATTTATATACGTTATATTTGGATTTGTCAAAGGTCGAAATATCAACTTAACTACACTACAACATAAAGATCGAGTTTTGTTGTATCTTTTACATAATAATATATATATATATATATGTATATATTATATATTGTTAAGAAGTTTTGAAATCTACATTATTTAAAACTAAATATTTTCATTTTACACCTTATCAAAATTCAAAATAAATCAAATATCATTTAAATTGCCAATAATTGCATCAACCAAAAATGATTTAATTGCCACTGACTAGACTAGAGATAAATGTAATTTTAAATATTATACATTCTAAAAACTAAAAAGCAAAAAATAAAAATTAATAAATTTATTGATAGTTAAGCAAATTAGTCAGCAATTAAAATAAGCACGTGTGCCTCTATAATATTAATATTTAAATTTTTTGTTGACCAAAGTTTTAATATATAATATTTTTTTAAAAAAAATAAATAAAAAAAATATTTCAGATTTTTAATAATTTTTATTTTTGTTTTTTTTTTGTTTGTCATTTTTGCCCAGGTCAATAATATAAAATCTGTGCAAGTAAAATATAAATAAAAAAAAAAAAAAATTATTTTCGATAAGAAATTTATGAGAAATGTAATTACAATATTTATTTTAAATATTATATATAATGTTGACAGATTCAAAGGTTAATATGTGATATGTAACTTTTTGTAGATAGGACCGAATCATATCATTTAGAATTTCCAATTTAGAAATTTAAAAAAAAAAAAAAATTATAAATAATTTTTTTTTTTTTTAAATTATTTTTTTTTTTTCAATTATCTTTTATTATTTCAAAATTTTGTATGATTGAATTTTTTGAAAAATACATTTTATTTTATATATAATATTAATTTAACAAAACAAACAAAAAAAAAACCTGATAAAGTAAATATTATGTTTAAATAAATAATGTTAGGTTGTATTTAAAAATAAGATATTAAATATTTATTTTAAGATTAAATTATAATTATTTATTTATTTTTTTTTGTAATAAAAAATAAAACAAATTATTACCATTTTTATAAAGTAATTGAGGGGCAAGAAATACCAGTCAAAAACATTTCAGTCAAAAAAAAAAAAATGGAATTTTAGTCAAAATAGTAAAGGAATCCTAGTCAAAATAATTTTTGACTGAATTGCCATTTTCAGAAGGATATTCAATCAAAAAAAACTGAAAAGGTATTTCAGTCAAAACAATTTTTTTACTGGGATTCCTTTTGGAAGTTTAACTATAGTTTGACAGTACGAATAGTATTATGTCCATCAGTAAAATGTTTGATGTTTTATTATTATCGGAAAGAGATTTCTTTACACTCTTTTCCGAAATGAAAGACAAAAATTAACTTTGTATGTATTACTTGCCCATACATTTTGGTTACCATATGATATGATATTATATATTGTATATATACTTGATTAACAATCAATACTATTTGTAATAATACTTATGCATTTACAAGCTGTTACGAGTTTTTCATAGAATTTCATATAAAGGAAAATGAACGTTAAATAAATAAATAATGAATTGGAACCTAAAGGCATTCCAGTCAAAAAAAAAAAAAAAAAATCTGAAGTAAGGATTTTCAGTGCAAATAACACAAAAAGGCAATTCAGTCAAACTTTTTTCTGATCGAAATTCCTTTTGTTTTGACTGAAGTTCCTTCTTTAAAAGGCATTTCAGAGTCAAAAAATTTGTATGAACTTTTTTTTGACTGAATTGCCTTTTTTTTTTTGACTGGAATTCCCGGAGCCGTAATTAATATGAAATTAGAAAAGTAAAACAATACTTTAAAACCTTCTTTCAAAATTTCCAATATATAAATTTGGTATAGAAAGAAATTTTTATCATTATGATTAATCATTCAGAAAGGATTTTACAAAACTTACCAGAATTTCGATAATATATATATATATATATATATATATATATACGGAAAGTGCTGGTTTGTTAATGTAAACGCATTTCGATAAAATGGTTAAAGAAAGTTATACTAATTTCGAAAAAGAAAAATATCTCGGAATTTTATCGCCAGCTATTTTATTATAACGTGTGTATTTAGGATATTTTTTTTTGTTAGTTCAATCTGTTGTTAATCAAAACAGATAATTTTCAGATGTTAGTTTTTTTTTTGTTATTACTTCACCTGGAAGCATAAGACTTCATCTGCATCTCACTCGTTTAGTTGGTGTTGTTCTTATATACTATTCCATGTGAGATAATACATTTTCCTAGTTCCAGACGTACCGATCGTTTTCAGGTGTTCGTGGGACGACCTCTTGATCTTTTACATTGATGATTCCATTCTAATGGCATTCTAAGAATGTTGTCGGTTTTTTTCCTAATAGTATGTCCAATTCAATTGCACTTGGCGTCGCTTAATCTGTGTTCCACAAATGGCGGTTCTTCTCTTGTAATTTTTAACAGATTCACGTTCCTGATGGTGTTTGGCGCAGAATATTTCACATATATGGTACAGAGACATTTGTTGATAAAGACAGGTTAGTTTACAAAATGGTATTTTTTTTTTAGTTCAAAGTTAATTTAGTATATAGTCAGATTATCTGATTAAGCATTTACCATGTCTAATAAAAATATATACAGAAGTTTTTCATGATTAGGGTCAATTTATTTTGATTTTCTATACACATAGTTTATTACTTATTCTAGCTATGTGGTTAGTTTTCTAAGTATTATTATTATTATTATAATTAATATAGTCATATAATTTTGTGGCACTCTGTAATTTAAATATTGTTTTCCTAAATTATTGTTAAATCGATGTAGATAATAAAAAAAAATTATGTTCATGTCATTGACATTAAAAAATCTTCTTTTTTTTTTTTTGTGTTATTGGAAATTTTCGGATTTTCAAAAAAAAATATAATAATTTTGTCGAAAAATTGTTTTGAAAACAAAAAAATTGATTAATTAAATTACAAATATTTCATTAATATCAAAATACAGAGATGGAAACTGATATTTATTTGTAAATATATATTTAAACCGATAATGACAAAAAAAAAAAAAATTCAAAATTATATGTAAATTTTTAAATATTTAAATCTGAATTAAATATTTGTATGGAATTAAAGGATGAAGAACACCTAGAAAAAGCCAGCATCCTATTTCCACAACGAATTAAATTTTGATCTACTTGGATGGTTTTTAGCTAAAATAGTTTACTTTAGATTTATTCACATTGTGGGGCGTTCAGAAACTATATACCATTTATGTCTGTTTAGGTCGCATAACCGATAAATTGTTTAATTCGTATCTGTCAAGAGTGTCAAGTTTCTGACCATGGCAAGACCTCATTGTACACAATTTAAGCAGACTTGATTAAAAATTAAAGAAAATAAAAATAAAATAATAAAATATTATTTATAGAATATTAAAATTAAATAACCACAAAAATAAGAAGAATCAAAATGAACTAATTACTATATATAAAAAATATAAAATGAAAATAGATACTTAGCCAAAAATTATGAATGGAAAGGAATTAAATTTAAAATTAAATTTTGCACCGAAACATTAAAATCTATATATAGAAGCATTTAATCTCGCGGTTAAATTCAAATTATATAATGCCAGATAATTTCAAAATTTATTGTAATTAGTATACGGCAGAAGTTTTTTATTAAAGAACCGGTGAGCGATGATTACAAACACTAAAGCTAGTTCATTTATTTTAAATAAAATTTAATAGTTCACATGAGTGTCAATATATCATATAAATGATTAAGAAGAAACGTAAAACAAAAATAATTTATGAAATAAAAACGTTTAACAAAGACTTTTATTATGTATTAATATTTTTAACTTAAACTTTTTTCTAGTTTAACGTAACTAGATTCAATCTAGTGAAAATATTTAATTGAATTTATGGTCAACTCCTAAAAATATCAATTTATTTTTGCTATATTCTTTCCAAATTCGAAATTATTCAGAGTTTAACAATTAAAATATTGAATCTATTTAAATTGATTGAAATCTCAAAGTTAAGACAACTAGGTAATAATCAGTTTAAATATAGAAAATCAAGCTTGTTAATAAAACTGTACAACAAAATTGAAAATTTCTTACAAAAAAAAAGTAGCGTTGCTTTTTAGTTTAGTTTACAGATACATAATTTAATAAAATATATATTTTGTGACAATATTTTAATATTGTAGTAATTCCCCAGTACTTGATTGCTGGAATTCCAGGTGGTCCGACTTTATTGCAGGTAAATTCGCTATACATTTCACTGATCTTACAACTAGATTTTCATGATTTCTAACTTTTATAACTGAATTCACTAGATTCTCAATATTTTATTACTGAATTTCATAGTGTTTTTCACTCTTTTACAATTAAATTCGCTAGATATGACCTTTAAAATAACTAGAATTTAAGTATCTAGATTCTAGATAATTAGTCAAAAAAATAAACTTTTACTATAGATCATTTATTTCACTGTTATTCTATTTCGAATTGAACATTGAAATATTTTCAACTTAGAATTATCTAGTCAAATATTTTAACTAGATTTTTAACTAGAAATCTAGGAGTTCTGCTTCTAGTTAAAAACACTCAGGAAATCTGCTTCTAGTTAAAACATTAAGTTTTTTTTTTAAGATCAGCTGCAGAAAAACCACGTCTATTATTGTACCAGAAAATGAAACAATTTTATAAAATTGAAATCCTGAATCTGGTGATAAATTTCTTACTAAATTATCTGATTTACAAAGTTTTTGGGATTTATGGTTAAACTGCAAGTTGATGATAACGATTCAATTTTTAAGGAAATTTAGTTATTGAAGGTAAAATGATTGGAAGAGGTTAGATGATTTTGTTGTTTTTAGTTATAACCAGGATCTAAACTTATTATAGGCGACCTATACTATTACCTTCTAATTCGAAGAATAGAAATAGAAATCCTAAAGATATACTAGCTACTGGAAATAAATCAAGGAAATTGGATTTAGCTTAGCTAATAATTCAATATTTTTGAACTACTTACATAAATTTAAAACCAATTTTTTGCTGATGTTTACTGTTTTGTGTTACTCCTAAGATGGAATAAACTGCATAATTGCATAATGGTATATATATATATATAAGTTTGCATTTATGTAGATGATAAGCAAGACAATTGCGTCCCGTATTGATTCTAAAAAGTACCACCGCTTCTGTTACTTAATTTGGAAATAGAAAAATATCTCGGAATTTTATCGCCAGCTATTTTATTATAACGTGTGTATTTAGGGAATTTTTTTTTTGTTAGTTCAATCCGTTGTTAATCAAAACAGATAATTTTCAGAGGTTAGTTTTTTTTTTGTTATTACTTCACCTGGAAGCATAAGACTTCATCTGCATCTCACTCGTTTAGTTGGTGTTGTTCTTATATACTATTCCATGTGAGATTATACATTTTCCTAGTTCCAGGAGTACCGATCGTTTTCAGGTGTACTTGGGATGATCTATATTGATCTTTTACCTTGAGGACACCGTTGTGATATATCATCGCGTATTCTTTTACCAGTGCGGGTAATACGTTTTGTGTATATATGTCCCAGTATATTTGCTATTACTATTATAATATAAATGAAATCGAGGATAATTTTAATATAGTTATGTTAAACAAAAATGAACCATTAACCATAATATAATTGACATTATATAATTTTAGAATAAATATGAAATATTACTGCGATAAGGTACAATATTTTGTAAATTAAATTAAATATTTTAATGTTATCATCTTTTTGTTCAATTTAATTATTACTTACTCTACATATTTTATTTTGGTTAATTGGAAAATATAATAAAATTTTTTTTTTTTTTTAGAAAAACTTACTAGACAAAATATAATTTTATTATATAAATGTAGACAAATCGAAATATTTTAAAAAAAATTGTAACGAAAAATTATCTCTTGAATTCGTTTATGGGCTGATTTCACAGTGAAAGTTTAAGCGTTTTTGTCAGAACAATATTAATTTTGTATATTTAACATAAATTTTATAGGTTTCTCAAATCAAAAAATCTTAAAAATCTGGAAAGTTAGATTAAACTTAAGCTATAGATAAGTAAGAGCTTTAAATTAAATTTTGACAATAATTTTATTATTAAGTGTAATACAAATAAATTAGAAAATTAATTTACATTTAAAAGTTATTAGTAAAAAAAAAGTTAAGCTAAAATTAATTTTACGCTGTTTCTTTTTCTCCATATTTTTTAAAATTTTGTAATTTTTTATATATTTTAAAACGTACACACACACATACACACACACAGAAATAAAATATACACGTACAATAACTTAAAAATTTCAATGTTACATTAATTTTTATAATATACATTTTCATTCACAATAACATTATTATCAATTATTTATTCACAATAATTCACATTTTATTTTTTGTTTTTTTTTGGTTTACGCTAAGCTTAGGGAAAATTTTGATTGAGAAACCCGAGCTTAAATTGCCAGTCTTAAATTAAAGAATCGGTTTTAGTTAAATATAAAATTAAGCTACTGCTGTGAAATCGGTCATTAGGAAAAAAAAAACAATATAGTTAATCTATAATATTAAAATAATAAAGTTGAACTTATGACGACTAAGTATAATTATCTGTTTAAGAATTCCATAGAAACTACGTATAAATATATTGCTATAATTATTTTTTCATAAACAGATCTTAAAATCTGTTTTTAATTAATTTTTAGGGTTTGTATAAAGAAAACATTAAATAAAATTATTCTATATTTATTATTTATTATCATTTAAATTGAAGTTTTTGAAAAATATGAACTATATATAGATTTTTTTTACCTAGTATACGTACTCGTTCAACTCGTACTCGTTCAAATGCATTTTCATCATTTTCTGGAAAAAAGAAACAATATCAATTTAATTTTTTTTTTTAATTTACCAGATCCTATATATAAATAAATGTTGTTATATTTAATGGAAAACATCAAACAACATATAAACGATTTGTAAAATACAATCAAAACTTATGAAATTTTTAATTTAATTTTATATGAAATTTTATAATGATTTAGTTGACGCAAATGTTCCATTAACTTTTATTCCTTAAGGAAGAAAATGCATTGATGAATGATGAATAACACCTGGACTGCAGGACTGTTGTTAAAACTATAAAATTTAAATTTAATAGTATATAGAAAACTATGAACTATGGTGTCATTTCATTTGTTAGGATTATAAGATTCATATTCAATTATTTAAAAAAAAAAAATCTGAGTACATATATATTACAATTTGGTGATTGATAGATTTTATTATGATAATTGGGTTTATTTAATATCATCTAAATTGTTGTAGAAATGGTAGCTATATAGAGTTTAATATTTTATAGAGATTATCAAAACATTCGTATCAGATTTGAATCAGATAAATAATATACTTTAAATATATTATAAAATTATACTATAGATATAAAATTAATTAAATGGTAATTAAATTACTTTTTGTAACTATATTTGATGTTTTATAATTATTATTTATATATATTCCCAGTTAGCTAAATTTCAATATTATATAGTAATTAGGAAATAGTTTTTCGAGAAAATTGTCTTGTCGTATATTTATAATTTTTTTAAATATATGTGGGAACGCAAGAGACCACTTACGATCTTAAAACGATCTATATATTTAGCATCTATATAGCAATTTACTCTTATCCAAATCTTATTAACTTAAAGAAGCTATATATATATGAATGTTTGCGAGAACCAATTATATTGGCCATTATTCCGATAGTGAAATTTTAACCATATTTCCCAGAAAATGTTTGTAAGGCAATCACATGATTCTGCTGATGGTTGTTTCTTTTTCATTTAATCACAGCTCTAAACCTATTTTTTTTTTTTTTTTTGGTTGAAGTGAGTAATTCAAAGAACTGTGTCCTGTCCTGGTTACGATCCTATAATGTCATAATATTATATAAATTCTAATGATTTTGATATTTTGGTTTTTTTATTAATTAAATTAACTAAATAATTAGTAAATTTAAAAATTAATAAGATTGTTACAAAAAAATTAAAAAAAAAAAAAAAAAAAAATTAAAAATTTGAAAAAAAAAAAAAAAATTGTTGCTATGCTTTTTTCATAAAATATACTGATAAAATTCAAATTTTTATGATGAATGATTAGAATGTAAATATATATATATATATATTTTTAATATTAAATATGTGATTACTTAGAAATTTATATCTGCTTTCTCTCTTTCTCTATATGTGCATATCACCACCCCAGTTCTATTCCGTTTAATAGACCATTAGAATTAAATATAAAATTTTCCTATATATAATATAATATAGTAAATAATTATTTTTACTTATACATTGCTGCATTAATTTTATTACCATAATATTATAATTTATTATATAATTACCAATAAATATAAGATTTAATTAACGCCATAATTTATACGCAGTAAAAGAAATTAATTTGAAATTTTTTGTGGTACTGGTTCTTGTAATGCTTCGGTTAAATAAATGCATTACATTATAATTTATAAATATAACAAATTTATATTTTGTCCATTTTATTAGTTTATAATTATAATTTTTATTATAATAATTATTTAATTACATTACAATTGATGGCTTTCTATAACAGAACCATCTATAAAATATAAATATTAATATCGAAATGACTTCGAATCGAATCTTTTAGATTTAGTAAAAAGAAGGTAATAAAACAATTAAAAATAATAGAACTGGGGTGACGATATTATGTTTTATATATATATATATATATATATATATATATATATATATATATATATATATATATATATATATATCTGTTTATGTGTTTATTTATGAGTAACAGGCAGAAACATAACAACGCAGCCACCAGCAACAGAGCATCATTAAAATGTACCCTCTATATAGTACATTATATTAATCGTATAATTGTATAAATATATATATACATAATATTAACATGTACAAATATATATATATATATATTTTTTTTTTTTTTTTTCGGGGGATGAACCTATATAAGGTCCATCATCGTACACAAGTATTTTGAGTTCCTTGTAGATAGTGTTGTGGGAACGGTCGGTGCATATAAGTAGAATAAACCAAATAAAACAAAAAGAAAAGTGAAAATTATTTGTTTTTTTCTTTTTCATATTATACCAAAAAATTTTGTTTTTGGGAAATTTTTTTCCAAAACAAACAAACAAAATAGAAAATTCATTAAAAAAAAAAAAAACGGATTCAAAAAAACGTACGTGAAATATTATATGAAATCAGAAAATTAACAAAAAAAAAAAAAAATTTAAATAAAAATTCTAAGAAAATTAACAAAAGTGATCAATTTTTTAAAAATATTTTTTTTTTTTTTTTTCATTTTTATTTCGTACAGTTTTAATGATGGGGACATCAAATCCTTGTCAATTTCCAAAACAATTTCTTTATGGAATTATTTTTGTTTTATTTATTCTAAATGGATTAAGTGCTGGTAAGTGTGTAAAAATAAATAAAATAAAAATAAATAAAAAAAAAAAAAAAACAAAAAAAAAAAACAATAAAAATAATCAACAGAGAAAAAATAAATAATAAAAATTTATAAAAAAAAATAAAATAAAAATTAACTTTTTTAAAAAATCTTAAATTTTTTTTATAAATGTCCTTTTTTTTACATTAATTTTTTAATTTTTTTTATAAATGTCCTTTTTACATTAATATTAAATATATTTTGAATTTTGATATTTACTAAAAAAAAAAAAAAATATTAAATTTTTTACATTTTTCTTCTTCTTTTTGTTTTGTATTTTTGTTGTTAAAAAATTTTTGCATAAAAATAAAAAGAAGATAAAAAAACATAAAAAATTAAAAAAAAAAAAACCGAAAAAAAAATTGAAATTAAAGAATTTTATATAAAGAATAAAGAAAATATTATTTATTATTTTATTAAGATAATTGGACACTTTATTAAAATAAATATTTACAAATTTAAATTTAGAGTTAAATATAATTTTTTTTTTTATTTTATTTTATTTTTATTTATTTATTTATTTATTTATTTTTTTTGTTTGTTTTTGAAGCTCCCCCTTATAAAAATGTGATTTAAAGATCTCGTTAGCTTTGATGTTATTTATATAAATCATTTTTTTTTTTTTTTTTATTATTATTTTTTTTTTAAATATTATATACTACTTAATTTAAAACAATCAAAATGATTATATCCGGTTAAATATATTATTACCAAATTAATATTTAAACGCTCATAAAATGATTAAATTGATATATAGAATATGTATATTAAAATAATGTTCGTAGAACTATAGAGAAATTCCCAGATTTATCATAAATCTTTAAATGAGTTTTTTTTTTTTTTTTTTTATATGTAATTTTGACCTCTATCATTATTATTTAAATATAAATCTATTTCATTGACTTAAAAAAAGACAGAGTTGTTAAATAATGCATTATTTTGGTAATGTATATATCAATATCATTGCTCCAGTATCAATTACTTCATTTGAATTACTTTAATGCACAGTCCGCTATTGTAATACTGAAAAGATTTAAATACGAAAATGCCCTCTAATTCTGCAGTAATGCATTATTTCAACTATATTAAAAGTAATGCATTACTTTACTGCATTCCAATAATTTTTAGAAATTTGTAATTACTTTGAAATATTATAAAGTAATTATAGGTAATTCATTAAATTACTAAATATTGTGTTTAGTACTTCAAAGTTTTTAATGGAAGAACAGAGTAATGGTAAAAAAAAATACTTCAAATTAATTACAGAATTTAAATAATTACTGGAATGCAGTTAAAGTAATGAATTACTTTTAATGCAGTTAATGTAATGCATTACTGCAGTATTAGCGGGTAATTTTGTACTCGAAATTTTTTCAGTAAAAATTACTTGTAAAAAAGTAATGCTTTCAAAATTTGAATTACTAAGTAATAATACAATATGCATTACTTTTTCAATGCATTATTTAACAACTCTGCCAAAAAAAAAGTCAAAACGGCTTAAGTCTAAAAATGATAGTTTTCAATTAAAAAAAAAAAAAAACATTTATTTTATAAGTTATTGAATAAAATGATTTAAAAATAATTTTTGAGGTCTGGATTTATATATTAAGATTTATAAATATACAATTTTGGTCAATTCGTAAATTTAATTAAGATTTTTGAAACTATTATATATGTAAACTGTTAAATTTTAAAATAACCCTGTTTCAAGTCACTTAAGGTATTTTTCTTAAACACAATTTTTATATTTTTGGTTTGTTTTTTTTTTTTTTTTTTTTTTTTTTTTCAATAATAGCTTAAAACGACTTTATATAGTTAGCAAAATATACTAAAATGAAAATACCGGAAAAATAGCTTTCTCTTATATGGATAAAGATCGTTATTATACAATAATTATTATACTTTAGATTTATTTATAATAAAACTAAAATCAACATATGCAAAAATATGAAAATTTTGAAGGTTTCAAGTTCAAATTATTCTAACTATGGCTTTATGCTATTAAGAAATATGATCTTTGGTTTTATATGAAAAGACGATAGGGGAATACAATAAGCATAATATAAAACTAATTTCATGTTTAAATCGACTTACACTATTTTGCAATTTTATTCTGCATTATTATATACGACAATGATAAATTATAAAAATTAATTATAATAATAATATATTTCAAAAAAAAAAAAAAATATAATATTATTATTATAACCAATTAAATTAATTAGTTATGTTATATATTATCTTGGTAATATCTATAATTGCTACCATATATTTGGTAGTATCATGACATATAGGCGTGCGCAAGACTTTTACCAGAATAAATCAAAATGAAAATTTCAAAAATTGTCAGAATATTATGTTTCATCAAAATTAGCCATGTTGACAATCACAAATTATTCATCTTTAACTCAAAAAATTTATAAAATATTGTTCTTATATTTCGTCTACTAATCAATGGACGATTATAGTTCCATTAAATCTATTATTAAATACCGATTAATGCTGTATTAAATTCAGTCTAATATATCTATTATATGTAGTTAACCACAAACCCGATTTTAACCCTTGCCCAGAATAATAAATATACCTATACCTACTGGATACAAAACAGAACTGAAAGTATCAGTGCAAGAATAAGTGGCCAAAAAAAAAAACAGAAGGTTAAAATACCAATAAATCCTGTATTAAATCATTCTTTCGATAATGAGCAAAATTTCACAAAAATTAAACATGGGAAAAATGATTTTTCAGACAGTTAGGTTAGGTTAGGTTTTAAGAAGGGTGCGTGAAGATACAAGTTCAACACGCATCACGAGAGATCTCGATGGATCCATTGTGGTCCCTATACAAGGTTCAAAAACTAAGCACCTATCCTATCAAAAATTCTACTTATCTTTATGAAGAGAATAGTTCTCCATAAAGGTAGTGTTGAAAGAGACATCCAACCGTGCAGTACGTCACATCGGAAGCATTGATACCTTAAGACAGTTTAGTATATTATAAAGTTGTTCGAGGCTGACGTTTCATTTTTTTTTTTTTTTTTTTTTAAATTAATATAGAAAATTCAGCAACCTGAAGGTAGCCCGCAGAATTATATATGAGTTGGCCATGTCTAACCATTAAGCGAACAGTTGTTACTATAAATTTAGTTCGTTATATATTTGAATTACACTATACAGACTTCAGTAATTATGATAGTGTAATTGCTTTCTTTAACTTTAGGATGAGAAATAATGCCATATAAATTGCGTTATGATCATCATATCGCCCACCCACAATACAAGACTTGTCATGAGGTTACAAGACTGTAATTGCATTTTGACTCTATATTTATAAGTTCTTTTTTAGGACATAGTTTCTAAAATACTTAAAAAAAAATACTGAATGTTGAGAGTAACTGGGGGGGTAATCATTTTTTTTTTTTTAATATAATTAATTTGGTATAAATATAAATAATTATATAATTTGATTAATTTTAATTATTTATTATTATAATTAATATTTTTTTTACTATATATTTTTTTTTTTTTTTTATTTAATTTATAATTATATAGAAACTTGCCGAAAAGGATGTCCAAAATGTAAGTAAAATATTCAAGATTTTATATAAATGTTATGATTTTTTAAAATTAATTTTTACAAAAAAAAAATTTAATTTAATTTTTTATTTCAATTATATAAATTTAGCTGATTTGGAAAAATTAAAATATTTACCTGGTAATGTTTATGAATATAAATTTGATAGTATCATAACAATTGGTGTTAATAATAATGATGGTGATGAAACATCATTAAAATTAACTGGTAATGCTAATATATATGCTGAAGGTAATTGTGGTTATACATTAAAATTAGATAAAATTAATGTACAAACAACCCGTGAATCATTACATAAACAATTAACAAATGGTATTAATGAACCAGTACAATTTACATTAACAAATGGTGAATTAGATACAAAAATTTGTACAGATCAAAATGATAATGAATATGCATTAAATATAAAACGTTCAATAATATCATTATTACAATCAACTGATATTAATAAAAAATATGAAACAGATATATTTGGTATATGTCCAACATTAAAAACAATTGATTTAACAACTGGTAATATTATATCAACACGTAATTTAAATTTATGTACATATCGTGAAAATATTGTAAATGGTTTAATGAATGGTATTATTAATGAAAAATCAAATATTAAATCATCATCATATTTATTAGGTGATTATATTAAAAAACAAAAATTAATTAATGGTATTTATGATAATATTGAATTAAATGAAGAATATAAATTTAATCCAATACCAGATAATTATGATAATATTAATAATAATAATAATAATAATAATAAAAATATTATTAATGTTAATGTTAAAACAAATATGAAATTATTAACAAATGGACCATCACAAAAATTACCACAATTAAATAAAAATAATATTAAATTAAATACAATTATATTTCAACATCCAGCACCATTACCAATTAAAAATTTAGATATAACTAAAAAACAATTAGATAAAACAATTAATTTATTAAATGATTATGCAAAATCTGATTCAGCTAATCATTTTAATGAATTAATACGTTTAATGAGATATTCAGATTATAATACATTAAATGAATTATCATTACATCAACATCAAAATAAAAATTTAGCTAGAAAAGTTTATTTTGATGCATTATTTCGTGTTGGTACATCCGAATCAATTAAATCAATTGTCAAACAAATGCCAAAAATGAATGAAAAAGAAAAACGTTATGCATTTATATCATTTAATTTAGTTGAAACAGTAACTAAGGATGCTATAGTCCATGTATCGGTGAGTTTTTTTTTTTTTTCATAAATATTACTTTATATAAATTATATATATATATATATATATAGATTAGAATTATTTAATATATAGAGTTGTTTTAAAGTACCGATACTGTACTGTTTACCAGGGAGTGGGCCCCCATCTTCACAAAATTTATGAACTAAACAAAATTTTGACAAAAATTTTCAATTTATAAACGAAAACTTTAATTCATTTGCAAAAAAATTGTAAAATTGATTGAATTGACGGTGGCGTGTAAATGTAGTATTACTATATATGCAGTGATGCATTAAGTAGCGGATTTAACTACATACCGAGGCATCAATATATCGCGCTTAGTTAGGTTAGGTTAAAAGTGACGGTAGAAAAATCACGCATAGACCACCACGGGTCCTTAGCGATACCACTGTTAACTGCTAGTGAACATTTGACAAGTTGTCTCGCATCAGGTTTAGGAAATTGGTAGCCTCCGCGAATTTGAGAAGAGCTCTCAATTTACATTTGGCCGCCTCATCCAGATCTGTGAGGAATGCCCGACCTAGTATTAGCGACCTTCTGCGTGCTAGGGCCAGACAGCCTCACAGAATATGATCTAGGGTTTCTTCTCGCCCCATGTCGTTGCAGTATCTGCAGTGGTTTGTGTTGGTGAGACCCATCCTGTGTGCGTGTTTGCCAATCAAGGAATGTCCGGTAGAAATCGCTCTTAGTTGATCGCAGTAAAAAAAAATTGAAATATGTAATTGTAAATTTTTGAAACTACATAAAATATATGGGAAAAAATGCTAACAATTGAGATCAAATTGCTTGAAATTTTTTTTTTTCAATAATATTAAAAGCCCATTGGCTTGTTAAGGCTGGGCTATATATTTTCTATCAGTTCAGTTCATAGTTTCGATTCCATTTGACTGGTTAAGTAGACTGGAAGATATAGCTATCGATTGTAATCGATTAAATGAAATATTTTAACTGTCAAATTTCATTCCTCTTGAGATTGCTTTCAGTTTTTGGATTCGTAAAATTCCAATCGTTCCAAACTCTTTCGATTCGATTCATTCCGATTCGACCTATATATAACCAAGATTTTTATTTTAAATAAATAACGATACAAAAAATCAATATTACTTGGTTTTTAAGGTGCCCGCGAATTAATGGCGCCATCACTGGGTTGCAAGCAACTAATTTAACCTAATGAATAATGAAAGGCTTGGCTAGTTTTTTATAATATAGTCGGTTAATTTTCAAACTTTTATATAGAAAATGAAATTTTTCAGTCTTTATATCGGGGAATAGCTTCACATTCACAAAGGAATATGTTTTCAAGCATTCTTTTTCATTTGAGTAGAATTGACAATTACTATAAGTTATCTGACTTTCAAATTTTTTTTTTTTATAATATGTTTGGTATTTAAGTTAACAGTGACCAATTGATTATATCAAAAAGTATGTCTCTATAGATAGAGAACAAAATTCATAATAAAAGTTTTTATTTTAGTCTTTAATTTCACAATTTCGTGATTAAATCCCATACAAGTCTTTTAAAAAAGAGCAATTTCTATAGTAATTAATTATAGGTTAGATTAAGAAAAGGTTGCGTAAAGATCTGTGCTCATCAGACATCACAACTGATCTCGATGGAGCCATTATTGTGTTCAGAGTTTTGTAAGATTTCAAAAACTAACGACTAATTGTAAATGCTATCAAAAAAAAATTCTGCTTACCTTTATGAAAAGAGAACAATTCTCTATACAAAGGCAGAGTCTTGAAAAAAGTTGTGACCAATCGTACAGTACGCGTCATATCCCTATAGTATTATCCATGGGAATTTCAATTATTGGCCTAATGTTAATATTTATATATAGTAATCGACAAGTTCATCGTCATCGGTACGTAATTTATAAGTAAAAAAAAAAATTCAATGAACTCGTTTTCAAATGAACTTGTTTTCGATGAAGTCGACGGGAATCTTTATTTTTAATATACAAATCTAAAATATTTTTATTAATATTATTAAAAAAATCTAATTTACTTAATTTTTTTTTTTTTTTTTTTTGATTATTTATTTTATATATTAGACATTATTAACAGAAAAATCACCACGTGAAGCATATTTATCAATTGGTAATTTAGTTAATAAATATTGTAAAAATGAAAATTGTGATGAATCAAAAGAAATAAATGCCATATCAAAGAAATTTATTGATAATTTAAAAGAATGTAAATCAAATACAAAAATTGAAGAAGATCGTATTATTGGTGTATTAAAAGGTATACGTAATACAAATATAATAGCTAAATCATCTGTACAACAATTAATTAAATGTGTTCAAAATGATAAAAGTAATAGATTACGTGTTGCTGCATTACAAGCATTTACAGCATCTAGTTGTAATGAAAATATACAAAATGAATCAATTAAATTATTAAAAGATTATAATGAAGATAGTGAAATACGTATTGAATCATATTTAGTACTTGTACAATGTCCAAATATTAATATTGCAAATCAAATTGCTGATATTATAAATAATGAAAAAGTTAATCAAGTTGGTGGTTTTATAACAACACATTTAAAAGCAATACGTGATTCTACAGATTTTACAAGAGAATCACAACGTTATCATTTATCTAATATACGTATAATAAAAAAATTTCCAATTGATCCAAGACGTTATTCATTTAATAATGAATTATCATATGCAATTGATTCATTAGGTGTTGGTGCTAGTATTGATTATAATTTAATATATTCACAAAATGGTTTTTTACCACGATCTGGTAAATTAAATTTAACAAGTGTTATATTTGGTCAAAGTTTTAATACATTTGAATTGAATGTACGCCAAGAGAATTTAGAAAACATAATGGAATATTATTTTGGACCAAAAGGTTTTTTAAATAAAGAACCACAAGAAATATTAGATCAATTATTTGAAACACAAGATGTAAATAAGGAACGTACAAAACGTAATATTAATGATGATACATTAAAATTATCAAAAAAATATAAAACATATGGTAATCATAAATATAATGATGATATTAATTTAGATTTATCATTAAAATTATTTGGTTCAGAATTAACATTTTTAAGTCTTGGTAATAATATACCAACATCAGCTGAAGAATTAACAAATGAATTAACAAAAATTTTAATGAATTATAAAAATGGTTTAAAAAATTATAATAATTTATATGAATATCATACAATGTTTTATGATATTGAATATGTTTATCCAACTGGTATTGGTTTACCATTAGAAATAATTGGTCAAGGTACAACAACTGGTAAAATTGATTTATTAACTGAAATAAATATTGATGAAATATTAGATAATCCAAAAAATTCTAAATTTCATATTAAATTAATACCATCAATGAATATAAATATTAATGGTAAATTACGTATTGATGGTGGTGTATTATCAACTGGTTTATTAATCCAATCAAATTTACATTCATCAAGTGGTGGTGATATTAAAATTGATATTATAAATGATAGTAATGGTTTTAATATTGATTTAAATTTACCACGTAATGAATTAAAATTAATTGAATTAAAACATAATATTGATTTTTATATATCAGAAAATGATAAAGAAATTAAATTATTACCATTTAAACAAAATATAAAAAAACGTAAACCAATTATTCAACCAAATTGTTTTGATCAATTACAAATATTTGGTTTAACAATATGTTATACATCACATATACCCGAATTACAAAATAATTTATTATATCCATTTAATGGACCAATACATATTGATTTAATATTACAAACCGAACGTAATATTAATATTAAAGGTTTATATAATATGTATCCAACACATCAAAGTTGGCAATTATTATTTAATACACCAAATAGCCAAAAATCACATAATACAAAATTACAATTTGATTTAGGTGTAACACCAAAATTATATTCACGTTTAAATTTCATTAATCCAGAAAAACAATTTGCAATTGAAAGTGGTTTACAAAATGATAATAATGAATTTAATATTTATGGTCAATTAGAAATTGATAATGAAATAACATTACGAAAAATTGGTTTTCATAAAAATGGTAACGAATATATACCAATAATACAAATGTCAGATCATAATGGTATTAAAAATGATATTGGTGGTTATAAAGCTGATGGTAAAGTAATTGTAACAAAATTAAATGATAATTCTGATAAATATGATTTTCAAAATTTCCGTTTAATAAGACCAAATAATGATGCAACAATTATAAATGGTTGGATTATAAATGAAAATGGTTTTAAAAGTATATTAAATATTCAAGATGGTACATATCGTTATAAAATTGATTCAAATTGTAATATAAATAGTGATAATGGTTTTTCAATTGGTGCATTTATAACAAATGATGATAAACCAGATCAAACAACTGGTGGTAGTTTATTATTAAATTTTGGTGATAAAATGGTAAGTTTAATTAATTATATATTTTTAAAAATTTTATAAATTTTTTTTTATTAATTTTTTTTTTTTTTTTTTTTTATATTATATAGTTGAAACATGAATTAAAACTACAATCTGGTGAACATGAATTTAATTTACATAATGAATATAATTGTAATACAGATGATGATAAAAATGAATATAAAAATTGTAAATTTATAAATGATTTAAATATAAAACATAAAAATCATATTACAATATCTGGTAAATTAAATGCTGAATTAAATGATAAATTACGTTTATATGATATTGAATTAATTAGAAATGATAAACGTATATCATATAATTATAAATTACAATATAATATTAAAAATATTGGTGATTATGATTTAAATATTAATATGAAATTAAATCGTCATTTTATTGATATGAAATTAAAAAATGATATTAAAAATGGTAAAAATTTAATTGATAATATATTAATAACTAGTTGGGGTACAAAATTAATATGTAAAGGTGATATAAATCAATCAATTAAATTACATGATACAAATATTAATTTAAATGGTTTAATACAAATAACACCAAAAGATAAAGAAATGAATTGGTTATTAAAATTATTAAATACAAATGATAAACATAAAATTGAATTTAAATTAACAACATTACCAACATCAGATAATAAAAATGATATAATACAATTAAATATTGATATTAATAAACCAATTGATAAAACAACAACTGGTAATATTAATTTAAAAATATTAGATTTATTAATAACAAAAGGTAATTTTAAATATAATAAAAATGGTCATGGCGATATATCATTATTAATAAATTTAATTAAATCAAAAAATGATATTAAATTTGATACAAAATTTATAATATTATCACCAAAATATGATATCGATACAATTATTATATTTAATAATGATAAAAAAATTCAATATAAAACTGAAAATATTATTGATATTAATAAATTCAATACAAAAAATTTAATTGATATTGGTAATGATAAAATTGAATTTAATGCTAATGGTAATATTAAAGGTAATAATATTATTTATGATAGTGATATTGATTTTAAATTTGATTTAAAATTACCAACTGGTCGTAAAATAAATGGTAATGGTAAACGTAAATTATCATTAAAACAAAAAACTGGTAATTTAGATATATTATTACAAGATATAACACCAAATAATAAAAAACGTTCATTAACAATTAAAGGACAATTAACTGATTATATACCAAAACAAAAATTATTTAATATTAATTATAATATTAATTATATTGATTTAAATGATAATACATTAAATATTATATCAAATATTAAAAATTTACAATTAAATAATAATTATAATAATGGTAAATTATCAATACAATTAGATGGTACATTATTAACAGATAAAATTGATATAAATATTAATTTAGATGAATATTGTCCAGAACATGCAATATTTAATATAAATAATAAATATGGTAATAAATTAAATTTAATTATTAATGGTAATTATCAATTAATGACTAATAATAAACCATTTAAATATGATATTAAAACAATATTAAATATACCAAATAATCAATATAAAAATTATATAATTGAATCAAATGGTAAATATAAACAACCAATTAATGATAATGATATTTATGATATTGATTTAAATATATTATATAAATATGATAATAATGAATTGAAATTAAATAGTTATATTAAAGGTAATAATATTAATGGTGAATATATGATTGAAACAAATTGTCCATGGCATAATACAATTAAATTAAATGGTAATTATTTACAAAATATAAATAATGATAATGGTAAATATCAATATAATATAAAATATAATTTCAATAATAATATTAATATTGATACTGAATTTAATTTAAATTATCAATTAAATAATTTAATTAATTTAAATTATAAATTATTAACAAATTATGATAATATTAAAAATATTGAAATTATATTTAATTGTAATCATAATATTGATATAAATCAATATAAAACAATAACACAATTTAATTTAAATAATAATATATATAAATTAAATACAATTATTGATTTAAATGATATTAAAAATGGTATAAATTTAATATATGAATCACCAAATATAAATAGTAAATTAAATGGTTTAATTGAATATAAAAATCATAATAATATATTTATAATATTTGATTTAGATAATTTTTTTAATATTGATTTAATTAGTAAAACTGAATTAAATTATCAACAAATTGATGATTTTTATATTAAAATTGATATTAATTCAATTAAATTAAATTTAAATAAATTACATATTGATATAAATACAATTAAATCAAATAATGATCAACAAAATAGTAAAAGTATACAATTTAATATAAATAATTCAAATGAAAATATATTAAATGGTTTAGCACAATTTAATATTAAAAATGAAAAATATAAAAATATAATTGAAGGACAAGGTACAATTAAATATTATAATAATGATTATAATGTTAATATTAAATTAATAAATCAATTATATAATATGATTAATGATAATGAAAATGGTTTTTCATATAATTTTATTGGGAAATTTGGACCAAAAAATATAATATCAACAATTAAAATGACAACGAAAAATTTCCATATTAAATTGGCAGCATGTGAAGATAAAAAACAATGTACACATTTTGAAATTGAATCTGTAACAACATCAGATAAAAATGATTTAACACAAGGACAACATAAATTATTAATATTAATTAATTTATTAGAATTAGGCTATCCATATGAATTTGAATTAACATCAAAAACAACATATAAAGGTTATAAAATATTACATGAAATTGATATGAATATAATATCAAATAATAATAATAAATATGAATTTTCTGCTAATTTACAATTAAATCATTGTTTAATTAAATTTAAATTACCAAAACGTTCAATTGTATTTGAAATTGTTAATAGTTTACCAAAAAATAATCATATATTTGGTAAATATGAAAATTCAATAACATTTTATTTTGATAAAGATAATAAACCAAATGATAAAACACAATTATTATTTATAAATAATATTGGTGGTATTAAGAATAATGCAATTAATACAAATTTTATAATTGAATTTCAACATCCAACAATTCGGAAATTATCAATAAATGGTAAAATTGAATTAAATCAAAATGATCATTTAGCACATAGTTATATTGAATTTGATATATTTAAACAAGCACAATCAAAAATTATTGGTGATATGAAATTAATTGGTAATAATTTAAATAATAATGGTTATAATTTAACAACTGAATCACAATTATTTAGTGATGGTTTAGGTTTTAAATATTTAACAAATTCACATTTATCAATATTATTTGATAAAAATGAATTAACAACTGGTACAAATATTGAATCAATTGGTACAGATATGAAATTCTCAACATATTTATTAGCTAATCGTAATAAATTTGATTTATTAATAAATGGTTTTAATTATGAAATAATTAAATTAAATTGTCAATTAAATTATCCATCACATAAAATTAAAATAATAAATAAATTACATTTATTTAATACAAAACCAATTGAAATGTTATGTGAATTAGAGCCACGCGGTGGTAAATTTATAATTAAACGTAATGGTATGTTTGATGCAACTGGTGAAATAAAAATTGGTAAAGATGCAACATTTATTGTTAATGGTTATGGTAAAAAATTATATAATGGTAAAATAATGTTAGATACAGCTAATTTATTAACAACAACATATGAAGTAGAAGATGATAATATTCGTACATTTTTGGTAAATTTATATTTAATTATTTTTTATTTATTTATATATTTAATATTATTTTTTTTTTTTTTTTAAATTTTTTAGCATGATGCTGAAAATGAATATAGTAATGATCGAAAACATGCAATTGAAGAAATTGATAAACAATTCCGTAAATTAAGTGATGTTATTGTACAGCGGATTCAAGGTGCTAAACAAAGTGTACCAGATTTTACAAAATTACGTACAAATTATGAAAATAATTTAAATGCAATTGTTAAAGAATTAGAAGAAGATCCAGCATTAAAGAAAATCATTGATATTTAGTAAGTTTTATATAATTTTATAAAATATATATAAATACTAATTGTCCGTATGTCCATCCAGTTTTATTGTCCATTCTATTCTATGTTAAAGGTATATATATCCTCTCTCTAGTTAATCAGAATTGTTATGCTATATTTTTTTGAAGCCCAAAAATCTCCAAAAATAAACTTTTCGATTTTTTTAGAATGAGCCATAAACTAAACCTTATTAATTGAGATGGCCAGAAATCAGAAATCGACCCCGGTTCGATTTTAAATAATTTTGAAAGAAGTAATTAAAAATGCTTGGTTTGATTAGAAATGAACTTAATCAATCTAACCAAAAAAGTATGTACCTATATATAGGAAGAGAACAAAACTGAAGATTAAATACCACAATTTCAAAATTAAATCTTACAAACAGTGTTGCATTTCTGTTACGCCTCTAGGCAATGTATACTGAAGCGCTCTATAATTCTTAAAAAAAAAAAATGTATGTTTCAATCAGTGATTTGAAATTCAATCAATATGATTTATATATTGTTCAATAACAATCGACAAATCATTTTATATTGATTGTAATTTTTCAATTACTGGGCAATAAACTATATATACAACCAAAATCCAAAGTGGATTTCTAAAAATTTCATCATTAAAGAGCATTCGAGATGATTCATATTTGAATTATAATATTTTTAGGTTGGCTTCTAACTAGAAATGATACACGGTATCATTGTTTAGAAAGTTATTGTAAAACATCATAACGACAAGACCATTTCTAGTATCCTGAAGATTTTTAATGGACCGTCAATATATTTTCCCTTAGAACACAATTTTAATATGAAAATTTCTCAAAAATGAATTACTTTTTTAATATTCATTTTTGATTACAATAATTTAATTATAGATTTCTTAAATATCTTAAAATTTTTATTTAAGCGTTCCATTTCAAGCGTCCTATTTTAAATTGTGCCCCTAGGCAATTGCCTAAATTTTACTTGTTAGTAAATGCGCCCATGTCCACAAGTCACAACCATGAAGCTTTTATAGCTTTTCCACTTATGCAATTGAAGAATATTTGAATTTGAAAAAAAATTAATTCTTGTGGCATTTAATCTCCAATTTTGCGTTCATAAAATTTTATTTTATTATAACTTTTGATCTCTTTCTATTTAAAATATTTATTTTTGATATAACTTATCTGATATTTTTGTTTTGTAATTGCCTATTTTTAGGTGAACTTTTTAAATAATGTTTTACGTTATATTCAATTTTTTTTTTTTTTTTTTGCATATATATTTTTAAAACAATCTAAAATAATAATATAAATAATAATTTTTAATAACTATATAACTAAATAAATATAAATTAATTTTAGTTTTATATTTATACTATATTTATTTATTTTTTTCAGTCGCCAAGGATATGAAATTTTTGTTAAATTTATGACTGATTTTGTTAAAAAAATGACTGAATTATATGAAGATTTACAAAAATCTGTAACAGAATTTTATGAAAATATATCAAAAACAATTACAGATCAAATAATACCAATTGCAAAAGAATTCTTAAGTAAATTAACTGAAATATTTAGTGATTTATATATGGAAACAATGAAAATTATTGGTACAATATTTGAACGTGCATTAAAATCATTACAAGGTTTTAAAGAATATTTAATTAATTTAAGTAAACCATTTGGTGAATTATTAAAACCAATTGCTGATATGTTAAATGAATTATTTAAAAATATATCAAAAGAATGGAATGAATTATGGAAAGATATTGATGAATATTGGAATAAAATGCCATCTATAAAAGATATATTTAATAATGTTTATAATAAATTAATTAAATTACATAATATTGATGAATTATTAAATATATTACGTGAAATATTTAATCATTTAGAACAATGGACATTATCAAAAGAAGGACAAGAATTTTTAAATAAATTATATAAATATATTGAAAATAAATTACGTAATGAAAATATTAATGATATACAAGCAATTGAAGAATTATATTATAGTTTTATAAATGCAATACAATCAATAATTAAAACATTAAGTGATAATTTAATTGATACATCAATTACATCACCATTATCATATTTATTACAACCATTACCATTTACATATGATACATTAATTAAATTACCAACATGGATTGAATTTAAATTTAGTCCATTTAATTATTTACGTAATGAGAAATTTAATATATTTAAACAATTATTATTATATCGTATACCAACATTAGATATATTACCACCATATGAATTATATGGTCATATTGCAGATGGTCAACATATATTTACATTTGATGGTAAACATTTAACATATCCTGGTAATTGTAAATATATATTAGCACAAGATTATATTAATAATAATTTTAGTGTTGTTGCTAATTTAAATAATGGTAAAATGAAATCAATAATATTAATTGATAAAAATAATTATATTGAAATAAATGATAAATCACAAATATATTTAAATGGTAAATTAAATGAATATCCAATACATAATAATGATATACATGCATGGCGACGTTATTATACTGTATCAATATTAAGTGAATATGGTGTTAAAGTAATGTGTTCATCTGATTTACGTGTATGTCATGTTATTGTTAATGGTTTTTATACTGGTAAAATACGTGGTTTATTAGGTAATGGTAATGCTGAACAATATGATGATTTTACAAAACCAGATGGTAATATTATTGATAATTATGCTGAATTTGGTAATAGTTATGGTTTAGGTAATTGTCAACCAGTTATATCAAATCCACAATTATTAATAAATGATAATAATAATGAAAATATTCAACATCATCAAGAACATAATCATGATCATCATAATAATAATAATAATAATAATGAAATATGTAATGAATTATTTAATTATGATTCAAATTTTATATTTGGTTATTTATTTATTGATCCAATTAAATATCGTGAAGCATGTAATCATGCTGTTTTATTAACAACAACAAAAAATAATCAATTAGATGCTGCATGTAATATTGCATTAACATATGCATCAGCTGCACGTATACAAGAATTACCAGTTTATATACCAGATCAATGTATACAATGTAAATTAAATGATAAATATATAAATTTTGGTGATGAATTTAAATCACATATACCAAATAATCAAGTTGATTTAGTATTTATAATTGATACTAGTTTAGATAAAAATATTTTATCACAATTAGTACAAAATATATTAAAAGATATACGTGATCAATTAAAACAACGTGGTATGACAAATATTAATTTAGCTGTTATTGGTTATAATGATAAACATATTTATCCACAATTATATACAACTGGTGGTAAATATAATAATTTTAATGGTGATACATTATTAAATATGAATATGAATGGACCAGAACATGAACAAATATCAAATCTTGGTAGTGATAAAATAAATGATTTATTAACAAAATTACAAAGTTTTAGAGATTTATTACAAGAAACTGGTGCCGAAGCATTAGAATTAGCATTAGAATATCCATTTAGATCTGGTGCAGCTAAATCAATTATTGTTATTAATAATGATACATATAAAGATTTTGGTTCATTGGTAAATATTATTATTTATTATTTATTATTATTATTATTATTTTTTCTTAAATTATTATTTAATATAAATATTTTTTTTTTTTTTTTGTATTATTTTATCAATATTATCAGATAAATGATTTTGGTGCAACAGTTTCCAGCTATATGGTACAAAATAAAGGATTATCATTCCATTATATTGGTAATATTAATGAATTATCTGTAGAGGGTGGACAAATACAAACTGATAAAATTGTTGGTTAGTATTTTATTATATATAAAAAAAGAAAATAATAATAAATAATAATAAAGACCTAAACATATAATGTGAGCGCTTAGTGAACGTAAATACATAATTAAAAATCAATGATAGCAATCGTAATGATCGCAGTAAACCGTCAAGAAAAAAAAAACTAATTGTCGAAATTGAACAATATATTGAACAGTCAACACCACATAATTTCAATATATATATGTTACAGTAAAACCGTTAATTTAGCAAATGTGTACATTGACTCGATAATGTATACACTCACTATTTTGATTAGCAAATTATGCATAAATAGTACAATTTAAGATTTTACTAGTAGGTACATGCATTCTCACAACTCGGTCAGTAAATCTATTCACAAAAAAAACTTTATTTCGAAATATCTTTAATAATTTATTAAATATTCAAACCTTTCTCATATATAATTTCCACCTTTTCCAAATATAATTCAGAAAGTATCAATTTTAATTCAGAAAGTATATGTAATTGATATAGTGTGTGGTGAATTAACCCAATGTTCAAACCATAATAGTGGTGAAACTTCACAAAAATAATAAAAATGCTTTCACTAAAGTCTAACGTCAATGCATATATTTACTAGTCTAGTTAATGCATGAATTGACCTGCTGTTTACACATTTACTGTAATATATACATAAATCAAAATATATTGTTAAATATCTTGTCACTTTTACACTACGCTCTTAATGTCAGATTAAAAATATTTATTAAATTTTTTATAAAGTTTAATAAATTTTTGATACAAATTCGTAAACTATTTACAAATAATATTTAAAAATTTCTAATGTAATTAATTGCGAACAAATTCTCTATTCTCAACATCGTACAAATAAAAATTATTAATTTTACCATCAAAAACATCAATTTTTGACAGAGATCTAATAATATTTTTATATGTTATCTACTAGCTACAGTTTATCTACAGCTAATGCTATCGGTTTGCGATTTGCATTTACATTACAATTGGGCTTTTACAATAAATAATTTTAATTTTATGATAATTATTTATTTATTAATTTTTTTTTTTTTTTTTTTAATATAATTTACAATATTATACAGGTTTTAATAAACGTGCTATTCTAACACTTGATACAAAGGATACTAAGAAACGTACAAAACTTCATTACGAAAGTAATATGGCAATTGAATTGATACAAGAAAATTATGGTTGGGTATTTGCATTACAAAATTTCAATCAATTAAAAACACCAGAAAATAAATTGAAATTTACACAACGTATAACATCATCAATTGCTGATCAATTATTTAAAACAACAATTGATTATAATTGTAAATGTACAGCTGCTTATGTTTTACATGCTGAAGAAGATTGTTCAGCAGTATCAACATCATTTGATGCTAATAAAAAATTACCAAAATAATTGAAGACGGCGCCGCACAAAACAACATTAAATATTAAAAAAAAATTAAATTTCATACCAAAATTATAAAAAAAAAAAAAAAAAAAAAAAAAAAAATTAATAAAAAAATTAAAAAAAAAAAAAAATTTATCATTTCCAATCGTAAAACTATTCCAAAATTAATAAATTAATTTTTTTTGTATCGTTAATTTCAAATTTTTTTTTAATTTTTTTAATTTACCTTTTTTTTTTTAAAAAAAAATAATTTATATTAAAGAATTTAAAAATAAAAAACACAAAAACACAAAAATATTTTTCATAAATTATTCAATTTTTTTATCGATTAATGAATAAAAAAAAATTTTAACATTGGCCCTTATAATTGAAGTTTTGACTCGCAATTCGTGTTGCGATTCGCCTCGCTTGTTGCTAATAGTTTCTTCGCATCTCAACTCATCTCTTGCTTCTCCAATATTTAGTGGGTAAAATATTGTTTAATATCTAATTACCAAAAATGGGCTAACAATTAAAAACTAAACCAGTTCAATGACGAATAAAGTACAATTTACTTTTCAGTTAATCAGGTTTAAAGCCAGTGGCGTGGCGCGTTGTGTTAAAGTGGTGCCATACTAGGCAATATATAATTATGGTGCCTGCCCTCAGTATTTTTTATGATAAATTGTAGCAATATTTTGTGTGCAATTGAAATATATGCATAAATATAGCAACATAAAGTTTTAATTTAAATTTAAACTATAGCAGTTATTTTTTCAACTCCTAAAAGTATGCAAAATTGAAAATAAATTATATAGAAATAAAGAGATTGACAAACTTTTTTAATAAAGAAATAAACATATAATAAAACAAAAAATAATAATAATAATAATATATAATAACAAAAAAAAAAAAACGTAAAATGTTAACGCGATTAATACGAAAACGTTGAAGGTTTTGAATTTTTTTAGTATATACTGATATACTGAAGAAACTTTTAAATTATAACAAGAAGCTATAATGGCTTTTAAATGTTAGACATTTCCTATATATAAGTAATTAATTTAAACTGAGTCAAGTTGGCTTACCATCAGCTACTATTAATGATGAAACATTTGTATCGCTTGAAGAAACATTGGATCGTTCCTAGATTTTTTAGCTGCTCAGATGTAAAAACAATATCATTGCTCGTTTCTACAAAAAAAATTGTTTAATAGCATTAATTGTAATGGCCAGTATAAAAATGCTTTTGTAACAAATAATGCTTTGTAAAAAAACAATGCCTTGTTAAAAATTTGACAGCTTGACAATTATAATTCGTAATTTTAATAGGGACCCAATAAAACTTAACCTAAATTTTACAGACATGAACTAACTATATTACGATCTCAATCTGATGGTGTATGTGTACCAAATTTCATACTTCGGAAATTAAATCTGATCATATATTAATTTCCCATGTGTACAATTGAAGTTACCAAAATTTCAGGAGAACTAACTATATCACCAAAATAAAAAAAAAATAAAAAACTGTGTGTGAAATGTCACTCATTAGTATAAAACTATTGCAATGTTGTTCTGCTGTACAGGTCTCTTTTCTTTTTTGTTTTATAATTATATAGACCTCTTCTATATTACTATAGCTAGCACCTAACATATGCACACATTAAACGACAAAAATGACATGTTCTCTTAATGGACACATTGTCCCAGGAGCATATACCTTACAACAGTTGTCTTCAAACTTTGGTGATGTTAGGAACCATTTAACACTGATAATATTTTTCAAGGAAAATGGTTTTTTTTTGTTTCTTTTTCCTTTTTGTGATATAATGGAATTCCCTGTGGAATATAAATGTAATTTTTATGGGTTTCTTCATTAATGGGATCCGGATCCTCATTCTAGTCTAGGTATATATAATATTTGGTCAGATTCTATTTTGTACGATATAACAGTTATTTATATATTTACGAAGTCTTTAATATTCGTAAGGATATTAAATAAATGTAATGTGATGTGTTTTGTAATTGCATTATTACAAGTTTGGTTGGTTGGTTGGTTTGAAATGAGGGGGAATGGTATCGGCCAAATCACATACATAGACCGTACGGTCCGTTGTACTCCCTTACGAAACGTTCCTTTCTAAAGTTTGTCAGATTAAAAGATTTTTCCTTGCTGCTTAATTCTATTAATTCTCCTACACAATAAAAACCGAAAATTTTTAATCTTTTATTATACACAGAAGGACAGAGTAACATAAAAGATGTTCAATTGTTTCGTCATATTCAGTGCAGCCTCAACAAACGTTTTCCGTTGTACAGATCTAGTCGCACGGCATATTTGTTTACCTAATAGTAAATGCGCCCCGTGACTATTCACTGTGTACAGTCTGAGCATGGATTTGGTTATATTCAGAATACTGAAAGTTTAGCGTTGGGTTTGCTCCAGAATATAGTTTTGTTTGGAGACATTATTCTAACCGATTTTATTCTGCTAGCGATAGTTTGAACAGTCTTTTAATCGAATTGACTGTGATAAATAACCGTCAATGTGATTCATCAGCTTTCTAATTTCCCATTATAATCTCTATGACCATCAGGAGACCAAATAATAAGCAAAATTTAATTTATTAAATTTGTGAAAACACAGGTTGATGAACACTGGCTTTCAACATAACAAAAAAAAAACAAAATTAAAATCTCAGCTCCATTATATTTAATACAGGTTATCTTAAAAATTCATATATGCTGAAACATAAATTTTCATTTACTCACGGTTACGCTATACTCGTACAAAATACACGGTACTCAAAATATCTACATAGATTTTATAAATGTGTTGGTTAGCAACAAAATTTTTAATATTATATATTTTGAAAACTTAAAATTCAGGCGAAATTTTTAGTGAGCTTTTGAGCTACTAATTCCACGAAATAAATATTGGATACACAATCAAATTAAGTAATATTTTTAAAGTCTAACTTGCACTTGCACAATACTATAATAAAAATAATATTTTATGGCAGGACGTGTTAGAAATATACTGCAAAAATTATTATAACAATACATAATTATATTCGTGTATATATATTTACAGGGTGTTTGCTGTTTTGTACTCTAATTTATTATCAGGGTTTAAGTAATACTATTATATGAAATGATTATCTGGCTAATTGTATAGCACAACGAAAGTCTATTTTAAAACAACCTATGAGGTGTAGGGTAGACATTATTTAAGAAATTAACAAATAAAAATATTTAATTGCAAACTTTCTATATAGATTAATCAATAATCAGATTTAGGTTTAGGATTCGTTTTAAGCCCAATATATACACAGAGTTATAAATCACTGCAGCCATTTGGGTTATTGTTATATATAAATCTTCTATAATTATTAAGTCGTGATTGCCCCCCATATTAATGAAAAAGTACAGTTTTCTGGCTTAAGTAGGCTTAAGGAAATGTACGAGTATATGTAAAATATATGATGAGACCATATCGATTTATTGCTCCAGTTTCGTCAAGTTTCGTTAACTTACTTTGGGCTTAATCAAATGCAGATTTCAAAATCGCACATTCTATGTCGAAATTTGACAGTTCAAAAAAAAAATAATCAAAAATGGCAGTAAATGAAGCTGATTATAATTTAATTGAAATTTTATAATTATTGTGGTGTGGAGGTTTTCAATTTTTTTTTTTCAAGTTATTTATTCCTTCCATTGCCAAAAACAATAATTTTAATTGTTTTAATTTTTTCAATTTTTTGTTTTTTTTAATCACTTTTTCCAAAAAGACAGACTTGAAAATCTGACATAAAGGTAAAAAGTCCGCATTTAAGTTGTGTATAGCGGGTAAATTATGATTTTGACAAAACTTTAGCTATATAGGCTTTTCGTTGACTTTTCAAATTATTTAAAGCCAGAAAAAGTCTTCCCTATCTATGGTTAGCCCACCTTAAAGCTCTCATCTCATCAACGGTTGTATAAAATGGCTAAAAGAAGAAGTTACGTTACCGCAACGCTTTTCCAACACTATATATAGTATATAAAAAATATTTTGATAAAGGTAAAAAATGGAAAAATTAATGTAAATATTCGCTTGATTTACTAAACACCCTGTATATATATATACAATTAATTTTTTGCATAACTTTATTTACAAAAAAAAAAAGGTAAAACGTTTTTTCTCAACCGATAAGTTTTTTTTTGTTTTTTAACTTTAACAATCTTTTTGCCATTCTATAAACTCAATTCTTATATGTACAAAAGATTGTATGAGTATGTATTTATGTATATCGTCGTCCCAGTATTTAAGTGCCTCATATGCAAAAAGTTGATTTTTGGGAATTTAGATAATAAGTTTAGTTAGCGTTATTTTAATAGCTACAGCTAGTTCGGTAAAGCTTTTTTTTTTTTTGTATTTTAACTAAATATTACTAACATGTAAATAATAAATAACAAGTTTTTTTTGTATAAATTGAAATTAAAAAATTATAAATTCTGTACTATGAGACACGATACGAAGAAAAATTCCGAATTTGTATGGTGTATGATGAGGTACTGTTGTGAAGTTTTATGAAGCACTTAAGTACCAACTTTTTCTACTATTTAAATGCCTCATGCTATTATATACATAATGAAAGCATTTATGAGGCACTTTAATTCTTAATTTCTGTTTTGAAAGCAGCGTGTATGAGGCAAATCGCTTACTCGTATATCTTTTAATTGGAATAAGCTAGGACAAATCTGAAGGCAGAATTCGATAGATCTCGGTTTTTTATGTAAAGTTATGGTCCAAAGTCATTTTTGGCAAAAAAAAAAAATGCATATGAGGCACTTAAATACTGGGACGACGATATGTAAAATATCTTATTGCTGATAATTTTTAAGCAAGATAATTTCTTATGTTTTTTTTTTATTATGCTTCGTTGATATTAAATTCTCAATATGAAGCGATGATGTTCAAGTTTTATGTTTTATGTATCATTTATATATAGAAATATGAGAAGGTAAAAAAATATGACAAAAAAAAACTTAAAATTACACTTAACAAAAAAAAAAAAATGAAGCACATTTTATAATATTTTCGTACAGAGAGGTAAAAGATACTATTTATGCTTATGTATGTGCGTTTTAACCGTTTTTATTTTGTTTTATTAACGAATTGATTAAGAAAATTTTGCTCATTTTTTTGTTTTTGTATATTTATTAGCATTTTCTTTTAAGGTATAATTCAGCAACTCTAAAATTTATATAGTTGACTTTTAGTGGTGGCAATATAGTCGTGGTTGAGTCGTGTGCGCGTATCTTTGCCGCATTTTATTTATATATATATATATATATGTACATATACATATAAAGTTTAAAAAAAAAGAAAATCGTATTTTTTTTATGTTTTTCTAATTTTTTTTGTTATACAATTATTTTTAACATTTAAAAAATATTGTTTTGATTTTATGGTTTTTCTCATTTTATATTTTGTTTATTATTTTGAATATAATTTATTAATAATTATTTTAAATTTTATAATTTATTTATAATTATTATAATTCTATGGAAAATGTGTGAAAAATTATGATAAAAAAAAGAAAATCTATTTATGCTTATTAAAGGTGCGGTTTTGATTCGATAATTTTTTACAAAAATTTTATAATTTTCATTTGATTAATTTTATGATGCAAAAAATATTCCATTTTTATTTTTTTTTATTTTTTGATAAAATAGTAAATTAAAATGAAAATAATAAAATATTTATATATTAAAATTGCCAAATAAATATATATATATAATTAATAATTTAATAAATATGTGCTTGTGTTTGTGGTATAAAAGAAAATTGTTAATAAATAAAATATTTTTATATATTTGAAATTAAATAAATCTTTAAAGATAAACATAAAACATATAACATAAAAAATTGTAGTACAGGTACAGTCATATTTTATACATATGTTGAACTTACCTCAAAAACAAAAACATAATAATCGTCGTGTGAGAAGCGAATTGTCGTAACTGCAAAAATCAAGTTCCGAGATAATGTGAATGTGAAGTTTTTTTTTTTAAATGCATTTAAGGGCATACGTATCTCAAGAAATAATTTTGTAACTCCAATAAATTAATGCTCTATTACAAAGGTGGATTACTTAGCTATCTAAAACAATAATTAATTTGGTCTAAAATAAAATTGGAAGATTGTTATAGTTTAATTTAGTGATGCACGACAAACTTTACGATAATTTAATTTTGTATTTAAATCTATATGGAAAAGTAAATTTTGTTCTAGATACAACAATTTATTTTAGACCACCAAATGTTGTATAGTTAACATACAATAATTAGAAATTAACTTATTTGTATCAAAAAGATACAACAATTTGAATATTACATAATAATGAAATCTATAGTAAAAATTTGTCCCTACACAGTATGTAATACAACATTTTGCAATTTATAGGATGTACTAATCTACAACACCAAAATACTGTATAAAATGTATATAGAACATTTCGCAGTTAATTATTTTTGATAAATACAACTTACAACAATTTTGAATTTCAATTAAAAAGTAATTAAGATATTTTCAAACCAAAACCGTCTGAACACAAGGTGATATATAATTAAATTCTCTATCTTCCTATATCAGTTACTCTCAAATTGAAGTATCTAACGCTTACGACAATTCGCTTCTCACACGACTATATTATATATACATATTTTGTTGTTGTTGTTGTATATAAACGTATGTATGTAACGTTTTAATGTTTATATATCGATACAAGTTTTAAAAAAATTAAAAGTTATAACATTAAGAACATTTATAAAATTAATTATGTATATATACAAAAAAAAAATTAAAAATGAAAACTCTTACAAAATTTGTTCATATTACAAAATAAAAACAATCATTTTCCCCTATATAATTATTTTATAGTAAAAATGGCAAAAGAAAGTCATCATTAAATTTATAATAAATCTAAACATTAACCAAAAATCGCATCTAAAAAAAAAAAATGGTACGCAAATTTTATGTTCGCGGGCGGCGTCGTGTACACAAATTGAAAAAGAAGAAATTTTTTTTTGTAGGTCATAAATATATTTAAAAAAAAAATTAAATATTTTAATTACATCGTTTTTTTTTTTATTATTATTATTTTAAATGACATTATAAGAGTTTTATATTTTTAATGTTCAATTTGTGGTGATGTTTAATACAAAATAAATTCAAAATTATGGTATAATTTTTGGCTTAACATACTTCGGATTTCATCCCAAGGCCCTCCAAGCCAAAAAAAATCATTATACAATTTTTTCTCTATATAAATTTTGATTTAATAATCTCTTTTGTGAATGTTGCGAAAAAAAAAATAAAATAAAATACGCACAATATAAATTTTAGCTAAAATGATCAGTGACGTAAACTATAGATTTTCCCAGTGTCCTGTATGTAATATTTTATTTGGGAGAGTATGACAATAAAAAATAATTTTATTGTATATTTAATAATTCTGTGGCCAAAAGGAATAACAACATAAGTCGAGATATGCGGTTATTTCTTGTTCATCGCCATGCCGTAGAATTTATGACACTAATAATTGCCATAAAAATTGTATAATTGTACGGTCAATATTGATCAAGTTATTAAAAAAATACATAACCGCATATGTTATTAACTCCATACTCTCTGCATTTGGAATAATCTTTAAAAAAAAGTATTTTCTGACAATCCCAATTTTTATTTTTTCGTTTTGGAATAACCAATTAAGTAGACATTTGTACTTTTATTCCTTAGCAACTTATAAACCGAAATTTAAATTTTCTACTTAAGGGAATAACAGCACACATCCACTTATGCGATTAAGTACTCCAAATAACTACATATTTCAATTGAAGAACAACGTATTCATAAATTAAGTTCTTATTCCAAATCATATTGTGCTAGTTCTCGGGAACTTATTTATGTATAACCAAATAACTGAGATATGCCATTAGAAAAACATACTTTGTAATGAGGAATAATATAACTTATCAATTATAACTTTTTTATTTATTGCTCTATTTATACAATTTTTTGTCAAAAGCTTCCTTATATTACTTAATTGACAGCATTCAAAATTTCGTTAACCTATAGCATTTATACTTTTTTTCAAAAAAAAACAATTTAAAACTTAATTTGTTATTTCTGAAAAACTACGAAAACCGAATTATTCGGTTATTTCTTGTGGCCACAGAATTATACTATATTGCATATAGTTACATAATTTAAAATGAATTATTTAATTGTGCAATTTTCTGGCTTGCACTTTAGCAATACACATTAGTTTCTATTATTCAATAGATGGTGCGACTATTTTCTATTTCTCCCTATATTTTATTATATAGTTTTAAAATTTTCAAAATCAGATCCTTTTCAATGAAAGTTTAGTCTTTCTGTAAAAATCATATACTATATAACAATCATTAAATATGAATCAATTTATAACCCAGCAGCAGCACTCATATTGTAGAGATAGAGGTAGAAGAAAATATTTTGAAAATAAGAGACGGTTCAGTAATGTTGTCCCTATATGGATGGGCAAACAGTTTCTATACCAATGATAAATTTATATAGTTTGCGAAAGAGTTTTCGAGAGAAATATAAAATATGAAAAGAATGTTAAGGATTTACTTATACTAATAGAGAAGAAAATAATCAACTATAAATTTTTGAATTTTTTTTTTTTTTTTAAGTATTACTCTAATCTAAATCAATATGAGAATTTATTTTATACAGTAATGATAGCGTTAACATTCAACGCTATTTTTATCCTTATTCTTATACTGATATAGTACCCAGCTACGTCTTGTACAGTCAGTAGGGATCTATTTATTACTCTAGACAGGGTTAAAACTTGGTTGTGATTCAACTTATGGTAGAGAATAGATGATATTATTTGCATTTATATATAAGTGTCGAACAATATTTTATAAACGTTATTAATTATTCTCAGAATAATTATCACTATGTTGTGGTCAGAATGCCTGTTTAGGGAGGCCATACGATTAAACTATACTATCTAAAGCTCAGATATATAAGTTGATATTTTATATATAAATAATGTATTCAAAATTTTAAATTTATTTCCTTAATTTTAGACATTTATAAATATTTAAAACACAATCCATAAATAAAATTTGAATATCCGTTTGAAAAATCCATGTTTTAAAATTGATTCTAAAACTAATTTTTATTAGGACAATTCTAAATTAATTATTTAGTTTTGATTATGATGATCGGGGGGGGGGGGGGGGTAGTGTATACTAATGCTGATCTGATGAATTAGATTTCGCTTTAAATTCTAGATCGCGGCATCGATGTTACTCTGTTTTACTGTGACTCTCTGCTATAAAGTTACCAATATATAGTAATACAAAAAATATTAATGCTGTGCATACATTATGTAACGTGTTGTCAATCAGGTAGTAAATTTTCACAACAACACATACTTAAACTCGTTTTACAACCGATCATAAATTAATGTTGTTTTTTTTTTTTGTTATTATTTTTTTTTTATATGTCAAACTAAATAAATAATTTATATATGTCAAAATGACAATTATAATTTGTTTGAAATTAAATGGAAATTAAAAATAAATGAAAATGTGTAAATTAAAAAAAAAAAAGTGGATTGATTTAAATAATATTTATACTACAAATACAAAAAAAAAAAAAAACATATATGACTGATACTATTTTTTGACAGTAAACTTCAAAAATGTAATTTTAGTTTTACCAACTTCGCCATACACTATATAACTTGCAACCCATCAACCAATATTTAAATATACCGTCAGTCAACGTGTTGTAAACTTGCCCACACACGATACAGCTTGACCAAGTTGTCAACAAGTTGTACAACACGTTGCATAATGTATGGACAGTATAATTATGTAAGACTGAGAAATATGCTAAACGATTGAGATCATTTTTATTAAATAGATTTTTGTTATACAAATTAAAATAAATAAAATAATTTTAATTGTGTTTGGTTTTATACGATAAATACCAGATTATAATTAATTTAAATAATGTAATTATAATATTTAAAAATATTAACAATAATATTCGACATACTCTGCAGAAAGATTATATAAAGGCTTAATTTTGTTGTTCGATTTGGTTATTAATTTAATTATTATCCAGGAATATGGTGGGTTCTTTATTTGTCCCAGAATAAAAGAACCAATTATTTTATTTAATATTTATATAGTGTTTTATTTATTTACAGTGTAAACATAATATAATAATAATAATAATAATAATAAATATAAAAAGAAGATTTTGTAAAAATGTTATCAAAAATATATTTATGTCTATCAAAAACAAAACGAAAATTTTACAAAATTTCTTTTCCCAAATATGGAAGAAATTTATAATTTTATAAAACCAAAATTAGTTAAATGAAAATTAATATTTCATAAAAAGAAAAAGAAAAACAACAAAATTTACAAAACAAAACAAAAAAAAAACGAGATATGAGCGAATATATTGATCCACAATTTATAAAAGCTCTTTATTGTGAACCAGAAAAAAGAACATTACAAGAATTACAAATTATTTATTATGGTTTGCATAGTTTAGAGCCGTTATCAGCATATCGTGATTCAATTTTACGGTCACTTTGTAAATTAGTACGTTATGAAAAACATCAAGTTAACGAAGTATTATTTTAGTAAGTTTATAATTAAAAAAAAAAAAATATTAAAAAAAAAAAAAATTAAAAAAAAAAAATATATAAAATTATTATTATTATTATTATAATTTAATTTAAAGCACTGGAGAATTTGCAAAATGTTGGTATATTTTGTTATCGGGAGCAGTTTTTATTGGTGGTTCAATGTTTTTACCTGGTTCAAGGTATGTTTTTGTATTTTAAAATATAAATATTATCATTATTTTTTATTTAAATAAAATTTATATAAATATTTTTTATTAATTTCCTATATTACCAAGAAAAATTGTCTATAGTGTGATGTGAAGAGGCTTTTTACATTTAAAATAATTTGACAGTACTGGACAGTACACACTACACACTCAATAGATTTTTTTTTCTTCAATTTTTCAATTTTTCTCTAAACTATTTATTATTATTATATAGTATAGACTGGATTTTATATGGTAATAAGAATAAGTGACATGGATAAAACCTTTATTTATGTCACCGGCAAGCGGATAGCCAAGCAGCTATTAAAGCACTGGAAAACAGATCGATTAATTCCAAATTGATTTTTGAATGTCGTACTATACCCTTAGGCAAGTGAAGGCAAATAATAATAATTTGCTTATCATCTGGTCTCCCGATCATAGGAATATAATGGTAAATGAGAAAGCGGATGAATTGGCTAGAAATGGCGCGATAGATAGCCCATCCTCTCAATCTGCCAGATCGGTTACCCAGTCAGCTCGATTAAAAGACTGTTTAAACTATGGCTTGTAGAACAAAATACGTTAAAATGGGTTGCGCTGAACAGTTGTCTTCACACAAAACTATTCTGGAGTAACCCCAACGCTAAACAATTGAGAAGTATTCTGAACATGACCAAACCCATGCTCAGACTGTATACACAGGAATTGTCACGACGGGGCATTTACTATAACGTAAACATGCCGGGCGACTCAGAATGACAACTGAAACAGCTTGTACAGGCTGTTTTGAGGATGACGAGGCAGTTGAGCATCTTTTATGTCACTGTCCTTATCTGTGTAATAAAAGGTTAAAATTTTTGGGTTCCTATTTTGTAGGAGATTTAATAGAATTAAGCAATGTAAAAACCTGCGAAGTTGACAAACTTTATAAAGGAAGTGGGATGGCACGATTCGTGGTGAAAATGGTCAACGTTTCGTAAGGGGGTACAACGGGCCGTATGATCTCTTTACGTGATTTGGTCGCTTCCATACCCCCCCCCCCCCTTCTCAAACCAACCAACCAACCAACCAATTATCAATATTAGTAAGAGATATAGAGCTACAATGTATTTGTTATTTTCTAATTGATTAAGATATACATATAGGTATCTAAATTTATAAATATTTCAAAATTTTAATTTAATATAATTTCAATCTGTAATTTATTATTTATTAATATATATATATATAAAAAAAAAAATTATAAATAAAATTGATAAACATATAAAATTAAGTTTTAAAGAACAAATTTATATATAAATACATAACCGAATTTATTATAAGTTCACATGTAGACCGTTAGAAGACGCTGATTCTATAAATATAACTAAATATAAATATATAATATATTTAATATAATTAAATTTTAGTTCTATTACTGGCCGCTTGTACAAACAAACCGCCACTACTGACTTTACGCCATATTAAATCTCTACCTAACCTTATATTTATTATTTATAGACTGCGCCGGAGCTTTATATATGGTATAAAAATATATGAAGCTGACAGTTACATGCTGTTTTACACTAGACTTTTTCTTGGACAGAACATATATTCTGTCTACGAAATGTCAAGTGTAAACCAGACACAACTTCTGTCTCGACAGAAAAATCACGATTTTTCTCTAGACAACTTTTCACATTTTTTTGTAGATTTTTTTTTTTGACATTTGTTAATTTGCAAATTGCGATATTTGATAAATATGTAAGATTTGCCTCCTGAAATTTAATTACTTTGCGGTGATTATTTACGCGAAAACATTAGTTTACTAATTAAATAAATAAAAGATATATACTATTATTGACGTGTGAACAACTATATTATTCAAAATATTTGTATTTTAATATTTTTATAGCTAATTCCTTTCTGGAAATGTCTGACATCAAATAGAGCCAGAGCGTGTTTTTTTTTACCTGTCAAAAAAAATCTGTCAAGACATTTAATCACATAGCGCGTTAAAAAAAAAATATTTGTTAGAGAAAATATCTTTTAAATATATCTTTTAGGTATTGCCATATTGTTGTAATCTCTCTTATAATTTTTTTCATTATAAATATTTTAGTTATGTAAAGACAATTTTAAATTGCAAAAACACCAAATTTTATATTAAATTCAAGTTCTTCCTATTTTGCTTGCATTTTTTATCTTTCCAGTATTTTACTAAAATCCCTTTTTTTAATAAAATATTAATTTATAATTCATCCTCATTCAAATTATATTAATCCCTCAAATTAGTTTCAATAAATTATATATTATTAGCATATTTATATTTAGCATGATTTGTTATTAATTATACATTATTTTTAATAATTTTATTATTTTTATCAAGAATTTTTATCAATTCATATTTCCTTCTACTTTTTTTTTTGTTGCAACTTGCAACATAAATAATTATCCAAAGTTCGAATTTTGTATGGTATTCCAGAATATGTATTTGTAAATTCCAATATAAAAACAAAAAAAAAAAAGTATTGGCAACACTATTGCCAACACAATAATAAAAAAAATAAACTAAGTCATCATGACGAACGAGTGTTTGTGTGATGTCATGTTTGTGTTGTGTTTGATCGTGTATATATAAAAAAAAAAATCATAGGAATTTTTAAGATGGCCGTGCGCGTTTTTTTTTTATTTTTATATTTATAATGGATTTGAATACCATATATATAAAAAAAAAAAACTAAATAAATTTTTCTAGTTTGTGCAAATTTGTGTTATTTTTTTTTTTTTTCTTTTTTTTTTTTTATAAATTTTATTTTGTTTATAAGAATAATAGTTACACTTTCTCGACAAATAATCTACACAATTTTGTATTATAATTTTAATGAAATAAATATTGCTATAAAAAAAAAACCAGGTGATAATCTGATAATATAAAATGTGTTTTAATATTAAAAACAAAAAAAAAATTAGATAATTTATTAAAAAATTAATGAAATATTCGAAATTCGAAATATAAATAAATAAATATTCTATAAAAATTGAATTTTTGTTGAAAATAAAGTGTAATAATTATAAATTATACCAAGCTGTGGAAAAAATATCTGTAATTAAACTTATTGCATTCATTGTATATATAAATTATTATTCATAAAATTTATTAATGAATAACAAGAAAATTAATACCATATTCATTAATTTTATTAGATATATTCTTTTAATTTATAAATGTTTTATATATTATATCAACAAATAAAATTATAGAAAGTTTTGTACAATCAATCTAACCTAAAAACCATTAAAAAAAACACTTCTTTCAATATTTCTATTACAAAAACCTAACGAAACCAAAAAAATATATATATAAAAAAAAAAAACCTTATTTTGGTTAGTGTATAAATATTATTGTACAATATAAATTCCTTTATTTCTTATATATATTTAAAAAAAAAAAAATATTTATTATTATAAAAAAAAAAGGAGATTTTATAAAAATTTGTTTTTCTATTTTAAATATTATAGGGTAATATGTTCAATAATAGACACCTTTATATATTTTTTTTATATATAATGTAGTTCAATTTATTCAATATTATTAATAGGTTAGAAATAGTTGATAATTCCTAACCTCTAAACCTAAAGTTTTATATTTTTAACATAGTTTTGACATTTATATAATATTTTTCCAAGAAATAATACATATAAGATTTAATTTTGTTGATTAATTAACGATTATAACTATATATATATATAATTTGTTTTAGTTATTTTCATATTTTTTTTTGTAACATATTTAGCTAGTTTCATGAGTTTTACAAAATAAATATCACTTTTAAACATATATATATATATATTTGTGGCCAAAAGGAATAACAACATAATTCGAGATATGCAGTTATTTCTTGTTCATCGCCATGTCGTAGAGTTTTTGACACTAATAATTGCCATAAAAATTGTATAATTGTACGGTCAATATTGACCAAGTTATTACAAAAATACATAATCGCATATGTTATTAACTCCATACTCTCTGCATTTGGAATAATCTTTAAAAAAAAGTATTTTCTGACAATCCCAATTTTTATTTTTTCGTTTTGGAATAACCTATTAAGTATAGACATTTGTACTTTTATTCCTTAGCAACTTATAAACCGAAATTTAAATTTTCTACTTAAGGGAATAACAGCACACATCCACTTATGCGATTATTCCAAATAACTATTTTAATTGAAGAACAACGTATTCATAAATAAGTTATTATTCCAAATCATATTGTGATAGTTCTCGGGAACTTATTTAGTTTATAAACAAATAACTGAGATATGCCATTAGAAATACTCATACTTTGTAATGAGGAATAATAACTTATCAATTATTTTATTTAATAACTTTTTTATTTATAGCTCTATTTATACAATTTTTTGTCAAAAGCTTCCTTATATTACTTATTGACAGCATTCAAAATTTCGTTAACCTATAGCTTTTATACTTTTTTTCAAAAAACAATTTAAAACTTAATTTGTTCTTTCTGAAAAACTACGAAAACCGAGTTATGCTGTTATTCCTTGTTGCCACAGATATATATATATATGTTGGGGAAAATTCCGTATAAAAGTTTCTCTTTATATGTTACAAAAACAAAAAAACATTCCAGCGCTAAAAAACACATATATTTCTCGCCTTGCTTGTGTACATCTTTTACATATTTCAATTTCATACTAAAATGATCACATTTATGTCTAACAATATTTTTTTCTTTACTAGCTAATACGGATAATGTACCAATCTTCACACCAAAATAGAAACAATTGTTGTTATTCTTGTTATTTTAGTAATAAGTATATTATATGTATAATGTAGCGCTTTTAGCTTTCATTTTTTTTATATATATATAGTAATAACTATAGAGACATAGAGAAATATTAATAATACTGTGTCTTTTATTCATAATTATAACAAATATTAACTTAGATTTATATATTATATAGTAAATATAAAAATAAAAATTGTTTCCCGCGTTAATTTGACAAAAAATTATAAAATTGCAATTTAAAATTTACCTTCAGTTGGAGAGTTAAATTAAATTTATATATATATATTATATTATACATTAATCAACAATTTTATAATATAAACAGCTCGATTACAAATAGTTTTATATTATGTTGGTACAAGCAAGTTCATTAATCAATTTACTATGCATTAAATTCTTGCTTATATTGTTATATTATTTACATTAAATTTATAATACGTATATATATATATTATAGTGAAAAATTTAATAAACTAAAAGTGATTAAAAATAATAAATATTTAATTTAAATTTTCATATTAAAAAGGTAAACAATTTTATTTTATATTATATTTTATATTTTTTAAATAAATACTTAAATATAATTTTGTATAATTTTTTATTGAAAGTATTATTATATATATATATATTATGGCAATAATATTATTTTTTTGAAATATACTCAACGGAAATGATAGTTATTGTATCGTCACCTCAGTATTTAAGTGATACATATGCATTTTTCTAGTTTTTGAGTTAAATATGCAATTTTACTTAAAAAAATCAAGATCTTTCGATTGTCGTTGTCAAAATTAATGTATTCCATTCCGTTACGAAGATATCGGTATGACGAATATCATAAGCAATTATTAATTTAAAGAAGATACATATAATTATTGTATATAAATCTGTGGCCAAAAGGAAATAACAACATAAGTCGAGATATGTGATTATTTCTTGTTCATCGCCATGCCGTAGAATGTATGACACTAATAATTGCCATAAAAATTGTATAATTGTACGGTCAATATTGACCAAGTTATTACAAAAATACATAACCGCATATGTTATTAACTCCATACTCTCTGCATTTGGAATAATCTTTAAAAAAAGTATTTTCTAAGAATCCAAATTTTTATTTTTTCGTTTTGGAATAACCTATTAAGTATAGACATTTGTACTTTTATTCCTTAGCAACTTATGAACCAAAATTTAAATTTTGTACTTAAGGGAATAACAGCACACATCCACTTATGCGATTAAGTACTCCAAATAACTATTTCAATTGAAGAACAACGTATTCATATTCATAAATTAAGTCATTATTCCAAATCATATTGTGCTAGTTCTCGGGAACTTATTTATGTATAACCAAATAACTGAGATATGCCATTAGAAAAACATACATTGTAATGAGGAATAATAACTTATCAATTATAACTTTTTTATTTATTGCTCTATTTATACAATTTTTTGTCAAAAGCTTTCTTATATTACTTATTGACAGCATTCAAAATTTCGTTAACCTATAGCTTTTATACTTTTTTTCAAAAAACAATTTAAAACTTAATTTGTTATTTCTGAAAAACTACGAAAACCGAGTTATGCGGTTATTCCTTGTTGCCACAGAAATAATCATATTTTATATACATATATGGAAATTATTAAAAAAAAAAAAGTTAAGTGCCACATGCATACAATTCATAATTCGAAGGAAAATGGAATAAAGCCTACCCTTTATCCATTTTGGAACAAAACAATTTATAAATGTCATATACATAGATACAATTAAAAATTGTTATATATACCATTAATCCAGAAGTTAAATTTAGTATTTAAGTGCCAATTAAAAAGTTTCCATTTACCATATGATTTCGATGAAATAAAAATACAAAATCGACCCAATCGAGAAAATTTTGTGCTATGTATATATATTTGCATTTCTTACAATTTTGTTTCTTAAAATTAAGGAAACTGATACTTTTTAAAAAAAAAAAACTTTCTTTTTTAAGCAAATGTTACAAAATAATTTTTAAAATATGTAAAAAAAATATTTAAATTGATTAAAACTCTGATTTATAGCTAGCTCTCTAAACTTATAAATTGTTATGTATCTTATGTATCACTTAAATACTGAGGTGACGATATATATATATACAATGTGTCTTAAGGTATAATTTCTTGGTTAGAATTGTATCGGAGAGACGAGAGCCATTTTTTGTATACCCTCTGAGCTACAGGTTGTTTACAAAACATGTATTAGCTCAGAAGCAACAGAATCTCAACGCAAGTTCCATAGAAGCAACAGTTATATGTGCGTTAACGGTGTTGCCGTAGTAAACTGCTTCCCATAGATTTTATATTGTTTTTTTTTTTTTTTTTTGCCGCACGTTGAACCGCGCGTATGCGTAACTTGCATTCAGACTAACTGGTCTAGCCAGAAATATATAAATAATAATTCAATCTAGACCTAGAGCGAACAAAGTGGTTTCGTCTAATGGTCTACTAATAGGTAATTTTTTTATTATCGTTTATTTGATGTCTGTTATTCTGCTATTCGTGTTGCCGGTTCTTAGTATAATTGGGCTTCAACAGTATAGATTTTTATTTAATATATTTTGAATCAATATCCCCATAAATCTGTAATCTAAAGTTTTTGGCGTATAACTATTTTGGGTACACCGGTACGCAATTGATCCAATTATGAAATTGTATATGGAGCTGTATGTCCTCTCTTGATCCAAAATTAAATTTTACTTACAATCTGAAACATTTTTTGTTACGAAAAATCAACTCGACCACAAAACGTCAATCAATGTTATATAAATTAAATAAATATCAAGCAACAAGGATTGTTATAAATAGCTACATATTTTTAGTATGTATAATAAAAATTACCCATCTCATAATTATACAATAGAACTGAAAAAGTTATAATATGTATTTTAAGAGCAGTGGTCAGATTTTAATGAAATTTGGCATAAGTACACGCGTTAATTGAAAATTGATAATTGAAAATTACCAATAAAAAAAATAATTAATATAAGTATTTATATTAATTATTTCAATGAAATTATAATCAGCTTCATTTACTGCTATTTTTTTTTGATTAATTTTAGTTTTTTGAACTGTCAAATTTCAACATAGAATGTGCGATTTTGAAATCTGCATTTGCTTAAGCCCAAAACTAAGTTAACGATACTTGACGAAACTATGGAGCAATAAGTCTGTAATTCATACATTTTACATTATAATCATACATTCCATTAAGTCTATACATAAGCCAGAAAAAGTCTTTCACGGTTAGCCATTTAGTCTTGACCTGAACATATTTCTGGGACACCTTTAAACATTTTTGCTACAGTATTTTTTATGTGCGGACTTTTATCTAAAAAATTTAGCTAAGAAATTTCAATTAAAATTAACCACGTTGTATACATATAATTACTTTTTATAAGTTTAATTTGTTACTATAACTCTTGGACATGACTACGAATTATCTATTGCCCCTAGTTTTGTTTATTTATCAATGTTACTGCTGATTTGTACAATTTTTTGTATTAATGTACAACATTATTATATATTTTGTAAATATGATGACGAAACGGAAATAAAATTTTAACACATTATATAAATAATAATAAAAATATTTAACTTAATTTCCATCATGATTTTATAATACACTGTTAAAAAAAAAAATTTCGTATATATATTATACAATTCTTATGGGACCAGTGTAAGATGTTAGTCATTATTCATATGCTGTTCGACTGATCTGCATTTAAACAGGAGTATAGGTATTTTATTTTTTAGGTAACTACCGGTTCCATGGACTTGAGGGAGGCTTGAAGAGCAGTAGATGGGGAAATATTGTTGTTATTGAAGGGGATATCTATGGGTTAACTAGTGGCCTAGTGTTGGCAATATAATTAAATTATATATTAAATTATTTTACAATTTTTACGTTCGATAAATTTCAAAGTCCCATCATTTTTAATAATTTATTTTATATATAATTAATTTAATAAAATAAAATTTTTAATTTTCTGGGCAAACCAGAAGTCGCAGGTAAAAGCTTTGTATGGCGATTTCGTAGCTAACACTATGACGCATCCAAATCAAATTAAAAAAAAAAATTACACCCGGTAAAATTTTGAGAAAAGTGTCATTTTTCCAAAATCTGATTATTTTTTATTTTTTTTTGAAAAAATCATAACTTTAACGCAATTTAACGCATACCTAGCAACCGGTGAAAATAAGAAGGTAAATTAATTGTCTATCAAACGTTTTGATATTCTAGGTTCAATACGCTAGAAGTTATAATTGAATAAGTGCTTGTACCTACTTCTCCGAAGGACTTTTTTAAAACACCCTGCAGCTCAGTGGATGTTGAAAATGCACCCCCATACGATTTTTTTGCTTATAATGAACCAAGGAATCACCCCTTAACGGAGATTAGCATCCCAAACCGGGACACCTTGTATATCATTTAAATTTTACAACCATAAGTTACTCGATCGGAGATTGATTCTGAACTGCGGATGGTATCGGTAGCCCAGCTGGTTTTTGATATGGCTTGTGCGGATAAGTTAATAACCTGATTTTTGATAGAACTTGAAATATTATATATATTTCAAACATCAATTAATTAAAACTGTCCATATTCAAATCATGCTCGTATAATCTGAATCATTCTGTTTTGAAATATATACAATAAAAAAAAAAATTATTATTTATGATTTTTTTCATTTCCAGTGCCAAGAGTTTGTGTTCTTGTTCTTGCGCTAATGACAGGGGTGATTTTAATCAGCTGTTTTAATAATTTCTAATAAAATATATATACTATATTTTCTTGATTAAATTAAATTCATTTATATAATCTTCAATGGAGAAAATTGTTTATTATATAAGAAATTCTATATATGATTTTTTGAATTTTAAATGTCAAATTTCAGGGTTGTGAAAGTTCAATTTTTCAATTTTTCGAATTTTCTGCGTTGTTTCTGTTGGCTTTGTTTAATTCTATATATACATTTTTTTTTTTTGACAGCGCGTTTAAGCGTGTTGCCATTGTGAATATTCAGAGTAACTGTGACACTTATTGATTAATCAATCATATTACATATAATAATATATGAATAATGTTTTAATAAAACCTTGCATTGAAAATCATTACAAGGTTTCTAACTGTGTAATATAATACTTTTTAAATATATTTTATATTGCTATCAATTTTCATTAACTTGGAAACATATTTTTAGTTCTATGTGTATTATCATATAATATATATGAAACAATCAAATATGGTGGACTAAATAAATAAAAAAATTTATTGGTACAATTGAATTTTATTAGTTTTTATATTTATATATACTTAATAAAAATAAATTATTATTATTATTATTTTGTTTGCCCGCATTTATAATAAAAAAAAAAAAAAAATATGAAATTTACTTCTTAGTTTTCCAGTTTTGTTGAATGAGAAAAATGGTACATTTTTAATTTTGATATTTTTTTTAATTTACACAAGGTTGAATCAATTTTCATTTTCTTTGACGACATTATTTTATACGAAACTTTATACATAAATGAAGTGTAGTTTTTTTTTTTGTTTTATAACGTTAGCGTTTTATTTTTCCTTTAGAAATAGCTTATATAGAACGAGATAGAACGATAATCATTTCTCCATTATATACAGGGTGAACCAGAAATACCTGATGACTGCTATACTACGCTATTCTGTGATTCATTCTGAGCAAAAAATTGTATGGGCGTTTTCCCGAAATCCGGCCCACTGGGGCGGTAGCCCCCAATTTATAAATCGATGTTTAAAAAAAAAGTTGAATCATAGTTTGGTTCATAACTTCAGAATGGATCACTGTTGAAGTATGATTCATATGTCATTAGATTGGTAATTAAATAGCGTTTAAAAGAAGCCATAAAAGATTTTTCAGTTACTTGTAGTTTGGGAGCTAAAAGCTAACAAAGTTCAAATTTTAAATTTTTTTTGGAAAATTTTGGCAAAGATACCTCTCCCCTGGAAAATTTTTGTTCCAAGTAAGATAAATTTTTTACATAAAAATTTGCGCCCTTTTATTACCTGTCAAATAAAAAAAACCCGACCAAGTTACCTGTATTTCTGGTTCACCCTGTATATTAGTAAAGTAAATTTACAATTTTTTATTATATATATATCTAATATGCTAAAAGAAATTTCGATAAAAGATTCACATTAATTTCGCATTTCGCGGAATTATAGATAAGAAAGAGACGGTTATATTTTTAATTTTGTAATTTTTCTAATGCCTCATAAAAATAGATTTCTGGTTTGCCTTCAAAATGAACAGGTTTGCTAAATCAATTGGCGCACAATTACACCGAGTGAGAATAGGCTGGATTCCAGGTAATCGCTACATTAAAGATAATGAAATTGTCGGATTCAATTTCTTGGAAATGAGTGTTAAAAAAGTATCATAATGCCATTTAGCAGCGTACAAAATAAATCAACAACACCTTGAGATCAATATCCCCAGTTAAACTGTGTCAAACCAAATAATGTTCGCTGCGACTGTCCAACAAGAAATCAGAAATTATTCTAATCATGAATAGAAGAATTTGTAGGAAAAACTGGTCGGCATTCTTACCATGGTCATATTATTGGATCTGTAAATCTAACTTGGGATTCCCATGGATGACCTTGTGTGATTGAAATGATACAGTCCACAATGGATCATTTAGTGTGTGTGTGTCTGGTGATAGATTTACGCGTGTCATGTATCAATATCTGGCACGTGACATACTGCACGGTTTTTCGGTCCTATCAACACTGATATTTTAATGAATTTTGTTCTCTTCATAAATGGCAAAATAGAATTTTTGATAGAATCAGTGTTTAGTTATTGAACCATACAAAGCGACCACAATGAATCTATATTCTAGAACTCTTGTGATACAAAATGTTAATTACGGATTTTCTCGGCACCCTTCTTAACATATAACTTAATCTTTAGTAAATTGAAATCAGTATCAGAATTCATAAAGATGATTTTATAAAGTGTAACCTGGAGCGATTATAACTCTCGATATTTAATCAGTTAATTTTTGTTTATCGTTTGTAAAACTAATATTATTTTAAAGAATTATTATAATGTAGAAAATAATAAATTCAATAAAACTTTCTGTTTATTACACAATTCCGTATTATCCATGATTATATTAATATTAATCAAATGTATATAATATAAATTTTAAATTATATAAAATATTAAAAATGAAATCAAACAAATTTTTCTATATATATTTTAATATCATTTAATTAAAAAAGTTGGTTTGTTTTCAGGTTTTTTTTTACTATACTATATATATAATTAAATTATTAAATTTTTCCATTTTGACAAAGTGGAAACTATACAACGATTTAGTAAAGGAAATTTTAATTAAATTATATATTTTCATTCAATGGAACAACAGGATACAAAATATATTCTGTGTAATATTAACAGAATATTTGTAAATTTAACAAATAAAAAAATTAAATCTGTAGAATGAAACGATATTGCAATTTTCTTTAATTCATTTCCCGAATATTTGTATATATTATAAATATTTTATATACATAATAAATTAACTAGAAAAAGTTAGGTCGTTTTATTAGCTATCTTGAGTTGTTCGTTTTAATAACGATTCATTAGTTACATATATATGAACCCATTTAAAGCTATAGAAATTCCAAATTTCAGGAACACCAACTTCTCTAAACCAAATTTGATTAGAATCAACGTTAATACAACTAGAATGAGCAACTAGAACTTCCAGTCTATAGTCTATAGTTTGATTTGTTTAACTATGAAACTATATATAGTTATTGATGTCACTGTATCGTCTAGTATCTAGTTAAAGACTATACGTTAGCGTTAGATAATTGTAAATGTAAATTATAACTATCTACTACTGATTTCTATGTTTTTGCAATATGTGTCAACTGTATAATTTCAGGTCAAGGAACTTGTTTTCTGTATAGTTTGTTTTTGGGAACTGTTGAAATCCAGTTCTCATTATCAGTTTACAATTTAAATTAAATATGATTCTATAGTCACTTTATCCTACTGATGGGTAATCTATTAGTTATGTTTAAGTATTTCAACAAAAAAAAAAAAAAATGGTCAGTAAGTGGAACCAGTTTTTATTATTCCAAGATCCAAGTTCAATCATTCTACTTTTTTAGGGTTAAGACCAATATACAACCATTCCTAAGTTATTCTAACTAATAATAAATAATTTCGTTAGGTGGCTTTCTTTTAATTATTTATAATTTCATTTGTATATAAAGTTAACATTTTATTATATTTTTATAATAATCTATATTTTAATTTTAGTTACAAAAAAAAAAAAAAAAAAAAATAGAAAATTATTCTATATTTAATTTTGGGCGGCAATAATTTATAAATTTTCAAAGTATATTTTTCAATAACAAAAATCTTGAGATAATTTATTTTAGGCTAGGATTACACAATTTAGGTTAAGGCAATTCGCCTTAATTTATATATATAATTTATTTGCAGATTTTCTTTCAATTAATTATTCCAAACAAAAATGATATTATCTGTAACAATTTTATAAATAAACCTAATAAAAGATTATATTTAAATCAATGTCAAGAATGAACTAACACACACAAACAAATTGATATTGTGTGTGTGTGTGTGTCGGCTAACATTTGACTTTTCGTAAATTAGAAAGTTAATATAACAATTATTTTACTCTTATTTTATATGAAATCCGATTTTTACATTTTTTTTAATACGATATTTGTTTTAAACAAAACACTAATCGACAATAACTCTTGGAGTATTTCGCCAATAACTCTTGGAATATTCATTTCCAGTATAGGTGTTCAATTGTCTCTGATTTATCGGCGTCGACAAGTGCGATTTTACATAACCCCAAAGAAAATAATAAATTTGAGGTTAAAATCACACTATCTTGATGGGACAATTATAAAATATATAGAACCATTACGTGAAATTATTCGTTCATCAAAAGTTTCTTTGAGTATATAAATCAATTGTATAGCGTGCACTGTGTGGCATGTGGCTTTGTCCTCTTGGAATCATATGTCAGTAAGATTAATGCCAGATAAATTGCGGTATACGAAAAAAAAACTATTCTAATCATGTTTCTGCATATCGTTCGCACCGTTTTGATAATAACATTCTGCCCATTATCGTTTTTGCAAAAACCAATTATAAATATGGACCAAATAAATTCGTCGGCTCGCATAAAGTGCAACCAAACCATAATTTTCTGTGTTGTTGCCAAGATAGAATTTCACTATTGGGGGGTAGTACACACATGATCAATAATGAATCAAAAAAATTTTTTTTAACCATAATCAGTAAAAAATTTAAATTTTATTATGTAACCTGTTGATTACAAAATTTATATTCCTTATGCGTAATTTGGTAATTAAAAATATAATCTTAAACTATATAATCGTCGTGTGAGAAGCGAATTGTCGTAACTGCAAAAATCAAGTTCCGAGATAAATGAATGTGAAGTTTTTTTTAAATTTTTGCTGAGTCCTTAAATGCATATACGTATCTCAAGAAATAATTTTGTAACTCCAATAAATTAATGCTCTATTACAAAGGTGGATTACTTAGCTATCTAAACCAATAATTACTTTGGTCTAAAATAAAATTGGAAGATTGTTATAGTTTAATTTAGTGATGCACGACAAACTTTACGATAATTTAATTTTGTATTTAAATCTATACGGAAAAGTAAATTTTGTTCTAGATACAACAATTTATTTTAGACCACAAAATGTTGTATAGTTAACATACAATAATTAGAAATTAACTTATTTGTATCAAAAAGATACAACAATTTGAATATTACATAATAATGAAATCTATATAGTAAAAATTGTGTCCCTACACAGTATGTATACAACATTTTGCAATTTATAGGATGTACTAATCTACAACACCAAAATACTGTATAAAATGTATATACAACATTTCGCAGTTAATTATTTTTGATAAATACAACTTACAACAATTTTGAATTTCAATTAAAAAGTAATCAAAACCGTCTGAACAGAAGGTGATAAATAATTAAATTCTCTATCTATCAGTACTCTCAAATTGAAGTATCTAACGCTTACGACAATTCGCTTCTCAAAGTATATTTTCATTTTATCTTTATATATATGTAAAGAAATAATAAAATACGCGTAAAATTTCGTTTTCTTATGAATTTTGTACTTTCTAAAAAAGATTTAATTGGCTAAACAAGCCATAGTTTATATTTATAAAACCACCCATAATGATTTTCCGAAATTTAATCCCTTTATTTAAATACATTTTTATGTATTAATGTTTTTTTTTTTTTTTTTTATGGTAGGGGATGAACGGGGTTGTTAAATCTTTGATAAAATATTTAAAAATATACTTATAGTTTATTAGTAAAATAATAAAAACAAAACAAAAATAAAAAAAATTAAAAAAATACTTATTTTGCCTATTTTTCTATTCAATAATAAAATGTTTATGCAAAAATAATTAGAATTTCTATAAATATATTTTATAATAAATTTTAAATATTTTAATTCTATACACCTACCCCCAGCGATATAAATTATATAAGGGTGGTGGAAAAATCAGTTTTATTATATTATTATTAGGTAACTGAATATTATAATGATTATATACTTAATATGCGAATTTTTGTTTAATTAAATAATCTTTCATTAAGCGTGATACAATATTAAATTGAAATAAAACATAAAAGTAGAAATGGTAAAAAAAGTTTTTTTTTATATATTTTGAAGAATATTTTTTATATGGTACACCTAATTCTGTTTTTACATGGTATAGATACGTTCCCAGACAAAACCGTATAAAAAAAAACCGTGTAAAAAAAAACAAAGGATTATTTCCATATCATTCAATCCTGTAACAAAAAAAAAAAATAGTTAAAATAAAAACCGTTTTTATAAAAGCGAAATTAAATTTTTATGTTCAATAATGCTCACTTCATTTCATAAAAAAAAAACAAACAGCAATTCAAATCTTAAAGTAAAAGTAACATATAAAATATTAAATTATAGCAGTTCAGGAACTGAAAACAACTGGTTACAAGTGTGTATGAAAATAAATTAGAAATGGGAATTCCCTAACTAAATTTCTAAAACGATTACGATTAATAAAAATATTTTTCTTTAAAATTTCAATTAAATAGCGTTATTTTTTTAATCGTGCTAAACCGAATGAAATCGTATAAAAAACGGAATCAAATTTTTTTTTTCTAGAGACCCTGTCTAAATCAAAACCGTGTAAAAACAGAATTGGGTTACATTAATTTTTCAACAACAATATTTCATTAATATGAACACTATATACCAGTTACACATGAGAAATCCAAATTTTTTTCATATTTTTTTTTTCACAAAGAACTGAACTGGAATATCATTAAATAATTCGTTCGATGTTGACTTCGAGTGCGTTAAATTTATCTGCATAAATCAGCTAATGTTAAGTCATACCACCACAAAAAACAAAAAGTAGTTTAAAGGTGTTATAAATCAAAAAGATTCAACTATGGCCAAAGTATGAAATAAACGAATCATTAAATTTAAATCACCATTCTCTTACTTAAAAGATTAAGAGTTATATTGCTAGTTCTGGCGGTATACTAATAGTAATGGTAAAAATTGCGCCAAAAAATATTGAAATATTGAAGTATTGAAATGTCAATATCTTTCACAAAATTCGAAATAAATGTTTCTGAGTTAGAGACAAAAATAATAAAATATTCCTTGTTTATTAACTCTACACTAGCGCCATAACTCAAAATTTAAAATTTTAAGTTTATTTTGAGATGTGGCACTCTTCTAATAACGTTGCGAATTATTATAAGCTATTTTTAAGTTTTACAATTTTTCACTATCCTTATTTAAATATATATATATAGAACATCATAAACATATATGTAAATTCTAAATGTAATGAGGAAATCAAATGAATAAAAACCCAGCATGGCTACATATAGTTATTATAGTAGCCATGCTGATTTTTTTATTCATTTGATTTCATCGGGTATATAATATACATTTTAAAAGTATATAACAAGCTTTTCAAACAATTTCGGTACCACCTGTAATTATTAATATTTGATCTATTATATATATGACCGATTTACAAAATTTTGCAGTGATGAAAGAACCTTCTTTCCATATACATCTGGGAATCTACCCACTTCTTAATGAAATGTTAAGTTTGTAGTGGAAGTTTGCAGAAACGGTGTGTGTTGGTGTGTGTGTGTTTTTGTTTTTGTTGTTTTTTTTTTTATAGAAACTGAAGGTATTATAACATTTGTAATTTTACTTTTCCGCCACCCAGTTTTTTATATAGTAGATACATATATATTTTAATTAAAATATAATTATTGTAATAATTGTTTTTATTTTTTATATATTTTTTTTTTTTTTGAATTTTTGCCCTTAAGTCACATAAATTTTTAAAATAATTTCTATATAAACAAAAATAAAATATTTATATATATATATATATATGTAGTCCTGACAAAAACAACAAGTTATCTTTTTGTAATTTTGTTTTTATTTTGTATATTTTCTAAAAAAACAATAATAAAACGAAATATATATATATACATACATATATAATTCTAAATTATTTAAAATATTATATACCAAAAAAAAAAAAAAAAATTTATAAAACAACTTATTTTCTGGTATGTATATATATAAATATTATATTATCTTTTAAAAAAATTGAAATTGTTATTTTAACATAGAAAATTTTACTTAAATCATGACAAAAAAAAAATAACTTTTATTTATACAATGAAAATTAAGGGTGACCACCAATACGCGTATTTTTATTTTATTTATATAATTTGAATCTCATAAATGAGAGATGAGTAACGTCGAAAACTGTACTTTTCAAAATAATTCTGACGATCTTGTTAGCGTTCATTTTTCTACATTTTTTGACATGAATTTTCTACTCGATTTTCTGACTGTCTCTAGAGCCTATTTTTCTACACTTTTTGACATGAATTTTCTACACGATTTTCTGCTGTCCTTTTAGAGCCTATTTTTCTACATTTTTTAACATGAATTTTCTACACGATTTTCTGACTGTCTCTAGAGCCTATTTTTCTACATTTTTTGACATGAATTTTCTACACGATTTTTTGACTGTCTCTAGAGCCTATTTTTATACTTTTTGACATGAATTTTCTATACACGATTTTCTGACTGTCGTTTTAGAGCCTATTTTTCTACATTTTTTGACATGAATTTTCTACACGATTTTCTGACTGTCGTTTTAGAGCCAATTTTTCTACATTTTTTGACATGAATTTTCTACACGATTTTCTGACTGTCGTTTTAGAGCCAATTTTTCTACATTTTTTGGCATGAAAAGTATAAAAAGTCGACTTAAGTTTACTTAACTACCATCACGTAAATAAATTAGATCCAATGGAAACAAACCGAACGCATCATATATATGGGATTGTGATGGTCTGTTTTTGGTTATCAAACCATAGAGAATTTCTAAAATCAGGAAGAAACCCTACAAAAATATTAATTATATCAATAAATTGAAAGTTTGTATAGAAGAAGAACTTATATAAGAGAAACGGTACCAAAATAGGTCAATTGTCGCGATGCGGTTTACATAAGGAATCATATTTTTTTTTTGCACAGATCTATTAAATCTAATGTAAATTTAACAAAACGTATGTAAAATATTTTAACGTATTGTTAAACAATTATATTAGTTTTAAGTTGATGGATTTAAAAAGGACACTTCAAATAGTTCGTCAATGGTTTTTACATATAATTTAACAGTATTAATTAAAAGTTTGGTTTTTTGTGTTTTATTTTAACATAAATTAGTTTTATAGGACTAACATAATAACAACTTATAAATAGATTTAAAATCTTCATGACCAAAAATTTCAGGATATACAATACTAAAAAAAAAAAAAAACCAAGAAAATTCTTATTAATCTCTTTGTATATATAATGGTTAAAGAAAAACCATAAATTCTAAGAAAAACTATAGATACTTTTTATATTTTATAATTCTTGTTTATATAAAATTATATGTTAAATTGATTTGAAAAAATATTTTCTTTTATTATAATATAAATATACAAAATATTCGTTATAACAAAAATGATTATAACTTTTAAATCTCTCAACTTATTTGTTATGGTAAAGATTGACCTTTTTTGAATATACCCAAAATTTATATTTAACCGAAAAGAAATAAATAAAAAATAAAAACAAAAAAAAAATAAACATACGACAGTAAAATTTCGTAATTTTACATAAGAAAATATGTTGTAAGTAGAGTAAACATTATTTCAAATTACAAAAATTACAATAAAGCTGGTACCAGAATTTGTTGCTGTCGTCGTGATATGTCAAAATAAAAATCATAATTATAAAGCCTGGGATACATTGTTTCGATCAGTTCAGTTTCGATTTGATTCGTTTTTATTCAACGGTTAAGTTGACTGAACACATATAGTTACAGATCGCAATCAATTAAACCACTTATATTTTGTTTTTGTTATTTTTGAAGCAGTCAAATTTAATTTCTCTTGACATTTTTATTTCAGTTTGGATTAGGAAAATTTCAATCTCTTTCGATTCGATTTCGTTTGTGTCCACTCAATCGATTTCGCATATAAAATATATGGACATGTCAAATTTGAACTTTGCGAAACGAATCGAAACTGAACCGATCGATACAATGTAGCCCAGGCTTAAAACCCTGAACAAAATATCGAACGCAGAATACATAACGCCCATACCTACACAAGAAATGTCAAAAAAAAAGTTAAAATGTATGAAAATATATGAAACCGGATTATATATATAACAAACGTAGCCCTACGCAGCCTTGTCACAAAATCGAGAAAAAAAATGTTAAATATTTTCGCTAAGCTTCAATAATTGCTATTTTTTTTTTTTTTTTTTTTTTTATATATATAATTCGCTTGTAGCTGGAGTTTTGACATTAAAATCGTTTATTTTATTTTGAATTTACAAAATTTGAATTAGTGTCATGTGTCATCTTTTAGATTAATTATTATAAATATTATGATAGATGAGATTTTGTTTTGGTGTGGCATTTTAATAAAAATATAATTAATCTAAATATATTTAAACTTTTAAATTATAATATACGAAAAGTTATTAACTTTTGACGGTTGGTTTCTAAAAAGTTAAATTACTCTCACCGCGACGACCTACCGCTTTGAAATGTCAAATGACGGCGGCGCCGCTTGTAAAATTTTTGAGTATATAGATACACTCAAAGCGGCAGAGCTTCATGATAATAAAAAAAAAAACATAAACAAAACATTTATTTGTTTTGTTAGAATATTGAAAGTATTTTTTAAGGAACTGAAGGTTTTGTTCATTAGTTTTTACTGTTTCATGCATGATAATATAAATATATATATGTATATTTATAAAACACTGACATTCCAATCCGACACCGTGGCAAAAAATTAAAATTCAATCAACTTTGTTGCATCGCCGGCGGCACCAGCAGAACAACAGCGCCGAGTTTATCTGCTTTCAAATATTTCTATATACATATATATATATATATATATCTGAACTTTTGTTTTGACAGTACGGCAAACTGTCATCGCGCACCGGCGGCGAGAGTATTTCTAGCATTAACATTATTGTAGCTAGAGCTAGAGTGAAATGAAATTTTCATATTATACTATTATATATATAAATTGAATGTGATGAAATCAGAAATTAAAAATTTCATTTATAATTTTCGTATCAGGTAGCACGCGCAGCTGGCGTATAAAAAGTCATGTAAAAATTAATTAGTTTGTTGTTTCAATCAACAGATAGAGCGCATATATATTCTCTAATTATTTTTTCAAGTGAAATAATGTTCTTCTAAACATTAATACACTATGAAATATTTGACATTTCGCATTTTTTGTTATAGAAATTTAGACCAGGTCACTATAATAAATATGCTACTTTATCTTAACAGCATTATTAATTACAGTGTACAGTATATACATTAAAAAGAAATATATTTGAAATTGTCAAATTATTAAAATATCGAGCTGCTAATCACAGTGTCACTGTCACCGTCGCGTTGACACCTGTTTATAATATACAGGTTTAAACCTTACTAATTATACAATGCTCTTCAAGAAAAAAATCTGAGATCGTTCTTATCCATATATATATAGATATAGAAATATCTGGTATAGGAAATTGATTTGTCTCCTTACTTACCTGGGGGTCACTGTCGGATCGGTAAACACAAACACGGTATTCACCTTGAAATTCCCATATGGATAGCATATACCGCTGTGTATAGATGAAACTTATATAGAACCTAGTAATACACTGGAACATTTAAGTGTGTGATTGCGAAAGACTTGCGCGCATTAATACTTCGGACGTGAAATACTTGCATGGTTTGGTTGTCCCTTTTCAACACTATCAACTTTGTTAAGAATATTATTCTCTTTTGAAATTTGCATATAGGGGACCACACATGGATCCATTTCGAGATCTCTTGTGATGCGTGTTGATCTTGTATCTTTCAAGCAATCTAACCTAAAACCTAATTACATTGTTCACAAATGTGTTGACGATTTATATCGGTGTGTAGTAGAAAAAATTCAAATTAACTTGTCTCTTAAAAAAAAGAGACAAGTTGTTCATCACAATTTTTTTCAAGACTCTCTTTCACTTTCACCGGAGAATTTGGAGGTAATTCCTTTAAAATTTCATTTCACTAAGCTTCTTAAACTATTTTTTTTTTTGATATACTTAGTAAGTATATTTGAATTTTGAATTTATTAAATATCAATTTTAACGAGAATTGATTGTAAATAATTTGATTAATATTATTTATGTTTTTGTTGTTGTTGTTAGAATGACGATTTTTTTTTGGTTTTTTTTTGGGTTTTTTTTTTTTATTTATTTATTTTTTATTATTATTATGTTTTGTTTTTTTTTTTTATTATTTTTGATAATATTTAGCTCTAATAAAATATTATAGAATCTCTGGTAACCTAATCTATCTAAATATATCGGCATAGAAACATGATCTTTTTCCTTTTTTTTTGATTTTTAAGTACTTTATTATGTTTTTTTTTTTTTTTATGTTTTTTTTTTTAACGGTGGTTTTATACCTGTAATATTTTTTTTCTTTTGATATATTACTTTTATAATTGTAAAAAGAAGAATTAAGGATTAGTGCGAGGTGTGTAGGGTTAGGCGGGTTGGTGCTGGGTGGTGGTGGTTGGTGTTGAAGAGAAAAATTGGTGGATAATTTTTGGTACGTGTGTATAATAAATATTTTGAAGGACTTTTCTTGATTTAATAATATCGTAGGTCGCGAAAAAATATATAAAACAAAAACACAATATTTTATTTATAATGTGAGGTTTGGGATGGAATTTCTTATTCAAAGAAAAACATGTTTTGATTTTTTGATAAGAATAATTTTTCTGTTTTTTTTTTTTTTGATTTAAAAGAATTATTTTAAAAAATATATATATAATCTTCAAACGTTGGCTGGTATAATAACCTATTTGAAGTATATAATATTATAATATTTATTTCTATTTTCAAAGTATATAAATTTAATTCTTAATTGAGATTTTAAAAAAATATTTCTTTTTTTTACATATATAATAAAAAGACATAATTAATGTTAATTTTAATTCATATTAAAGTCCAAAAAAAAAAACAAAAAATTGAAATAATGATTCCAAAATGTAATATCGTTAGTTGAAAATTATATGGTCGTATGTCATTTAAAAAAAAAAAAAAAATGGAAATTGTGTTTCAAATGCTCAGTGTGTGCAAGACACTAACAGCAAATTGGCTAAACAAAACTTTATTATTAAAGACGTTTAAAGTTAATTTAAAAAAAAAAAAAAAATTGACTTTAAGTCATATGTTTATCATTTATATAATGATTAACATACGATAATGTAAAATTCATACAATCATGAAAACTCTTACATACAATCATGTAAAATATTCAAATGTTTTATTAAATATTGATAAGTCATAAGTAATGTTTGGACATACAACCATTAAATCCTAATGTTCTTGAATATATTATATTGTAAGTTATATAGAGAATCGTATGTAAAATAAAGAAACTGTAATAATATTTATATTATTTAAAAAAAAAATTTTTAAACTCTATAGTATTTTTGTTTAAGTTTTATATTTTAGAAAGAATAAAGTAAAAATTAAATTGCATAAATATAATTTTCAGTATATAAGCTGTAATAATTTGATTTGCGTTTCACTCAAAACTCATGTAAACTAGCCATACGACATTGTAAAATTCGATTTAAATTTTTTTTTTTTTTTTTTTTTTTAACTAAATACAAAATATTTATAATTTTATATAGTTTCAATAACAATTAATAATAATAATTGATTGGTTGGTTTTTAAAGAGTTGGAATTATTAGATTCCCAAGCACATAAACCATACAGAAAACTCTGAGCCCGTAGTAACCTTTAGTTAAACATTCCATATCAATATTACTCCTTAAAAACCAAACGCTGTAGTGTTTTTTTTTGTATAGGTCTATATTTTCTTTCCAGCACTTTACACTAAATCTAATCTAAAATAGTATAACTTAATAAAACTCTTATTGATATTTATTTTGTTTATGAACTATAATATTTTATGATATATATATTAAAGTGATATTTATGATATAAGGTGATTTTTTGAAGTGGCTTTATCTTGTGGCATTTATTTATATCATTTTCATAAAACTATATAACCGATTTCCAAAAAAAAAAATGAAACAAAATTTCGCATGGACACTTATTTCAAAACACCTTAAAAAAATTGATTATAAACCAAAATTTTGGATCCACAATCGAAAGCCACATTAAACTCAAATATCTATAAAAAAAATATGTTAAATATAGTAACAAAAATTTATGTATATTTCTTAATTGAGCTTTTTAAATTTTTTTTTTTTTTGCATAAGTTACATCCTTTTTATATTATCAATTTCAAATAAATATAAATATTTAAATCCCGGAAATCCCCAGGAATATTTTAGAACTCTTGTTTTCTATAGGGAATTATTAGCTGATTCTGACAATATAAATATATAAGAAACTTTTTCAAGGTCAATAAATAATAAGCATAAGTTGTTTAAATATATAAGAAATGTAAAAAACAGTAACATTTATTTTATTTAGTTCAAAGTCCCAACAGTGAATACTTATAGAATCCATATACAAATTGAAAATCATGTCATGTTTTAAAAATTTCATAAAAAGAGCCGGTAAAATAATTTTTACAAAAAAACAAAAAAAAACAAAAATATTTTTACATAATATACATACATACATATATATATAGTGATTTTAATTCTTATTTTTAAGGCCCAATCATAATTCGGAGAGACCAAACCGATATCGTTACGTTATTTTTCTTCGTCAAGTCACTTTATATTAGAAATTGAAGTATAATCTAATCCCATCAATCTAGAATACAAGCTCGATCTTACCGTTACCAAGAAAATGAATACCTGTGGTGGGTGTGGGGAGGTATGGAAATAACATATTTATAGTATAGCGCTACCCCTTAAGTTATTAGTTATCCTCTAATTTTAATTTCTTTTGCACTTTCTCACATGCTAAGAAATAATTTTACTATCCGCAATGAATTAAGTTCTAATGTTTAACTTCACCATCACTGAAAACAAACAAATTTTAATTATACATTAACTGCTTAAATAAAAAAAAAATTATAATATAATTAGAAAAAAACATTAAAACTTGAACCATCAAGAACAGCCCACCACAAACACACGGGTTCACAGTTTTAAAAAGAACATAACCACATATACTTACATTGCCCATCTGATTATTCAGGCCAATAGAAATTGAACTTTTCGGATTCGGACCAATATAATTGAACAATGATCTTCGGATTCGGATTTTTTTTTTTTTTTTTTTTTTTACCTCCTTCCGGTTTTAAAAAGTCCCCAAGTCATTCCTTTCGAGTTTTTCCAAATTATATATAAGTATAGTAAGTTTTTCTTTGTTATGGTTCATCAATATTTTTTGAATCGCATATTTTCAGTTCAAAATATCATTAAGAGGAGTTTTAAAATCACCTTTTGCGATGATCGCGAGCATTGCATTTCCAAATTTTTCAATAGCTACCGCTATCGGTTTGCGCTCACATTATAATCAGGAGTTTTAAAATGGTATAAGTTATAGAATGGTAATTCTTTTCTTGTTTCACTGATCAGTTGTAAACTTAGAACTTCTCTTTCTAATCGGTTTCCTTATATTATATCGTAATTTGAATTTACTTGAGAAAAAAAAAAATTATATTTATTATGCCTGAACCAGAATGACGCGGCAAAATATCGCGTTGCTTTTGACATTTCGAATTTTGAAGCGTGTAAAGTCAAAAGCGACGCATCGAGTTTTTGGCAAACCACATTTAAAAAATTGTAAAAATTTTGATTAAAAAAGTCGTGTTCAACGCTTCACCGCGTCCTTCTGGTTCTAACTTTAGAGTTGTATCAAAATGATAAGTGAACCAATTTTTTTCGGTTACTGTTAAGAATTATTTCCGTTGCGACTAAAATGTTAATCTTTTATTATACAGAGAAGGACAGTTACATAAAAGATGTTTTTCGTTATCGTCATCGCAGCCTCTACAAACGGTTTCCGTTGTACAGAGCAAGTAGCACGCCATGTTTGTTTTACGTAATAGTAAATGCTTCGTGCAACGTTCCCTCTAATTCACGACACTCGTGACTATTCCTGTGTACAGTGTGAGAATAGCTCAAACCATTCTAACCTAATTTGTTCTGCTAGCCATAATTTGAACAGTCTTTTAATCGAGTTGAGTGGGTACCCGGTCTTGGGAGGCTGATATTTATCGCTCCACTTCTAGCCAATTCAGATTCTTTAGTGCGCTCTTCTGCAAAATAGAATTTAAAAAAAATAACATAATTACTATCTTAGTCCTTGATTATTTTTTTGTTTCCGTTTTTTAATCCTTAATTTTGTTTATAAAAAAAAAAAACTTCTTCTAATTTTGTTATTCGACTTAACTGCTTCTTAAGTCAATTTCTATTTTATTTTTGGCACTTTCTTTTTTTCTGTCTATTGCATTCTATATAGTTAAATATCATTATTGCTAATCGTAAATCTGTGGAATTTTTGTAAACCGTGTACATAACAATAACTTCACTTTACTATTTTTTTTAATCACACATTGTTAAAAATATAATCTATCGTCAGTCGAATATTACAATGTCGTATGGCTAGTTTACAGGAGTTTTGAGTGAAAAGCAAATCAAATTATTACAGCTTATATACTGAAAATTATATTTATGCAATTTAATTTTTACTTTATTCTTTCTAAAATATAAACTTAAACAAAAATACTATAGAGTTTAAAAATTTTTTTTTTTTTAATAATATAAAAATTATTACAGTTTCTTTATTTTACATACGATTCTCTATATAACTTACAATATAATATATTCAAGAACATTAGGATTTAATGGTTGTATGTCCAAACATTACTTATGACTTATCAATATTTAATAAAACATTTGAATATTTTACATGATTGTATGTAAGAGTTTTCATGATTGTATGAATTTTACATTATCGTATGTTAATCATTATATAAATGATAAACATATGACTTAAAGTCAATTTTTTTTTTTTTTTTAAATTAACTTTAAACGTCTTTAATAATAAAGTTTTGTTTAGCCAATTTGCTGTTAGTGTCGTCTTGCACACTGAGCATTTGAAACACAATTTCCATTTTTTTTTTTTTTTTAAATGACATACGACCATATAATTTTCAACTGACGATATGTAACAAATAAAAAAAAAAAAACCATCAAAATTTATTGTATAAAACTAAAACTGTTTTATGGAAAATTGGTTTAACAACCATAAAATATTTTTTATATCCGAAAAAAAATATAGTATTTCTGCGCAAAAAAAAAAAAAAAATACAAAACAATGTTTTTTTTTTTTTTTTTTTGGTTAAACAAAATATCATATTTTTTTATGTTTCTATCATGTATTTGAATTACCTGAAGGCAGTTAATATATAATATCTTCTTTATTAATAATTACTATACTCTCTATACAATAAAAGCACATAACTTCCTTGTAGATTTAGATATACATATATATAATAATGTATCTAATCATAACGAAATCAATATATATCTGTATGTATAAAAGCTCTTTTTAAAAATACATATTTATATAAGCTTTTCTCCTTTTTTTTTTATTAATAATAATTACTATGTATAACATAAAAGCACATAATTTTCCTTCTTTGTATTTATATACTAATTAATAATAAATTAATATTATATATATATATATTTATTAATGTTAAATTTTGCCACGAAAAATCATAAAAAAAAAAAACGAAATCAACATTTAAAAAACAACAACAACAACAACAAAAATTACCTTTACCTTTACCTTAAGAAGAAGAAACCATAACAAAAAAAAAAGGAAAAGGAAAAATTAAAAAGCACTAAATCAAATTTTTTTTTTGTATATATACAACAACAATATTTAAACTTTCCCAAGTACAAAATAAACTTTATTTTATTATTTATTTTATTTACTTTTTTTGTTGTTGTTGTAGTTAACATGATACAATTTCAAATTTTAAAATCTCAGACGATCATAAATATCTGAACAGTTTAGATGAAAAATTGAAGAAATCAAAAATTTCATATATAATAAATTAAAAAAAAAAAAAAAAAAAAAATCTTAAATTATTTAAATAAAATAATAACAACAACAAAACTTATACAAAACTTTAAAAATAAAAAATAATTAAAATATATATAAAAAAGAAAAGAAAAAAATTATTAAATTTTATAATTAAGATACAAAATTTTTTTTTTTTTAAGATTTCGCATAAAAAATCAAACAAGTTGTTTTTTTTATGGTTCTAAAAGTGTTTGTAAAAATCTTTTTTTTTTTTTTTTTTTTTTTTTTTTTTTTTTTTATTTAATTATATTTTGTACCAAAATTGACAATAAAAAATTAAAATAAATTTTTATTTTTTTAATATTAAAATTTTTTAATATTTAAATTTAAATATTTCATTTTTAATATTAAATTTTGAATTTTACATTTTCAATATTGAAAATTTGAATTTTTCATTTTCAATATTAAAAATTGAATTTTTCTTTTTTAATATTAAAAAATTGAATTTTTCATTTTTAATATTAAAAAATTGAATTTTTCATTTTCAATATTAAAAAATTGAATTTTTCATTTTCAATATTAAAAAATTGAATTTTTCATTTTTAATATGTTTAAAAATTGAATTTTTCATTTTCAATATTAAAAAATTGAATTTTTCATTTTCAATATTAAAAAATTGAATTTTTCATTTTCAATATTAAAAAATTGAATTTTTCATTTTCAATATAAAAAATTAAATTTTTCATTTTCAATATTAAAAAATTGAATTTTTCATTTTCAATATTAAAAAATTGAATTTTTCATTTTCAATATAAAAAATGAATTTTTCATTTTCAATATTAAAAAATTGAATTTTTCATTTTCAATATTAAAAATTGAATTTTTCATTTTTAATATGTTTAAAAATTGAATTTTTCATTTTCAATATTAAAAAATTGAATTTTTCATTTTCAATATAAAAAATGAATTTTTCATTTTCAATATTAAAAAATTGAATTTTTCATTTTCAATATTAAAAAATTGAATTTTTCATTTTCAATATTAAAAAATTGAATTTTTCATTTTCAATATAAAAAATTAAATTTTTCATTTTTTTTTTTTTTTTTGTAATTTTTTTTGTAATAGTTTTTCTTAATAAATTCTGTGTCTCATGTGATCATTATTTGTTTTATGATATTTTCCATATATAAAATAAAATAAAATTAAAGTTGATATACAAAAATTAAATAAAAATAAAAATTATATAAAAAAAATTAAAATTGAAAAATAAAAAAAATAAAAAATATATGAATAAAATTTGAATTTGTGGTTCAATTTCATCAATAATATACCATAAAATTATTTTTAAATATATGAATTTCATATTTTGTAAGAAAAAACAAAAAACAAATGATTTTAGATATAGATAATAAATTCGTCGGCTGCATTTCTATGTGTTCAATTTACCAAAAATTAAATATTTTTGCAGGAAACGATTATTTTTTAACTTTATATTATAACACAAATTATAAATATTTAATAAAAAAAATCAGCATTTCTTAAAAAAAAAAAAACAATTAAGATTCTTTATTTATAATTGGAAAATTGGATCGAATCAATTGACTGACGAAAATGGTAACAAGTAGAAATACAGCCGATAAATTATTATGTGGAATTTTTTTTTTTTAAATTATTATTGGTACCAATGTCCATAGTCAAATTCCGTCCAATCTAAATTATAGTTTTATATTTATATAGGACTTGAGAGATTCGAGTTCATTCATAAATATCTAAATTTATAGAACCATAATTTTTTTTTTGTAATCTTGTATAAAAAGTGTTAATAAAATAAGGTAAAAGGCTTAAAAAAAAAAAATTAATAACTTTCGTCCTAGAAATCGTCGGCTGCATTTCTATATATGTATCCAATTTACCAAAAAAAAAGTTATAAATATAACTTTATAACTATACTCAGATAACTTTATAAACTTTGAGATCACAAATTATAAATTATAATGAAATATATTACATAAAAAATCGGGATTTCCGAATAAAAAAAAAAACCAAAAAATTTTGGTCCATAGTTAAAGTTTTTCCCTTAATTTATGATTCGTTATATTTTTGGAAAATTTGGATATAGAATCAATTAAAATGTTGGACAAGTAGAAATGCAGCTGACGAAATATTTGAACCGGGCTTGCTCCATCTATAAACAGTTTTTTTGATAAATCTTAATAATTTCATTAAATTAATTTTTTATTATTATTATTATTTAATTATTATTAATAATTAATTATATTTTTTTGATCTAAGGATAAATTTATATTTTAATTAAATATTTTTTTTTTTTTAATTATGATTTTATTGAGACTAATACCAAAAACTGAAAAGGTACGGTTATTAGATAAATATTTTAATTAATAATTACATATAATTTTTATTAAATTGTTTTTTTAATGTTGTTATGTAAAAGTTGATTTATATATTAAATGCAATGAAAATTGTAACGAATTATTGAATTTAAAAAAAAAAAAAAAAAAAAAAAAATGATATTATCGATAACGATATGAAACCTCGTAAATATAGCAAAAAGAAAATTAATGAAAATAACTGAATTACTAAAGGCTGTAAAAAATTATATTATACATAATTTGGGTAGCCTTTATATAGATTTTCTAACGACTTACGAGGTTTTTACAATTTCACCGACGATATAAACTAATAAGGTGATTTCATTTCATATATATATATATTTATATATAGCCGATTTCCAGTGACCTAACTCCATAACGTTATTATGAGTATGACCCATTTCAGTTAATTAAATCACTTAATTCTCTTGAGCCATTATTTTTGTAGAGTTAGGTCCCTTTTGTATCCAATATTTATTATCTATATATATGTATAATTAATTTAATTTTAATTAAATATTTTATTCAATTATTTTAAAAAATATTAATTTGCGTCAGTTTTGAATTTATAATATATTGGTCCCGGATTTTTATAAACGTCGAAATATTGCGGGTTTTTTTACAAAACCTCTGCTTCAAAAAAAATATTTCAAAGTTTTTGTAAATTTTATTCGTAAATAAAATCACATTTTTTTTTTTTTTTTAAAGAGTTTCGAAAGATTATACATACATACTCCGTAATCCGTAAAAATCATCGATTTATATATAATGGGAAAGTTTCAATTCAAAGTTAAACCAGACGCAACAAATTAAAGCGTATATATACGTTAACGCCATAACCGTTAGACAGTTTGGTAAAATTTCAATAGTGCGTTTGACATTATGTTATGTCAAATATTAGATTTTTATCGTATAATATTTTGAATTTAATTTAATTTTTGCTTTAAACACGAACATAAAAAAGAATTTTTAAAATTGTTTTTCTATTCAACGTGTGTTCTCAACGTTTAACGTGTGGCGTTGGAATAATTTATGTCTTGTTAATGTTTTGAATTGATTTTAACTGTGTCCCATACATTTTATATTAGTTGAATTTTTTGCGTAATTTTTCTTTGAGAACTAACTGGGGGGTGGGGGAGGGGGGTTTATAATTAAAGAATCCGGCAGATTAATGTTTTAATAGAATTTTATACTATATTTCTCTATATATATATACAGTAAATTTTCGATATAAGCGACCGTAGATGAATCAATTATTTTGATAAAAGTAACCCTTAATGAAAAATGGTCGCTTTAAACGAAAAATGGGAATTAATGGAAAAAAAATCTATATATATACTTAATTTATATGCTCCAAATACAAACAACAACGATGTCCCTAATTTAAATACTACAATGAATTTTCGATATAAACTATACTTTGATAATAGCGACTCTTGATAATAGCGACTCTTGATTATTAGCAACCATTTTTTGAATGATGACTTTTCGTTAAAATTCACTTTAAATTTAAATTGAAACTTAATTTTCTTCTAAATAATTTCAGTATGCTCTTCGGAAATTAAGTTTAAGTTCTTCTAAATATGCGATAAATTTTGTGTCGTACCCTGTACCCAAATTCATTTTGTGTTCCATTGTTTAGACGACATCGCATTACTTTTTCTTTTACCGAAATTATTTTTCTTGTTCCGTTTCATCTCGCTTAATAAAAAATTATTAAATTATGAACCTTATAATTAGAAAAATTAATTTTAAAAAGTTTACTATAATCGAGAGAGTCGCTAATTATCAAAAGTCGCTATTATCGAAGTATGTATAGCTTAAATATCGAAAATTTACTGTATATAAATAATAATTTTATTAACATTATTAATAGATTTTATAACGTAATGGAAAGACGGACAAACAGAAAAGCCTCAATTTAAGTTTTCCAAAAAAAAATTACCCCTAAAAAAATGAACATGAAAATTTACCTTCTTGTAAAAATAAAAAATAAAAAAAAAAACTCTTATTTATTTTAACTAACTTTTCCGATTTCAACATCATAAAAATACTTTATATATTTTTTACTTTTGAAATTATATTCCCCACGTCCAAGTTTACAATTTCCGTCTATTTTTTTTTTGAAATCGAAGTCAAATTTTTAATGAGTTTTTGTGTATATATATTTATATATTATAAGTATATACATATATATATAAATCTCAATTTTCTCATAGCAATTTTCTTTTTTAATGTCGTTCCAAAAAAAAAATCACTAAACCACAACAAACAAAAACAACAAAATAGTCAAAAGTTTAATTTAAAAAAAACAAAAAAAAAAACGAAGAAAATTTGATTTGAATCATTTTCCAAAAGAAAAATCATTTTTTTTTTTTTTCAGTAATTTTTTATCATCGTTACATTATTTTTATATTACATATAAATCTTAAGTTTTTCCAAGAACCAAAAATTTAATTTTCAATGTTTTTTAATATTCGCCAGCTCCTTTCATCCAAAATCTCGTCACTAAATCATAAATAACTAAGGTAATAAATATAATTATGAAATTTAATTTTGATTTTTTTTTTTTTTTTAATGTATTTATTAGGCGTTGGTAAACTTCAGACTTCCGCAAAAAACATCAGAAATTATTTTTAGAAATTTGTCATTTTTCTATGAAATTATTATTATTATTAGCTATCTATATATAAATTTAATTTAACAAATTCCATTTTCAATTTATAACATTTTAGGCTGATTATGTGATGAGGATATTTTGACATATATATAGTTCTCTCTGAATTCAGGATAGTCTTCCCAACAAAATATGTATATCGTGTAACAAACAAAATTATTGGAAACTATATATAAAAAAGAACGGATCTCAAAAAGTTGATTTGGCGTAATTCAATTTTCGCTTGACTCATGTTTATTAATTAGTAAGCTTTGAGTTTGTTACATAAAGTTCAAATGTTGTGTAACAGTAGAGTCGTCGTGTCTTTGATATTGTTAAATAAATTTTGAAATTCCGAATTAATAAGTTCGTTTTCAGCTCTTAAGGGCCGGCTTAACCATATATGGAAGATTTTTTCTATATGGCTTAAGTAATTTGAAAAGTCAACGAAAATCCATCCAGCTAAAGTCTTGTCAAAATCGTAATTTACTTAAAGGCAGGCTTTTGCCTTTATGTCAGTTTTAAGTCTGTCATTTTGGAAAAATGAATAAAAAATTGAAATTGAATTAAAATTTCAATTGTATAAGGAATAAATTACATTGAAAAAAAAATTTAAGACCAATTTAAAAAAAAAACGTTCTTGTTTTTTTTTGAACTCTTTTTTCAACTGTCAAATTTCGACACACAGAATATGCGATTTAGAAATCTATATTTACTTAAGCTAACGAACCTTGACGAAACTGGAGCAATAAATCTCTAATGGTCACATCATACATTTTACATATATATATAATCGTACATTAAGCAGAAAAAATCTTCCATGGTTATAGGCCTTAAGACAAAAATTACAATTTTTAATTTTTTTTTTTTTTTTTTTTAAGTATATTAGGAGTGGGGAGGAATTCAAATATATTACCTGAGCTGAGCGCTTCCCATTGGCTCGTAAACATTGTATAAATGTTGCGTTTTGTATATTGCATCCTGTTGCGTAAATTTTAAAAAAAGTTACCGGGGGGGGGCATAAGAATTTTCAAATTCAAATAATAATAATAATAATAAAAAACGATCAATATAAAAAAATTATATTTATTTAATATATATAAATATAAAAATAAATCGTATATATAAAAAATATTTTTATTTTAATTTAATTTTTGAATACAATTTCAATTGATTTCCATATTACACTTTTCTTCTTCAATTCATCTATATATATATATATATATATATATTTTTTATATCGAAATTGTTAAATAAACATTTTCACTCTGTACTTAATTTCTTGAATTTCCTAAATTACATTTAATTCTTATATATCCTTGTCGACTATATTACAAATGCCTTTAATATATTATATACAGAAGTGGTAAATAAAGGAAAATAAATAAATAAAAAAAAAAATTCCAAATGTAATCTTCCAATTTTCTAGAAATACAAATATTTATAGATATAACAAGAATAATATAAATCTTAACTTTTAGTTATATATATACTAAATATATTTATATATTAACAATACATTTTAAAATTTCAAAGAAATTGTTTGTAAAATTGAAAGAAATTGTTTGCAAAAATTCAAAGAAATTGTTTGTAAATTAAAAAAGAAATATAATATCTGTGGCCAAAAGGAAATAACAACATAAGTCGAGATATGTGATTATTTCTTGTTCATCGCCATGCCGTAGAGTTTTTGACACTAATAATTGCCATAAAAATTGTATAATTGTACGGTTAATATTGACCAAGTTATTACAAAAATACATAACCGCATATGTTATTAACTCCATACTCTCTGCATTTGGAATAATCTTTAAAAAAAAGTATTTTCTAAGAATCCAAATTTTTATTTTTTCGTTTTGGAATAACCTATTAAGTATAGACATTTGTACTTTTATTCCTTAGCAACTTATGAACCAAAATTTAAATTTTGTACTTAAGGGAATAACAGCACACATCCACTTATGCGATTAAGTACTCCAAATAACTATTTCAATTGAAGAACAACGTATTCATATTCATAAATTAAGTTATTATTCCAAATCATATTGTGCTAGTTCTCGGGAACTTATTTATGTATAACCAAATAACTGAGATATGCCATTAGAAAAACATACTTTGTAATGAGGAATAATATAACTTATCAATTATAACTTTTTTATTTATTGCTCTATTTATACAATTTTTTGTCAAAAGCTTCCTTATATTACTTAATTGACAGCATTCAAAATTTCGTTAACCTATAGCATTTATACTTTTTTTCAAAAAAAAACAATTTAAAACTTAATTTGTTATTTCTGAAAAACTACTCTACTCTACACCAGAGGGTAACAGAACTACTGGAACTCTACACCAGAGGGTAACAGAATTTCCAAAACTGTTCAATACCTATTATATGTATATTCTTCACTCAGCCCAAACGGACGAGAGTGCTTCTTTTGAAATGAGGAGATTTAGAGTACGACGAACAATAACTTGAGTTACTCACCTGGAGTGACTGTAACCTGAAAAAAAAAAAAAAAAACATCTACACACTAATTGGGGTTTGCTAATATACAAATAACTTGTGCAGATCGTATGTGTGATCGTTCACCGAACATCTAAATCTAATCTAAATATAGGCACCCGGATAATATTCATAATGTCCGATTATTATATTCAACAATTTTTAAGTTAATTTTCATTAAATTCTCCAATATTTTATGTTGTGAGGATTTGCATATTATTCAAAAATTATTCCAATCAAAATTGGATGATTCTCTGATGCCTCCAAAATCTCAAATAATTTTTTTTTTTTTATATATATATATTATTTTTACTTGGGTTGAGCATTTTAAGTATACACAATTTACTTATTATTAAATATAGGAACTTGGTGCCGCCATATTTAGTACGTTTACATTATGTAGCCCGTTTATTACGTTTCCTGTCCTGTATATGTGCTTTAGTATATGTAAGTTTATTAATAGCTTACCCATTTAACGTTGAACCACAATCTCCTGTTAAGGAAACCAAAATATTTTAACTTATAACTTTCATCCTTAGTATTTTTACTATTATATACTAAATTTTATATTTTATTAAAAGGCATCCTTTTATTTGTGGCAACGCTCATAACATTTAACCTCTTCAGGAAGAAAAGAATTGAATTACAAAAAAAAAAAACAAAAAAACAATTATTTAAAATTTCAACATTATATAAATAAACTTATGACTTGGAGCCACCCTTATACATAATAAAAAATTTCATAAAATATCCAATTACAGCATAATATTATTTATATAGTTGTTAATTATTATTATTATTATTATATCTCTCGAATTGAAAATTAGACACAAAAAGACCATTAAGTAATTTTACGAGTATAATATAGTTCGAATAATTATTAGTGTTGCAATGGACTTGGAGACCTAAAAACAAACAAAAAAATCAAATATATGTTTTCCTGTCAAATCTGGATCTCCGCCGGGTACACAGAAATCCTGCGGTATGCACAAATAAATCCTATTACCTTTTTTTATATGATTTTAATTTGGTAGACATATAGGATCGCGTTTAGGTTTCTATAGTTAATAACTGGCATATAAATTGCATCAAATAGTTTCAGTTTGTTTGGGATAACCATAATAAAAATTTCCACAAATTTATTTGTGGTTTTGTTTATGATGACACAAAAAGTCATGCCTTGTGTGCTTAGATTTAGATTTAGTGAAGGAGGGCTGATGGGGAAGAAAATACTGACTGCAGCCCTGACATAATTATATAGCTCCCTTATAAACACGCTAGTTTGTTGATAAATCCTATATATAGAAAATTTATTAGGGGGCATTATAATTTTGATGTGATCTATAGTTTTGGATATTCCTGAGTCGGTAGCTTTAGTTGGGTCTTTGACAAAACTAAATTCTATACGTGCTGTTTAGTTACCGAAAAGTATATTTAGGATTATACAATATTGTAGAGTATTTATGTAATTATTATCTGATTTGCTTGCAATGCAAGACAGCAGTCGGGTCTCCTTACATGAAACTATGCTTGATCGGCAGGCATTACATGTAGACTGGGACGAATCGTAAGTTATCTATGTAGAAACTGTGGCGATCCAGGGCAAGTTGATGATACTATAGATCATCTTATATGCCACTATGTCCGGGACTCGCTAGACGTAGAGGTTGTATATTTAGGGAGAGATCAACTTCCCATCTCTGAAAGAGGTTTCGAAGTACAGTATCTGACAACTCTTTAATTTTGCTGCAATTACGAAATTCTTCGTCTTACTAAATAATCCCTCGACACATACTCACGAGTTAGTTATCCATAAGATACCGCTATGGACCCCAGTGTTGTCTATGCGAGGCTCTGTCGGCATCATAACCTAACCTTCAATATCACAAATTCTGGTATTTATATATAAAATCGGTTTTTGTTATATATATATATATATATATATACAAATATGTTCTGTTAATTAGGAAAATACTGTTGGACATAACTACAGGTTATCGTATTCCCCTTATTTTTTTTTTTTTTATTATTATTAATATTTTTTATAACAAATTTCGTTCGGTTGTCTGGGGTGTCTCTGTATCGTAAATTTTACAAAATTAACTTATAATAAATATAATAATTCAGTGCTGTACGGTTCGTTTTGGTGCTTGTCTTTATGCCTATTCGTTTTTTTTTTTTTTTTTTATTATTATTATTTTTAATAGAGGTCAGTAAATTATAATTTTTGAGATTTAAATATTGGCAAAATTTATTAATTTGAATTATAATATATGCGGTTAAAGAAATCATGATTTTTTTTTTTTTACATTTTTCCAATTTTTAATAAGAATGCTGGCAGTATCGAAAGGGTGCGTGTCGATTCATATTGCACAATGGTTTTTACGTGATTTTTATTTATATGGTATATATATATATGTATGTCCGGCACTGGCTAGGACCAGGTTCTATTCGCTTGGCAGCCTTTCTTTCAACGACCTCAGCGATCTTGTGCTGCGAAATGGGCCCACAGAAACCGTCAAATTTCTGAACGCCACTAAGTCGATCTAAAACTACCCTACCATTACTAAAACAACCAATTAATTACGTATACATATATACTTTTTTCGGAATGCAATTTCTATCCGTTTAAATCGTGAATTTTAAAGTTTTATTTCTTTGGATATGCATGCGCAAAAAACGAATAGAAAAATTTCAAACAAAAATTTTTCGATATTTTGACTTAACCCAGAAAGATTTTATATGTATATAAATTTGTATTTGTTAGATATGAAAGTAAATATTGAATTACAACAAAATATATATATAAAAAAAAAACATTATTTTTAAACGTGATTATTTTTTGTGTGTTACAATTTTATTTTCAATCTTTCTAAAACAAAAATTTCCGTAATTCATCTTGAGGGTATCCTTTTAATTTAAATATGATACGTAGTAGTAAATAGGTAACGTTGTCTAGAGTTATTTACCAAAAACTCATTATATATATATATTTATATGTATATTTGGATCCCGATTTTAAAATCATTTTCCATTTTCCTTGTTAATATTAATTTTATATTTGGGTTTTTTTTTTTTTTTAATTATTTCGTGTAAATGAGATTCTTGCGATATTAATCATTCGAATATTGTTTTTGTAATATTAACCTTTTAATGTTTTAACTATCTATATATATATATATATATATATACATTACACATATATACATATATATATAAAATGTATTACTTAATTGGTATTAATTAAGATTATATCCCATATTAAATAACGTAACTCGTGGATTTATAGAAAAAACTGTGTATAATTATAATATTTTATAGAATGTATTTTTTTGCTTGATAAAAAAAAGGAAAATGGAAAATTGATAATTTTCTTTCCTTTGATTTTTATTTTGATTTTTAATTAAAAATAAATTCATTCTTTTTGTAATGCGAATTTTTGACAAATTTATTTTTGACATATGACAATAATTCCATTCGAAAGTATATATAATTAAATTTAAATTATTCTTAAAACTTTTATTCCTTTAGGATTGCCTTCCTTCCATTTTTTTTTTTTAAGGATTTTTAACCTAAATGAATATATCGTCGTGTGAGAAGCGAATTGTCGTAACTGCAAAAATTAAGTTCCGAGATAAATGAATGTGAAGTTTTTTTTTTTTAAATTTTTGCTGAGTCCTTAAATTCATGTATCTGAAGAAATAATTTTGTAACTCCAATAAATTAATGCTCTATTACAAAGGTTGATTACTTAGCTACAACAATTTGAATATTACATAATAATGAAATCTATAGTAAAAATTGTGTCCCTACACAGTATGTAATACAACATTTTGCAATTTATAGGATGTATTCTAATCTACAACACCAAAATACTGTATAAAATGTATATACAACATTTCGCAGTTAATTATTTTTGATAAATACAACTTACAACAATTTTGAATTTCAATTAAAAAGTAATCAAGATATTTTCAAACCAAAACCGTCTGAACACAAGGTGATAAATAATTAAATTCTCTATCTTCCTGTATCAGTTACTCTCAGTTTTTTTTTTTTTTTTTTTTTTTTTAAAAAATCATAATTATACAAATATACATAAATTTTGCATGTACAATTAATAAAATTTAAATCAATGACAAAAAAAAAAAAAAAATTATTTGATATTTATAATTGTATATTATAAATTTTTTTTTTTTTTTTTTTATTATAATCAAAAGATTTTGTCCCAAAATATCATCAACAAAAAAAAAAACATTAAGAACAAATTTTATATATAAATATGAAAACCAAAACCGCAACACGACAAAATGAACCGCAGTTAATTAACATATAAAATAAACAAAAAAAAAAAAAAAAATAGAAAGAATTATTTAAAACTAAAAATCAAATCAAAAATATTAAAAAAAAAAAAACAAAAAAAAAAAAATAATGAAAAGTCAAATAATTTGAATTTAAGACATTAAAAAAATAATGTTAAAACATCGTCTTAAAAAAAATCGTAATCGTATTCGATCACAAGGTTTAGGTTTAGGTGGTAGTACAATTATAAATTGTGATGATATAATTGGTATTGGTGAATTATTTACAACAACAACAACAACAACAACAACATTATCATCATCATCAACATCATCACCAATTAATATAATAACAACAGCAACATCTAGTTTAATTGATATAAATAATTGTACAAAATATCGTAATTCATTACAATTATCACAACAACGATTACGTAATTTACAATTATCATCATCATTATCATCATCATCATCATCATCATCACCAGCTGTTGCAACTAAAACAAATGCTATGGGTAATACTAGTAGTAAAAATTATGATAATTCATCATTATTAAAATTTGGTGGATGTTTTGGTAATAATAATAATAATGATAATAATAATAAAAAAAATGATGAATATAAAAATTCTGGTTTAAAAAATAATACAAAACGTTCATCATCAACTGGTGGTATTTTAACATCAATTAAATTAAAAACAACACAATCATCATCATTACAATGTCAAAGTGATGATGATATATTTTATGATAATTTAGAACGTTCACCACAACAACAATATTTTCCATATACATTAATATCATCAACATCAGCAACATCTGTAAATGATACAATAACAACAACAACAACAACAACAACATCATCATCATCAAATAAAATATGTCAACAAAAAATTCATTTAATACCAAGACGTCGTATATCATCTATAAATCCATCATTATTAATTGATGATACTTGTACCGAATCATATTTACAACGTCATCATTCAAATGCTGATGTAATGAGACGTTGTAAATCATTACGTGGTGAATGTCATCCAAATCGTTTTCGTCGTCATCGTAAAACATCAACAATATCAACAACAACAACAACAACAACAAATCCAACAACAACAAATCAACAACGTGATCGTATTAAAAAATTAAATTATAATTATATTTCTGGTAATGATCAACGTTTTGTAACTGATTTTACTAATACAAATAATCAAATTGATTGCATTAGTAATTCTATTAATTATAATCGTAATGGTGGTGGTAGTAGTGGATGTGTTAGTATTGGTGGTAGTGGTAGAAATTCAGTATCATATATAAAAAATCCAGTATATTCAGAAGATTCTGAAATTATATTAAAAAATTGGAATTTAAGACGTGGTAAATCATTAAGTGATTATAATGATGATAAAAATAATTCAATAATTTATATTGATGATGATTTAGATATTGATAATAGAAAGAGTTGTAGTAGTAGTAGTAGTGTTGTTGTTGGTAGTGGTGTTTGTAATATTGATGATGGTGGTGATGATAATAATTTTGATCAAATTATTGATTTTATATCAGATGATAATAATTATTGTGAAGATGATATAAAAATGAAAAATACAAAAACTAATAATAATGAAAATAATGATAATGATAATAATGATGATGATTATGATGAATTTAATTTTACAGTTGATTGTGGTGATTATGGTGGTCATTATTCTAGGGGTGCATTTAAAAAAACAAATAAAAATAATGATCAAGCAAAAAAATCACTTACTGTCAGTTTTGATAATGAAAATTTAAAAGATATTTCAAAAATGAATATTGATGATGGTGACAATGACAATGATACAACAACAACAACAACAACAACAACTACTGATGAAACTAATTCAGTAACATCAAATGTTGAAACAACAACCTTACCAATTGCATGGTAAAAAAGCATAATAATAATAATAATTAAAAAAAAAACAATTAATTTTGTGTTTTTTTTTTTTTTAATTCAGTTCTTATTATCTTATTATATATTGACCCATTTTGCCATGGCTGTATTATCCGATACACGCATTCCTAACCAAACCACACCCCCCCCCCCCCCTAATTTACACACCCAAACCATATCTTTTCGGGTGATTTATGATTTGTCTCTATTTGCTCTATCTCTAAATTTTATCTATGGTTAAATTGTAGATAATTTTTATTTATTTATTTTTTTAAATTTAAATATTATTTAAAATATTCTTTTTCGTTATTTTATTATATATACCTAAAAAAAAAAGTTTGGTTATGTTTGGTTATGTTTTTTTTTTTTTTTATTAATTAATTTTTACATAAATATTTAAATGATTTAATTTATAATAATTTTTTTTTTTTTTTTTTTTTTTTTTTTTTATTCCCTTTTCTTTCACTTAGTAGTTTCGGGAAAAGAAATGGCGGCAGTGCTCGACGTTCGAACGAATGTTTCGTTCTTGAAACATCTGAGATGATAGTGGTGAGTTTGTTATAATTTAACCCAAAAATTATAAATATTTATATGTTTCCTACAATTTAAATATACTTTCAAAATATTTAAATAAAAATTCTGTTTGGGCTTAAGCTTCGGCTACAATGTATCGATCAGTGTTTATATAGTATCGATTCGTTCAGTAAAAAATTTGACGTAATATATTTTTGATATGAAAAATCGGCGATTTGAGAGGAGATACTATATATATATATATATATTTTAGGTGCCAATTGAAATCAAAAGAACTTGGAAATTCTGATGTAAAAATATGTCAAGTATATACAATGAAAATTTGACAGTTTAATAAAAAAATAATATTTTGAATTAATCGATTGCAATCGATAATTATATATATATATATGTTCAGTTTACTTAACCAAAATTCATTTGATTTACTTGTAAGCAAATTGATTTCAAACTATATATGGGAAACTGATCGATAAATTATAGTTCTTATCCTTTACTCTCACTTTCGATTAATCGTATGGTTTCATTTTCACCTTGTTTTCCTAATTTACTCTTCGAAGGCAAAAAAAAAAAAAAACTATATTCAAGTGATAAATTTATATTACAATAATTACAATTTTTTTTTAAATTTTTTAAATCACGAAATGCTGATGTACCTGCGCCCCGTATTTTCATAGGACCATCATAAACAAAATAACAGAGTTGTTAAATAATGCATTATTTTGGTAATGTATATATCAATATCATTACTCTAGTATCAATTACTTCATTTGAATTACTTTAATGCAGCAGTCCGCTATTCTAATACTGAAAAGATTTAAATACCAAAAATATCCTATAATTCTGCAGTAATGCATTATTTCAACTATATTAAAAGTAATGCATTACTTTACTGCATTCCAATAATTTTTAGAAATTTGTAATTACTTTGAAATATTACAAATATTTATAAAGTAATTATTAGGTAATTCATTGAATTACTAAATATTCTGTTAGTACTTAAAAGTTTTTCATGGAAGGACAGAGTATATAATGTAAAAAAATACTTCAAATTAATTACAGAATTTAAATAATTTACTGGAATGCAGTTAAAGTAATGAATTACTTTTAATGCAGTTAATGTAATGCATTACTGCAGTATTAGCGGGAAATTTTATATTCGAAATTTTTCAGTAAAAATTACTTGTAAAAAAGTAATGCATTCAAAATTTGAATTACTAAGTAATAATACAATATGCATTACTTTTTCAATGCATTATTTAACAATTCTGTAAAATAATAAAAAAAAAAATCGAAAAATTATTGGAGTATACAGAAAATCTTTAGGTTTCGGGTTTTGTGGTTTTTGGAAATGGAAAAATCTGAAAATGAAGCTATATAGTAAGATCGAAAGTGAAAGTATATAGAATATCGTTATATTATATACAAATATTTTATAATTGAATTTTATATAATTATATATTTTATTATATATAGTTTTTTAATTTATTATTTTGAAATTATATTATAAATAAAATAAATAATTTATACAACATAATCTAAAAAAAAAAAACTATCGCCTCTGTTCTGCATTTCGAGTGAAAATGAATTCAATATGAATTCATTTTCACTCGAAATGCAGAACAAAAGCGATTATATAGATTCGATAATGTTTGATAATATGTACATGTGTATATATTTACAGCAAGAATATAATCATGATGATAGAAAAGGACGTAAATATTATGAAACATCCGTCTAAAAAGGATATTTGCATAATTTTTTGTATGCAAATTCCAATAAATGAATATTTTATATATATAATTACAAAATTAAATAACCACAATTAAATTTAAAAAAAAAAAAAAAAAAAAAAAAAAATTATAAATACCTGATAACACGGTAACACTTAAGGTATTTTACTTGATTAATTCGGAGGTAAAAAAAAAAAAAAAAAAAAAAAAAAAAAATTGTATTGTCATTTTTTATGCCCTAATATTAGCAAAATTCACTTTTTTTTTTTTTAAATTGATGTTAAGAAAGAAAAATATTTTTATTGGGTTCATAATATCGAAATGATTCAAATTGATCCAGTGTATATACAAAATTCATGTTTATTGGGATAATGCAATTTTAAATAATCCTTCTATAACAAATTCAAGTTATATATAAGAAATTTAAGTATATTATAAAATGCGAAAACTGGCTCAAGCACAAAACTCATTGGACCGGAGCCGTTTTGTTGGTAAACCAAGATGGCCACCACAAACTCGTATTATGTAAATGGATTGAACAACAGTATATAAAATCTACACTGGCATAAACTCCCAAAACCAAACTCTATATCAACAAAAAACTCATTAAACCAAAAACTATAAAAGTGGAAGATATATAATAACATTCAGCAAATGGGACATAAGAACCTTAACAGACCTTCTTATCACACGGAAATAGTCTTTTGAACTCTACCCACCTGAGTAAAAATTGTTTTGGCTGATACAGACATATGCCGCCTCTGATTTAATGACAAAAAGACAACAGAACACATCGTCTGCCACTGCGAGGCGTTCGCAAAAATCCAGACTACACATCTTAGGTAAAGGTTTTCTTACCACTCTTGAAGAACTGGGCAATATTGCCCCCTCAAACATACTATATAGGTTTCTTTAAATTCTATTAAATGGTATAAGATGAATACGGACTCTAAACGCACAATAGATCGGCAAGGTCGCAGTGCTCTCTCGGGTTTCTCTTCACAAAAAAAAAAAAATGTATATGGGAGCAGTTACAATCAATTACAATCAATTTCCAAATTTTCAAAACTTGGCGTTTTTTTTTAGTAACTATAATATAAAATATTAAACAATTTCGAATCCACTTTTTTAAAAAAAAGTCCATTTTCAAATTTATATCAATCAACATTCGAATTAAATAAAAAAAAGTTTGTGTTCGGTACACCCTAGGACCTAGGACTTTGTGAATACAATTTTTTTTTTAATCACAATGAATCAAAGAATACCGTTATCCATATTATATATCAATTAAATATATTATAAATACATCAGAATTATTTATATAATGCATTCAAATATCTCAAGCATATTTTTCAGTTGATTCTCAAGAAAACATATGAAATACAGATTTCTTAAAACGATCAAAACTAAATTTAAACTATATAGTTTTAATATTTTATGAATTGAATTAACCAGATGGACAACAAATGAAAATTAATAGCGCGTTATTTTCAGAGCTGTGAACTCTTTTTGTAATTCAAGTTTTAATATCTGAATCTTTGACTAAAATATAAATATAGATTGTTAACGATCTGTCATTTTCATATATTTGTAAAATAAAAATCGTAGTCAATATAAGTGTTGCCGGCTGGGGGTGCGCCGACACAAGAAATCAATTTTTTTTTTTTGGTAACACTAAAGGACTAACAACCATCATGGAAAACTTTTCCAGGCTTAAGTAATTTGAAAAGTCAACGAAAAGCCCAGTCTGTCATCATTTTGGAAAAATGGATAAAAAAAAAATTTAAAATAATTAAAACAATTAAAATTATATTGTTTTTGGCAATGGAAGGAATAAATAACTTGCAAAAAAAAAAAAAAAAATGGAAGACCCATTTTTAAAAAACGTATGTTCTTGTGGTGTACGCAAAATAAATCGCAACAGAAAAAAAAAAAATGGATTTATTTTTGACAGTTTCTTTTCCAAAAAAATAAATTAAAGACCTCCACACCACAATAATTATAAAATTTCAATTAAATTATAATCAGCTTCATTTACTGCCATTTTTGATTAATTTTTTTTTTTTTTTGAACTGTCAAATTTCGACATAGAATGTGCGATTTTGAAATCTGCATTTGCTTAAACCTCAATGTAAGTTAACGATACTTGACGAAACTGGAGCAATAAGTCGCTATGGTCACATCATATATTTTACATATATAATCGTACATTTCCTTAAGCCGACTTAAGCCAAAAAAAAGTCTTCCATGGTTAGACCTTAAGACCGGAGTTTGTGCCCGACCGAAATTCAACTTTAATTGGTTAAAAAAAAAAAAAAAAATCTATGTATTATCAGTCTCGTCTCATGAGAATCGACTGGAATGAAAAGCTTAATACTATAAATTCCACTGCATAAGTAAAGATTATATCGTCGTGATGTGAAATCTCGTAAGTAGTTTTTATTTATTTTTTTTACAAGATAAGGAAATAACTTAAAATTACTACATCAAAAAAAAAAAATTTTTTTTTTTTTTTTTACTTTTAAAAAGTCTACAAAATATATTACTTAATGGTATCTTTATAGATTTTAGACTGAATAGCACAAAATTGTTACATACGAGGTTTCACATCATCCAACGACTATAAATGGTTCTACATTTTTTTTTTTTTTTTTTTTGTAATGCATTATTTAACATTAATTCTATATTTAAACTTTGTGTCTACAAAATATTTTATATTTAAATATTAAACAAAATTTTATTATAAATTTTTGGTAATCACAAAATTATATTGTCGTTCGTGAATCGTTTATAATCTTTATATGAACAAAAAAAATAATAATAATAATAATTATAAAAAAAACAAAAAAAAAACAATATGATTAAAAATAAATAAATAATTTTTTTTTTTTTTTAAAAAAAAAATCCTAAGAATGGAAATGGAAACGTCACCACAAAATTTATTTGGTGTACATTTTTTCTTAATTAATTTCATCATTTCATTTCTTATTTTGTTGTAAAAAGGAAAGCAAATTAATAAAATTATGAATGTTTAAAAATGTATTAAAAATATAGTTTTATTTAATAAAAAAAAAAAAAAAAAAATTTAAATAATTTAAGGTATATAACAATCCCTGAATGTATACGTAAATGTTGTCCTGGAATTGATTGGTATTATTAAATTAATTTTGAATTTTCTACTTTACTTAAATTTATTTGCCCTTATATATTTTGTCCCACAGTCTCACTAATTTATATTAACATATAAGTTACTATTATATTCACTTATATTAGTATAGCGTATATCAACATATAATTATCTTAGGGCGAATTTCACAGTGGAAGCTTAAGAGCTTAAGTAAACCGATTGTGTAGCTTAAGCCTGCAACTTAAGCTCACTGGGTTTCTTAATCAAAACTTTCCTAAAGCTTAGCTAAACCGAAAAATGTGAATTATTGTGAATGATAATTGAAAATAATGGAAATGGAACATAAAAATATACATTTAATATGACAAATGTCGTTCAAATTTGTGAATTTGAGTTTGTGTATGTTGATTCTGCAATATTAAAATCTTACTATATAATCTTGATATTATCTAGTAATTTTTTTTTATTACGGCTGCTTAAACTCTATTGCAAATTATTTTAAATACTTTTCAATAAAAAAGAGACCAGACTAGATAATTTTCGTTCAAATTTTAAATCAATTCTGCAATATTGAAATCTACGAATTTTTTACTAAATAAAATTGTTTTTTAATTCTATCTTTATTTTCTAATTTCGAATAACATATTCGTTTTTGAAGTATCAAAAGGGAAACTTAAGCTCTATCTATCTGCGGCTTAAGTTAAACTTCACTTTAAGGAAGGCACATCTTTAAGCTTGCACTGAGAAACTAGAAAATCAGTTAAACCGAAGCTTAAGCTCTAGCAAAGGCTTAATCTTCCTTCCACTGTGAAATTCGCCCTTAATATTTTAGATTAGTAAATAAAGTAGACATAAGATATCATCTTAAATCAAACAATTTGTTTTATAACTTAATATTTGTGATTTAAGGTTATTTTAAAAACAAAATTCATTAATTTTCGTAAATTAGCTTGTCTCTTTTGATTTAGTTTTTAAGGATCTTAAATTATACTTTTATCCTAGTTTATAAACTATGTTTTTCAGGTTTTCCATAATTATATCTAAATCTTCGTTAATAATTACATTAATAACTCTTTTTTAGAGCATATATATTTTTTTTTTTAATAAATTTTATTAATTGCTCAATATTTTCAATTTTGCGACATAACCTATTCTTACATGTTGCCAGAGAATTATTAAATATTCATTCCGTTTTTAGATTAAAATCTATTATTAGAACTAAGTTCTTGAATTGAAATTTATTTAGATTTTGGATTAATGAAAATCAATGACTTATTCGGTCACGTTTGTATAGTTCTTTTAAATGCCTCTGCGAAATTTTGAAAAGGACTGGCTCATATGCAAATTCTTATATTCCATTAAAAATTAAATAATTAATTTAATGTGATCTACTTGTAAGTTTATGCTTGTCACGAAAATTAGTAATATTGAATATTACATTTTTTGAACACCACTTTTAAAAAATGATTAGTATCAGTGTTTTTTTTTTTTTTCAATGTGACTGGTTGGTGTTGTAAACTGTCTACAACATTCTGAAAAATAAATGGAAAAACTTTTCTTAAATTAATTTTTTTCTAAAATTGTTTTAAAATAAATAAAGCTGGTTTTAATAATTATTATATTTTAAATATAATTAAAATGATAATCTATTTTTGTAATGATTTTGTAAAAAAAAAAAAAATTGTCGAATTTATTCATTAGGGATACAAACAACCGAAATTTAGTGTGTTATACTGCCGCTAAAGGCAAATAGAGCAATTCAATGAACTGATAATTATTATAGGCAAGGGAAACCCCACAACTAATAGCATAAAAAATCATTTGGAATATATAGTACTAAATATATTAGATTATGAGATATATAGAATAAAATGCTTAAATAATCAATGGAATCCTATATATAGCAATGCTGTTCAATTAGCGGGCCGCATGCGGTCAATCGAACCATATATACTGTGGCCCGTTGTCAATTAAATATGAAAAATTGTGTACCGATGTTTGGTCAAATTGATTGAAGATTTTGATGCCAGATTTTCTGATTTTGGTGTAATTAAACCCGATTTAAAATTATTTAATAATCCGAAAATCGTCAACGTTGAAGAAACCGATATTAAATATCAAATTATACTATGTGAATTGCGAGCAGACGTTTTTTTTTGTAATTAATGCCGAAGACTAGCGTAAATTTATTGAAAAAAAATGTTTGTGAATGAGCTTTTTCCGACATGAAATACATATGTATGTATATATCAAATCTAAATATCGAAATTTTGAGAATTTTGTTCAACCAAAAAATTGATAAAATACATAAATCACCACATAAAATTAATTGGTTGGTTGGTTTTAAAAGAGTGGGAAATACGAAACCTCCACGCCACAGAAGAGTGAGCCCGTTGTACACTCCAGTCGACCGCTGCATCAAAATTACAGCACGTCGATCCGTTTTAACGAACGATATTATCTTGCCCGGCTTTATCTAACCCGTTTCCTCGATGTTTTCTATAGAATTACTTGAGCTAATAAAATACTATATAAAATTTTTATAAATGGGGTTACATACAAATAAAAAAAAAAATATCACATACATACTGAGAAGTTGAACAGCACTGCTATATAGAATGGCCATATATCTATTTTTAATCATGAACCGAAAGATTTGTATTTTTCCGGACGGAATAATGAAAAAAATTATAACTTTCTGCGCGCTACCTTGTATCCGGAAATTTTTTGCATAAGTATTATATTTTTCTTGATTGTAACATGCTTGGTGGAGTGTTTGACGTGAAATTTGGCCGATCTATAACAAGACAATTTTTCAACGTATATTGGAAAAAAGCTTCAAACCATGATCCTAATAAGTTTTTTGACATATTTTGCATACGATAAAATTAGAATTTATCGACAATGCATTTATACATTTATTTATAAAATGGTTTATAAATTGATATGTGCACACGGAAACCGTCAATTTTCTGGACGCCACTAGGTGGATCTAAAAAAAAACACCGCCGCTACTTATACCTGAGGGTGGTCATGGGATTGAGTAGTTTGAAAACTGCGTAAACGCGCTAATTGGGACTTCATGTCAGCTAATGTGTGGTTCGCCACGTTTACCAACCAATCAATCAGTATATAATTGGTTCCTAAAAGTAAAGAGTAATTTAATTACTACTCGAAATAATAGGAAAATAGTAAGTTCTCCATCCGAAATAGAATAAGATGTATAATATACTAAATTTGCATTTTTAATTGTGATTTGGATCCCTGTATGTAATTATATGTAGAAAACAGAAAATCTCGAAAACTTAATAAAATTTCGAAATATCAAGTCGACCAATGAAATGATTGTAATCAAATATTTAAATAACTTTTGACAAGATTGACTTGGATAGCTTTTGCCTTTTGATATAAGTATAATACTTATTATAAAGTTTTAAATAGCTAAAAAATAGTTTTTCACCGAGTTGGAAATAAAATTTTGCACCGAATCATAAATAAAATTTGATTTAATTGGTATTCCCCTTATAAATGATAAATTTGCTTCTTTTTTTTTTACATTTTTCCACATTTCACATCATCCCTAAACAAATAATCATTTGAAAATTATATGAAATTTCGCGACAACATTAGCTAGCTAGAAAAACGCGGCCGTAGTTTGGGGAGAACGGAATTGCTTTATGGTATATTAATTATTAGTGAATCCAACTTCCAGTATCGAGTATTCGGTTACTTGGAAATTTTATTGCTTATTCAATTATTCGATTACCCGGGTAATTTGATATAACTATACTCGAAATCGAAAGATTAGATTTGAATTTTAACAAAACAACCGGAAATATTTAAAATAAAATAATGAAAAAAATCGGAAATTTGAATTTGAATTTTTATAATATCATCATCATCTTTAACATTTTTAGTTTTGTTGAAACCTGTAAAGAGAAATATCATTCAACCTAACCTCAACATCTAGTGAAAGAGTTTTTTTTTCTTTTCTGTAGCATCTATAGCTTCTTAACCTAAGTTCGCAACCAATTAAAAATGAAAACCTTAGATATCCTAGTATTCCTTAAATATTTATTCTATTAATTAAAAATAAATAATTTAAATTCATATGCTGTTTTTTTTTTTTTAATTTCGCCCGGGTATTAAGAAATAAAATTATTCCGATTACCCTGTTAGTGAAATTATTTGACACTATAGTCTTAATGCTTGTGATCTATTTATTTTATTTATAATATCGTCAATTTTTAAATTTATGATTTAATTTTTTTATATTTTATTTTTGATTTTTTGCAGATTGAATATCCTGAAGTATCAATACAATCTACAAATATAATAAATCCATATTATCACGTTTTATCGTTATCACCATCAAAACAACAGCAACAACAACAATATCAACCAGTACTTTCGCATAAAAATAATATTAGTAAAATTGGTGGACAAGAAGAATCTGATATAAAATCACCAATTATATCAACAGAATTATTATCAACAAATTTGAATAATTGTGGAATAGGTTCTATTGAAAATAATAATAGTGTTAGTAGTTCGTCACCAGCAGCTGGTACAATTTATAAACAAAATTTAAAAGGACAAAATTTATTTGGTTCAACAACAATAACAGTTACAGGATCAACAATATCCCAACCAATATTTACCCAATCAACATTTGACAATTCAATTATTATAACACCTAGCAGTAGTAATAGTTCAATATTATATCATAGAAATAGTACACCAGCTGCTATAAATAGTTGTAGTGGTACTACAATTTGTTCAACACATTTATCTAGTGGTCATAGACAACAATTTAACATAAATATGGATCCGCATCATATACGGCATTCTGTGGTAAATATATTACAAAAAATATTTTATTTTCAAATTTAATTATCGTTTAAAAAAAAAAAAAAAATTAATTTTGAAGATTTACCATTTTGAAAATTCACGAATATTTTTTTGTTTTATATATTAGTTTCCTGGTAATCGTCCAGAATTATATCAAAAGTGTAATCGTGGTTCACATTCAAGTGATACTAGCTCAGCATATAGTGGTAGCGATACAATGACATCTGTTCATAGCTCATCATTAGATGTTGATGAGGTAGATTTGAGCAATTTACAAGAATCAGTTGTTGATTCAGATGAAGAGGATTTAGCAGAAAGTATGGACGTAAGTGAATTCTTATGTTAATTTTTTTTTTAAGAAAATATGATATTAATATAAATTTATGAATTTTTAATAATATTATAAATTATAATGATCGATTTTCAGTTAAAAAAAATGCTTTTAATTATTTTAAGATTTTATTTCTATCCATTAACACCTTACTGAATAATCCAGGCATCTTAAGGAGAAACTACAAAAAATTTATGATTTCTATATTACATGGAATTCTCAGTAGTCTCTCCTAGAAAAAACCTAAATGGTTATGTTCAATGCACTACATACGTCATACAGTAATTTTTTTACTGTCCCATTTCAATAACATTTCACACAAAATTTTATGATCTAGTTGGTGCTACTGAAATTTGTAAGCAATATAGCTTCAGTGAGGTCATGGGAATTTAATATATAGCAGCTTAGTTTGCCAAGAATATTTGATTTATGTTCTATATTGAGGTAGACCATATGTCATGTTATTATCTGATTAAAATGAATACAGGTTGGTTTCGTGATCTATTTAAACTTAAACTAAACTTATGTGGGGTAACTACAACGAGGAAAAAACGACAGCGCTAATCACCCTATCACGCTCGCAAAGTATGACAGCAGTCGGCCTCCTCACTGGACACTGCTTGATCGGCAGCAAGCATGCGCGTAAAGCTTGGACTAATCGAAACTGTGGCACTAATATGTATAATTACAATTCAATGTTGGGATATATTGAGAAATCAAGTGAGCTTAGGAAACAGGATTAAGCTTTACAATTAGTTTAGTTAAGGTTTGATCTAAAAAGATGAAACGGTATAAACGTTGAAGGACAGAAATAAAATCTTAATATTTTTAATAAAAAAAAAAAATTATATTAAAATAATAAAAACATTATTATTATTTATTTAATTATTTATTTAATTATTTATTTAAAGAGTTTAAATGTTCGAGATGCTGTACGTGAATGCCTTGAAAAAGATCCATCTGAACGTACAGAAGATGATATTGAAACATTATTAGAATTTACACAAGGTCTTAAAGCTTTTACAAATATGACATTAGCTGTACGTCGTGCATTATGTTCTGTAATGGTATTTGCTGTTGTTGATAAAGCAAAAACAATGGTTATGAATGATGGTGAAGAATTAGATTCATGGTCAGTATTAATAAATGGTCATGTTGAAATTGAACATAATAATAGTAATGATAAAGAAGAATTACAAGTTGGTGATAGTTTTGGTATATTACCAACAATGGATAAATTATATCATCGTGGTGTTATGCGTACAAAATGTGATGATTGTCAATTTGTTTGTATAACACAAAATGATTATTATCGTATACAGCATCAAGGTGAAGAAAATACAAAACGTCATGAAGAAAATGGTAATGTTGTAATGGTTACTGAATTACGACAAATTGGACCAGATATAACAACAACTGCAATATCATCATCATCAACAACAACAATACAACAATCATTAACAACAAATTTATCTACAACAACAACAATACCACAACAACAACAACAACAACAAACAATACAATTACCATTAACAACATTACGACGTGGTCATGTTGTTATACGTGGTACAGCTGACCGTTTATTATTACAATTAATTGAAGAAAATTCAATAACAGATCCAACATATGTTGAAGATTTTTTATTAACACATCGTACATTTATATTAAGTTCAAAAGAGGTAGCTAAACAATTATTAAAATGGTTTGAAAATGAATCAACATTACCAAAATATACAATACAAGCAACATCAACGGAAATTCGTGATCGTGTTACACGTGTTATATTATTATGGGTTAATAATCATTTTACAGATTTTGAAACTGATACAGAAATGATGGAATTTTTAGAAATCTTTGAAAATGGTTTAGAAAAAAAACAAATGCCAGGACAATTACGTTTATTACATATTGCATGTGCAGCTAAAGCACGTACACGTACAATAACATTAGCACGTTCATCACGTGATGAAAATTTACATTTTCAAATAATTGGTGGTTATGAATATGGTAATTATGGTATATTTATATTACAAGTTGATAAAAAAACAAAACCAGATGATGTTGGTTTAAAACGTGGTGATCAAATATTAGAAGTAAATGGTCAAAGTTTTGAACATGTTACATATATAAGAGCATTAGAAATATTAATGGGTTCAACACATTTAAGTATTACAGTACGTAGTAATTTATTATCATTTAAAGATATGTTACAAATATTATCAGATATAAAAAATTCACCAAAATCAAGACAAAATAATCATAGACGTCGTATATATCCAAATGATATAGCTAAATTAAATTTAACAAAAATTACAGATCCATTAATTACATCTAGATTATCAACAGTTGATTTATTATTATCATCATCATCATCATTATTAAATAATGATAATGATCAAGTTGATTGTACTATTAATCAATCACCATTTAAAGATTTATCTAACATAAATAATAGTAGTAATAATAGTATTATTAATAATAGTGGAGCTAATAATTTTGTAATGAATTTATTAAGTAATTCGGGTCGTAAAGATATATCATTGGTTTCAAATACATCATCGAATACATCAATTCAATCATCGTCAACAAATAATGGTGGACAAACACATAAAGGTGGTTTTATGACATTAGGACCAAAACGTCGTTTACAAAAGGCTCTTATTAAAATGAATTTATTACCAAAGAATTCTAATGTTATTGCTGGTAGTTCATCAAATTGTAATAATACAATTAATATATTATCACAACAACAAACAAATGATGATGATCATTCATCAACATCATCATCAGTTATTGGATCTGATAGTACTGGTATAACAACAACAAATAGTGCATTAATATTTGGATCACGTAGTGGCAGTTGTACAAATAATATTTTAAATAATAATAATAATAATAATCAAACAAGTAGTGGATTATATCAATCTCATAGTAATCCAGATTTAACAACAATATCGTCATCATCATCATCAATATTACAACAACAAATAAATTCATCTTCATCCGGTGGTACAACAACACTTTATTATGAAGATAATCGACAATTAGATTATCCAGAACATGTATTAAAAGTATATAAATCAGATCAAACATGTAAATATTTATTAATAAATAAAGAAACAACTGCACATGAAGTTGTAATGTTAGCATTACAAGAATTTGGTATACATGAGACATCATCAAATTTTTCATTATGTGAAGTTAGTGTTGGTGATGGTGGTATGATTAAACAACGTCGTTTACCTGAACAATTACAAAATTTAGCTGAAAGAATTGGTTTATGTTCTAGATATTATTTAAAAACAAATGGTATTACAGAAACACTTGTACCTGATGATTTAGCACCAGATTTAGTTAGAGAATCAACAGTACATTTTTTACAATTAAATGCTAATGAAGTTTCTATTCAATTGACATTTCAAGATTTTGGTATATTTAGACAAATTGAATCAACTGAATATGTAGATGATTTATTTAATATTAAATCAAAATATGGTATACCAATGTTACGGCAATTTTCTGAATTAGTTAATCGTGAAATGTTTTGGGTAGTTACTGAAGTATGTACAGAAAATAATATGGTTAGGCGTATGAAAATTATAAAACAATTTATAAAAATTGCTAGACATTGTAAAGAATGTCGTAATTTTAATTCAATGTTTGCAATAATATCTGGTTTAGGACATGTTGCTGTATCTAGATTACGTCAAACATGGGAAAAATTACCAAATAAATATCAAAAATTATTTAATGATTTACAAGATTTAATGGATCCATCACGTAATATGTCTAAATATCGGCAATTAGTTACAGCTGAATTATTAGCACAAAATCCATTAATACCATTTTATCCAGTTGTTAAAAAGGATTTAACATTTATACATTTGGGTAATGATACACGTGTTGAAAATTTAATTAATTTCGAAAAATTACGAATGATTGCCAAAGAAGTACGTTTATTAACACATATGTGCAGTTCAACATATGATTTATTAACAATGTTAGAATTTAAAGGACAACCACCAAGTTCAGCTATGGTTGCACTTAATCAAATGTCTGTATCAACTGGACAAAATTGTATTGGTGGTAGTAGTACTAGTACAATATCTCATAATTTATTACATCCTGGTAATAGTGCAACAGTTAAACGTCGTAAAAAATCAACTGCAGCACCAAATCCGAAAAAAATGTTCGAAGAAGCACAAATGGTACGACGTGTTAAAGCTTATTTAAATAACATGAAGGTATAATTAAAAGCAATTAATAAAAAAAAAAATTTATAATATATAATTTAATTTTTTTTTTTATTTTAATTTTTTTTGCAAAATTTTACAAAATAAAAATATTAGGTTATAACTGATGAAGATTTATTACATAATTTATCACTTGAATGTGAACCAAGTACAAATACTGGACATGGTAGTAGTATTAGTGGTGGTAATTCTGCTCCAAATACTGTAACAATACGTAAACGACATCCATCTCCAACATTATCAACGACAAGTTCAACTAGTTCAACCAGTGAAGGTAAACGAAGTGGAATTATAAATAGTGGCAACTGTGGCGGTAATAATAATAGTGGCGGTCCTAAATTTGGTACAGCATCACCACAAGCAGTTAAAAAAATATTATCATTATCGGAAACAACAAAAACACGACCACATCAGCCACGACATCCAGGTATACCATTACCATTAGTTGGCCATCCACATGCATTGCATCATTCTTTGCATTCATCTATTAGTCCATCACCATCACCTGGTGCACATAGAAGAATGGGATCAAGCAGTAGTGTAGGTAAGACTATATAAAAAAACTATAAATTACTTTAGTTAAAAAATATCTAATTCATAGTATAAGATAATCAATCAGAGACATTTTTTATCTATTCAATTAAGGAAATTAAGGATATCAAAAAGCTTTTTATTATCAATATGAAATAAAATGGTTTAGATCTTGACTATTATTATAGTTTCTTCTCATTTTGACACACCATCCCCATTCAACAAAATATAAAATTTTCAAAAGTTAAAAAAAAAGCTCTTTGATATCCTAAATTTGCTACCCCGGTTTTTAATTAAATAAAATTTGATAATAAAAATATTGTCTGAATATTTTATATGGTATATTTTTTAAGGGTAAAATCTTTGCTGTAATATTAATTTTAATATTATTAACATTATTATTATCACATTTTGTTTATTAATCAATTGTAAATTATTATGATATATTGTTGTGTTATAGGAACTGGTGCCAGCGGTATAATTGGTTTAAATGCTGGTGGTATAATTGGTAATGTAGTTGGAAATAATAGTAATATTATTGGCAGTACATGTACACCACGTGCAATACATGAACGATCACATTCAGATACACCAACACCATTGCCATCTGTAGATTTGTCAGCAGAAAGTAGTAGTGTCACTTCACTTAGTAATTTGCCATTGAGAAAAAATATCACATCAGGTAAATTATATTTTTATATTTTGTAATTTTTGTTATCACATAATTTTTTTTTTGCATTCTGCTAAAAATTCAAATTATATATATATATATATATATATATATTATATATATTATTAATTGAATGTTTATATTTATATTATTAATAAAATGCTAAGATTCTCACATTAATTTACTATTTTAAAATTTTAAGTACAACCTAACTAAAATTTGTTATATTTTTATGTTAATTTCACTACATTTTTTTTTTGATATAAATATTTTTTAATTTATTTTTTATTAATATTATATCAATTGTGATCGATTATTTTTAAAAACTTAAGTTTTTTATAGCCAAATTAGCACAGCACCTTCTCATACATCAATCTATCACTTTCGTTTTATAATTTTTGTTTTTCTTATTCTTTATATACTGTTGTAATTTTTTTTTTTTTTTAATAATTATGCCTGGCGGTCAGAAAAAGATTCTAATTCCGATACACTAAATAAATTTTCTATTTTAAATATTATCTCGAGCTCTGATATTAAAAGTGGACTCATTCTTGAGCTGTACACGTTTGTACCATTCTCTATTGATGATATTCATCTAAAAATGTAAAGCTAATTGGGTCCGTAAGAAGTTGATCCGTTATTGAATATCTTGTGATCCTGTTTCACTAAGGTTTCTAATTGCTACGTTTAATCTATCTCTGGGATATTTTCTTATACTCGACGGAGTCTTCTGTTCATTTTCTATACAGTTATCAATAATTACTATATATCAATTATACATATAAAATAAAAAATTATTGTTAATTTGGCGACATGCCTCCAAATGTACCGTTACCATTTTAAAATTGTAATTAAACTGTAATATATTTTCTCGAAATTTCACAAAAAAAAGTAGACTTTTGTTGGGAAAGGTGTAATGAAATGAATCACAATTTTTCATAAGTAGTAATCCATACACGGTCATTTATAAACAAAATTTCAAATGTCAGAGAAATGGAAAAAAAAAAAAATTACTAATTGAAGTAAAATGTACTTCAAATGAACCCAGAAATTATTTGACATATATCATTTTTGGCCATAAATATCGGGAAGCCATGTATATATATATATATATATATATATATTTATTTATATATAAAAATATTTTTATGTGTAAAATAAATTAGCATTTTACAATTCAAATTAACGATTTTACAATTGTAAACACAACGATATTACAATTCAAGTTAAATACAGTAATCATTATTAATAATTTTATATATGTAATTATTATTAATATTTGCATGATCATTTGTAAAATCGTTAACTTGAGCTGAAAATGCTATTTAGTAATTTATATAAATTTTGACTGCACTGTATATGAAAATTCGCAAAAAAAAAAAAAAAAAAATATCATAGGATCAATAACATCAAGCGACAGTGGTCATGGTTCATGCGTTCAAGCTGATACATATTCCAATTGTTCAGATGGCGGTAGTAGTGGACTATATCATGTAGCATCATCAATTGTACACAATTCACCGTCACCAACACTACAACAGCGACGTCATTCGTCTATTCACGGTAAGTCAAAATTTTATTCTTTTAATATAAAAAGGTGTATTTTTATTATTGTTAAATTTTGAGTGTGTTTTATATTTATTTTATTTTTTTTTTTCTATTTATTTGTTTTTTATTTTATTTTATTTTTTAATTTTTCTTTTCTATTTTTCGCTCTCTTCATATTTATATGTAAAATGATATTTGTTTTTAATAAAATATTTAAACACAACAACAACAACAACAACAACAAAATCACCCATTCAATATTAAATAAACACTACAAAAAAATCACCAAAAATCTAACATAAAATATATATATATATAAATTTATTTGGTTTGTTTTAAAAATACACTTTTCGATACAATAATTTAAAATTAAAAATCTCCTGAAATTTTTGGTTGTGAAATTGATATAATGAACACAAAACACAGCATCAACTGGTTTATATATATGTGCAAATAATACAACATCATCATCGACACCATCACCAAATGGTAGTATAGGTATAAATAATTTTAGTAATACATCATCACCACCACCGCCACCAATACCACCACATCATCCGTTAAATTCAATGTTACCACCGTTACCGCCACCACCATTATCATCATCATCGTCGTCGTCAGGATCATCTACATCAGTAGTATCATCATCATTGACAACAACATCATTAATTTTAGATAATAATATTGGATTGCCTTTATTGCAACATCAACAACAATCACAACCGAAACATTTAAATTTGAATCAATCATCATTTAATAAACAAAATTCACATGGATTATTAATTGGTGGTAACAATGTTAATACTGGTATTGGTAATAATAGTGGATTAAATATACGAAATTTTCAATTACATCAACAAATACAAGAACATATACAACAACAACAACAACAACACCAAAAACAACATCAAACAATACAAAACAATCATTTACAACATAATTCTATGACACAACAATCCCAAATTCCATCATTGTATAATAATAGTTCAACAATAACAACAACAACAACAGCAACAACAGCAACAATTGTTGGTGGTACAAAAAATACAATTGGTGTTATTAATGATAATTGTAGTAGTGTTGTTAATAATAGTAGTTGTAATAGTAATAATGGTAGTATTGTAATTGGAGTACTATCAACATGTAATAATAATAATATTAATAATTTATATGCTCAACAACAACATAATCAACAACAAAATCTACATAATCAGACAAATGCGATACAATATCATACTGGACGTAATACCGGTATGTATTTATGTATTTATGTTTTTTTTTTTTTTATTTTTTTTTTTTTTTTTTCTTGAGCTATGTATGTATATATATGTTTTTAATTTATTATGCCTTTTACTAAAAAAAAAAAACAAATTATTAATAATAATGCAATATTTTATATCTGTCAAAAGTAATTCATAAAATAATAATTGTATGTATATATATAAAAATATTTTAAACAATATTATTAAGTTATAATTTAAGATTGTTTTTTTTTTTTTTGTTTTTATTATTATTATTATTTTTATTTATTTATATTTCCAGGTCATGGTTTAATGGCTCCACCACCTCCAAAAGGACCTAGACATCCACCAGCTTACAGTGTAGCCGCACAAATGGCACGTTTACATAGATTAGGTAGAGCACATAGTCATGAAGGTGTATCATCATCATCATCATCATCATCATCTGTTCCAATAACAAATAATTCAACTATTGCTTCTACAACTGGTATTGGTATATCATCAAATAATAGTAGTAGTAGTGGTGTTGGTGGTGATGGTGTTGTTAGTGTATCATCTGGTGCATATTATCATACGGGACCTGAGGATGAAGATGGTGAGTAGTGAGTATATATATATATATATATATATATATATATCGTTGTGTGAGAAGCGAATTGTCGTAAGCGTTAGATACTTCAATTTGAGAGTACTGATAGATAGAGAATTTAATTATTTATCACCTTCTGTTCAGACGGTTTTGATTACTTTTTAATTGAAATTCAAAATTGTTGTAAGTTGTATTTATCAAAAATAATTAACTGCGAAATGTTCTATATACATTTTATACAGTATTTTGGTGTTGTAGATTAGTACATCCTATAAATTGCAAAATGTTGTATTACATACTGTGTAGGGACACAATTTTTACTATAGATTTCATTATTATGTAATATTCAAATTGTTGTATCTTTTTGATACGACAAATTTAAAAATAAATTACTATACATACAAATAAGTTAATTTCTAATTATTGTATGTTAACTATACAACATTTTGTGGTCTAAAATAAATTGTTGTATCTAGAACAAAATTTACTTTGCCATAGATTTAAATACAAAATTAAATTATCGTAAAGTTTGTCGTGCATCACTAAATTAAACTATAACAATCTTCCAATTTTATTTTAGACCAAAGTAATTATTGGTTTAGATAGCTAAGTAATCCACCTTTGTAATAGAGCATTAATTTATTGGAGTTACAAAATTATTTCTTGAGATACGTATGCATTTAAGGACTCAGCAAAAATTTAAAAAAAACTTCACATTCATTTATCTCGGAACTTGATTTTTGCAGTTACGACAATTCGCTTCTCACACGACGATATAATATTTATAAAATAATTAATGAAACATTTATAAAAAAATCAAATTTTATTTATAAACTTTATTTAGTTTTCTTTCTTTTTTTTTAAATTGTTGTTAGTTGTACAATATATGAAATTCTTACAATCTGATTAATAAAAAAAAAAAAAAACAGATACAGCTTCATAATATTCTTACAATCCAACCTAGAATTGTCGATATAATATTTTTGTTTCGAACCAAAATTTAGAAATTTACTTCTATAGACAAAATACTTCTATAGAATATTTTTACAATCTCGTGATCCTCCTTAAGACCACAGGGAAGAATTGATTATAAAAAATGTTCTAATTTATAATACTATAATTTTGAATACTCTTGAATTTCGTCATGAAAAGGAGATTGATTTTCATTGATAAAATGAATTTATAATAAATAATTATGATGAAATTAATTATTTTATTTTCTCTATATAGCCCAGTTAGAGTTAAAGGTTGGAATAATTAAAAAAAAAAATACTAAACAGAATTGCGTTATCCAAATACTATTTTTAATCATTTGAAAAGTATAACATTTTTGGTCTGTGAATTTTCTGATGTGTGAAACACACAAATTTTAACACAAAGCTTTATATTTATGTTATTTAGATTGAACTTTTAAATGAAATTTAAAGAAAATGAATCTCGTTAGAAATGAATTGAAGAGTACATAAAATAGCTGTTACTTTGTTCAATTACGTGTCGCTAATTGTAGCTATATCGTAATTTTTATTTAAATTTTACATTAAAGTGCATCAGAAATTTATACTAGATTTGCGAATATTGAAATATAGTATCAATTTTACCATAATTAAAATGGTTGCACTGCCTACATGGTTGCACTGCCTACTTTCATTTTTACTACAAAAAAAAAAAAATATACTATAGTATTTCATTTGTAAATTGATAAATATATATATTTCAAATTACTTTCATTTGCGCAGATTCTTACCAGTAGGCAGTAGGCAGATAATAAACTAGTTAACTATTTATAATTTCATAAGGACGTGCTCGCAATATTTCTAGATATTTATATCACAACATTTTAGTCATATACTAGATGCCGTATATCGCTTATAATTATTATTGACATATGCTTTTATTGTTTAACGTATTTTACTTCGGACGATAATCTGATTTCTTGACCCCTAAGTCGATCCAAAAATTATTTGTGAAATCAACTAAATAAAATAGCATTTTTGTGAATCAACAACCAAATAGCAAATATTCAAATTTTGACCCAAAACTAAAATGATACCGCTCTAAATGAATCCCGTTTTTTACGTGGGTCAGGAGATGATGTTATTGTAATAAAAAGCTACTATGCTTTTCATAAATTAAATAACCAATTTTTTGTAAAAGTTATTCTTAAGAGTATATACATCCTTAAAAAATCCTAATTTTATATAAACCCAAAATATATTTGGAATACTACGTCTCTATCTAAGCTAGTTACTAACATTATTATTATTTTTTTATCATACTATGAAACACCCCACACTTTTCAACACTTTTCGATAATAATAAAAATATCTCAAGATTTATTTACCTATATGATTTTATAATTAATTAAATTTAATTTGTACATTTCAAATTTATAATTTTATTATTCATTCATTTTTACAGATGATGAAGGTGCTCAGGTGTCAGCTGTTTAAAAACATTAATAAATAATAACACAGGGTGTTATCATATTTAATGATAATATATATATATATATATATAAATGTAAATTATCTGTTTTAATAATTATTATACAATATTATATAGATATATTTATAAAAATAAAAAAAATATATAAAAAAAAGTGATAATATATACAACATTTCACGATCTTAATGAACTCTCAACCAAAAAATACAAATAAAATATTTATAATTTTCACAAAAAAAAAAAAAAATATAATAACAAAAAAAATAAAAGATGAAAAATACAAATAAAAAATACATTTTAATTCTTATTATATAATTAATTAATAATTTTAGAATTATTTTATAATATTCATATCAAATACTAAAAAAAAAAAACAAAAAACAATAAATAAATTAAAATAATTTTATGTTAAATCTCAAAAATTATAAATAAATTATTTATAATTTTTTTTTATTTTTTAAAGTATTATATACTCTTAACATATAATTTATGAATTTAAATAAAATCAGTAAAATACAAATATTCTCTATATATAAAGACAAACAAAAGTTTTGTGGATGTTTTCAATATTTTTGTGTAATGCAATTAAAAATAAATGTGTATAAATTTATAAATATAGTTTTCCAATTTTTTTTTTTTTTATGTATACATAATATAAGGAAAATTTAGTTTTTAAATTAAATTAATATTCAAATTTTTTTTTTTGAAATGTTTAACAAAACTATTCATTACTCTACTTTTAATTAATTGATAATATTAAATATGTAACCAAATTCGGTTTTTAAACGGAAGATAAGTTCCACAAAAAAAAAAAAAAAATATGTAGTAAAAAAAAAAAAGGTTTAGGGCGAATTTCACAGTGGAAGCTTCAAAGCTTCGGTTTAAATTATTTTCTAGTTTCTCAGTTCAAGCTTAAAGATGAGCCTTCCTTAAAGTGAGGTTTAACTTAAGCCGCAGATAGATAGAGCTTAAGTTTCCCTTTTGATACTTCAAAAACGAATATGTTATTCGAAATTAGAAAATAAAGATAGAATTAAAAAACAATTTTATTTAGTAAAAAATTCGTAGATTTTAATATTGCAGAATTGATTTAAAATTTGAACGAAAATTATCTAGTCTGGTCTCTTTTTTATTGAAAAGTATTTAAAATAATTTGCAATAGAGTTTAAGCAGCCGTAATAAAAAAAAAAAATTACTAGATAATATCAAGATTTCTTAAATATTTTGTAAGCTAAATATACACTTTTTAATATAGTAAGATTTTAATATTGCAGAATCAACACAAACTCAAATTCACAAATTTGAACGACATTTGTCATATTAAATATATATTTTTATGTTCCATTTCCATTATTTTCAATTAACATTCACAATAATTCACATTTTTCGGTTTAGCTAAGCTTTAGGAAAATTTTGATTGAGAAACCCAGTGAGCTTAAGTTGCAGGCTTAAGCTACACAATCGGTTTAGTTAAGCTTAAGCTTCCACTGTGAAATTCGGCATTATTATTGTTTCCATATTTTAGAAAATTCTTTTGCACAAACTCATTAAAATCCATTCAAATAGACATTGTATACTAAGACAGTTTTTATATAATGCAGTAAAAATTATAATGCATTAGCATTGCTGAATAATTCAAATATTTTTTATTGAATTACTTTTTTACAAATAATTTTTTTACTGAAATGTTTCCAAATACACGAACAATTTTTGTAATTTCTGCTGTAATGCATTATTTTAAACTGCATTAAAAGTAATTTATAAATTTTGTAATTAACTAGTTTATGTGGCTATAAAAAATGAATGTATAATTTAGTTGCGGTGAAGTGCTTGTTTGGCTTGGTGATAAATTTTAAAATTATTTTATATATATATATATATATATATTTTTTAGATGATCACCCCGTACAGATTCCGGATACTGAAATGGAGAATAATGGATAATTATAATATAAATAATATTAAAAAAAAAAAAAAAAAAATTTTAAAGTAATTATACAAATATTTGACCAAATACTGGAATACAGTAAAGTAATGATTTACTTTTAATGCAGTTCAAAGAATGCATTACTGCAGTATTACAAAGTATATTTTGTATTTGAAACATTTCTGTATGACAATATCGTAGTGCATTAAAGTTATTCAAATTAAGTTGATTTACATTACTAAAAATAATGCAGTATTTAAGAAACTCTGGTATACTAAAAAAAAAAAAAGCATTTTAAACATATTATTTATAAATATCAAAATAAACCTTTTAAAAAGAGAATTGATAATTCTTACTATATTTCAAAAATCGAGAAAAAAAAAAATATAAACCGTTTAAAAACAGAATTCAGTTTATATTTATATATACTGGGGTGGTACGACCTAGGGTGCAAATATCTTAAGAGGGATAGATAATTCCATAGTTTATTTTTAAAAAAAAAAAAAAAATATAGTAAAACATCTTTTAGAAGTTATGATATTTTGTTTGAAGTTAATTAAATTATTAACACCGTATATTTCAGAGAGTGTCGAATGGATATATATTGTATTACATAAGTAATACTATTGATATATTATATTACTACTAACTACCTACGGTTATTGCATGATTAATGTTGAGAAAAAATGTTATAGTTTTTTTTTTGTTTCAGCCCGTTCCCCCGCTACGTTACAAAATGGTTTGAAATTCGTGAGATGAATTATCAGAATAAAAACGAATTTCGTCCCAAACACTTTTCCTTTATATTTTTTTGTTGATAGTTTTTTTTTTTTAATTGAAATTCCATAAAATCGATTTTTTTGAGTCAAAGTTTTTCTTAGAATGAATCAAGAAATATCGTGTCTGTATTTACATATACAGAGACTATGGTATTACTTGATTCATTTGTATCTCTATTATATAAATAAATAATAATAATGTATTAAATATGTAATAATGTAGTAAAGATAATATTTATATATATTTTTAATTACTATTCGATAAAACTGTCATACTTAATATAATTAATATACAGAATTTCTATAAATTTCCCCAAGATTTTCAGACTGAGAGAATTAACCTTTTTTTTTTTATTTTTCATAACTTCCAAATTATACATTCCTAAGATAATTGACATAATAAAAATGTTCATATATATTTTTTAATATTTTAAGTTATACAATAAAATTTGTAGTCTTTGTATATATGCACCCACTGACCGCCCTCTAACCTGCCTCAATCTACGGTACGGTGTCTTATGAAAAATATAATTAATAAAAATCTCAAATTATTGACTGTACATTTTTTTTTTTTTAATATTTCGTATAATTTTTAAGAATAATTTTTTTTATTTTGATGTATATTTAACGTATTCAATATCACATCAGTTTATGAAATAATTTTATAAGTAAATAAAAGACATTTAACTCGTTAATTTTTTTAAATAACAAACACTTCTCATTATAAATGTTTTAAAATTATATAATAAAAATATGCTCAAAAGTAAAAGTCCGGTGTTTTGAAAAATAAGGCAAATAGTAAAATTTGAAATAAAGTATATATCCAAAAAAACTATACGAAATATTGGGAATTATTTTTGGGCCTATATTAAAAAAAAAAAAAAAAAAATTTAAAAAAATATAAAGTCATTGTATCTTAAATTAAAAGAAAAAAAAAAAGAATCTTTTAAAAACAAAAACATTTAGTATGTGTATATCCAAGTAATAATTGTAATTAAAATATATATATATATATACATATATTTTTTTTAAAATTTATTTTGATTAAAATGAATTTTAAGCATATTTTACTACACATTAAAACAATAATTTATAGTCATCCACACAAGAATGAACCAAATTTTAAAATAAGTAAATGAAAAACATTAAAAAAAAAAAAAAAACATTTTTTGAAAAAAAAAAAAAAAAAAAAACATTTCCAATATAAAAGTACAATATAATTGAAGAAAAAAAATTGTAACAGCAACAAAATCTTACTAATTATACTTTATACAACTTTATATAAATATTCTTTATACAACAAAATAATAAAAAAAAAAATATATATATTTCCTTTTAATAATTAGAAACAAAATAATAATGGTTTTTTTTTTTAAATACCAATTTTTTACTAAAATAATTTTTAAACAATTTTAAAATAAAAAATATAAAAACTACTTCAATAGAATAACATTTTTTTTTTATTAAGAATTATTGTTAGTTTTGCTTCTTTTTATATTTTATATTTAAGGCATTAAAAACTCATAAACACACAAAAAAAAAAAATATATAAAAAGCAAAATAAAGATTATTTTTTAAAAGTTTTATTTAAATTTTTGTCTGTGAATCGAATATACAAAATTAAATTTTTGGTGCACACACGATCCATCAATGTCTCAATTTTGATTACAAAATTGTTTTGTTATTTTACAGTGGAAGCTTTAAGGCTTAACTCTAAATAAATCGATTGTATAAAACTTAAACTTTCAACTTTAGCACCCAATAATATTGATGGTTTGTCGTCAGTCTTTTGGAAAAAAATAATCCCAATATTGATGGTTTTTTTTTTTTTTTTTTTTTTTTTTAAATAAAAGAGACGTATAAAATAGAAAATATATGTAACAATTAAATTTGGTACATAAATAATTAATTCAAATATATAAATCATATTTAATTTTTATTATAATACACAGCATACCAATTAGAGTTTAATTTATTTAATATTATTTTATAAGACAACAACATAACATTTTCATACTACTGGTTAAATTTTTGTTAATTGAAACAGTGTTTTAAAATAAAAGTTTGACTATATATCCAAATATTACAATATTATTTTTAGTATTTTAATTAAATTAACCAAATAACAAGTTTTATTCGAAATAATAATTATCTATATATAAATATATTCTATTATTCAAGCCTATCCGAATGAAGAAACTATCCAGTGATATCGTTTCCCAAATTAAATATTTAAATTTTCATTGATTGAATGTTTTAATTTACTGAGTAAATTACGAAAATTTTCAAATCTCTATATTTATGCTAACAATTTTTTTTTTTTTTACTAGCTAAATAATTTATATTTTATATATATATATAAATAATGACGTTATACAGGGTGTTCCGCCGGGAAGGTATACTACTTTGTTTTGCCGCCATTGTGGTAAATGTTAGTCTTGACAGTTCATATTTGGCAGTCGTGAAGTACACACGTGGCAAATTTATTATGGAAAAATATTCGATAAACCAACGTGCCAATAGGATGTTACAGCTCGCCCATGACAACCCCGATTTTCATGAAAAAATCATAATGAGTGACGAGGCACATTTAAATGGATATGTGAACAAACAGAATAGTCGGTTCTGGACAATGGAAAACCCTCAAATTATTCATCAGTCACCAAAGTGACAGTCTGGTGTGCAATTTGGTCAGGAGGAATCATTGGACCTTACTTCTTTGAAAATCAAAACGGCATAACGGTAACTGTGAATGGGGAGCGATATCGTGATATGATTGAAAACTTTTTAACGCCACAACTGCATGCTTTGGGCTTGATTAACATGTGGTATCAACAAGACGGTGCCACATCGCATACAGCCAGGATTACAATGGAATTACTGCGAGACCTCTTTCCACAACAAGTTATTTCAAAAAATGGTGATTTAACTGCTCCGGACTTATTTTTGTGGGGATATATAAAAAGCAAGGCTTATGCAAACAAACCAGAAACGCTTCAGCAACTCAAACAAAATATTCGTGATGAAGTTAATGAAATACCGCGTGAAATGTGTGAGAATGTAATGAAAAATGTGCTCAAAAGGGCTCGCATTTGTGAGGCTAACAGAGGCGGACATTTATCTGATATTGTATTCCATACATAATTGCCGACATTAAATAAAACATTTATCAATATAAAATCCATTCTCTTTCATTTAATTAAAAATTATAAACAAACAAAGTAGTATACCTTCCCGGCGGACACCCTGTATTTGTGGTAGTATACGAAACAAAAAAAAATGTATGGACAGTTTTCCGAATTTAGCCCCCATTTTGAGTTACACATTAAAAAATTCTTGGGTTCGATTTTAACAAAAAATAACATTAAATATATGAGTCCATAGCTTCAGATTTTGATTCAGGTACATAGCTTCCAGATTAGATCAAGTTCTACACTTGATTTCAAGTTCTGTCTTTTATTTTTGACGTTTTTTCAATCTTAATTTTTCATATATAATGTTGTATCCAAGTATATTTTCGTGCGGAATCAATGTGCTATATAAGTTAATACATTGAGGATTTCGTATTCTTTGTGTTTTGTGAAATTGACGTGCATAAATTTTGTATTGTTAAGTTTAGATTTCCATTTTCTTGTTCAATTTTAAATATATTTTATCGGCGGCTCGTTGGAGTTTATCAGCCGGTCGTTGCTTATGCGTGAATCCTCTATTAAATAAGATCGTATCATCTGCGAATGTAAGAGTTGTTATGTTTTTAATTTCTGATAGATCGTTTTTTACACTTATAGCATAGGACCAACCAAATATACTTGCCTCAGGTACTATTACTTTTACTTCACTTATATCTGATTATATTCATTCTCTTCTTTTATTTGAAAAGATTGTCGGTATAATTATACCGTTAATAGCAACAAGATTGGTTGGTCATCATAATGTATTTAAAATCTTTTGAGGAAAGAAAACTAAAAACAGGTATATATGCGTATATATATATAAATAAAAATAATACGGCAGAAAGAGATAACACGAGAATGCCATACAAAAAAACTACTAAACATAAAAAAAAAGTAATTGTTTATATTATATACAATTATATATTTATAATTTTCATAAATATCCGCAATATAGATTAGATTAAGGTCTGGCTAGGTACCGCTGTCCCGAATCACCGCGAGCACTATGGGCTTATTGTGAAATACCCCCAATTTAGAACTCTCCCCAAGACTAATACTTTCGAAGAAGTGTATGATGTTTTTGAGTGAGTTCGACGACATTTTCGTGGATTCTAGGAAGCCGTGTCCCAGGTGATTGAGTCTGGATCGGGCAAGTGCCTCGCAATCGCACAAGATGTGTTTTCGGCCGACTCTTCCTCGTATTCACACGATCTACACACGTTGTTTATAGCTAGCCCCATTGAGTGTATATGTTTTTTCAGGATACAGTGTCCTGGGAGTAACCCAGTAATTACACAGATTCAATTCAAACCTTTTATGTTAAAACATCTTGCAGTTAACCGATCCATCTGTATTATTTCGACTGAACCAATGAGAAATTGGGTGAATTCGAATATGGAGTATATATTTTATTTCTACAGTAGAAAGCAGGTTTTCGAACCCTGAAACATTTCTCTTTCTCGGATATCACATTTCATAAAACAAAACTTAAAATATTTAACCCTAGGGAGGAAGGGGGGGGGGGGGGTTTGATGTTCACAAGATTTTTAAAATTAAAATTTATTTATTTTTTTATTTAGCCAAAAAAACAAAATTTCATTTATTATAAAATTAAATGTTGAAATATAAAATTGTAAATGGTAACTTGATTTTCTTTTTTTTTTTTTTTATTAAATAAATTTCCAAAAAAAATATTGATATTAATTTATAATTTTCAAATTAAATAATATTTAAATAATAAATAAAAAATTATTATGACTTAGTCGTTAAGAAATTTTAAAATATATTTTGGATTTTTCATTTTTATTATTATATAAATATTTGAATGCATATATTTTTAATACTAATTAATATTCCAATGGGTTTTATTTTTAAAATAAAATATAATTTTATTTTATTACAAATTTTGTGTTTTAAGTTTTTTTTTGTATAACTGTTTTTTTAGGTGTTTTTACTTATACGTAAATATTTTTTTGAGCATTTTTTTTTTTATTTTCTTTTGTGTTATTAAGTTTTTTTTTTTTTTTTTCATTATTATGAAAATTATTATTAAATTTACGGTGGGAAAGTGTGAGAATGTACACACAGTTATTTATATAGAAATTATATAATATATTTCCTTCAAACTTTTAAGATAATACGCAACGCGCTGTGCACATTTGAAGTGTGTCAGTATTCAAAAAAAAAAAAAAATATTAAATTCTACAGTTTTATTTTTCTATGATCTATATATTCCATAATAATTAAAACAGCAATCCAAATTGATTTTAGTTAATTTACTTCTTTTTTTAATTTTGCCAGAATTTCAAACTTTGTTCACGAAATATTAAAAATATTTTACTTTACAATTCAAAGTAAATTTTGCCAAAAAATCTAGAAATAATTTGTACAAAAAAAAAAAAAAAAAAATCAAATAAAACCTATATATAAAAATATTGAACAATGCTAGTGAGAAAATTATTTTTTTTTTTTTTTTTTTTTTTTTGAGACAGTGTAAATTTAATTTTAATTTATTATTTATTTATTTTTGCATAATTTAACATTTATATATATTAGTTTTATGTACTTATATATAATTGGAACTCTTCTATACTATTTTGGCAACTTTTATTATAATATTTATATAAATATAGTATAATTTTAATAAGAATAAATGATTGCTTTATTTTTTTATACAAACGAATTTTAGAATACGTTGAACTTTATGTACATAGAAAAATTTCCAAATATATTTATATTTTTTTTTTATAGTTACTTCATTTACTCTATAAAATAGATTATTTTATTGAACATTTTTTTTTTTTTTTGTAATCAAAAATATGTTTTATTTATTATTTTGTTAATTTATATGCTTCACTTTGATTATCAAAAGTATAATTTTCAATTTTGTAAATTGATAGTTACAATATTTAAAACAATTCTAAAAATATGAGCTCAATTCTCAAAAAAAAAAAAATGAAAAATGATATAAAAAAAAGGAAACTTCTGACCATAAAGATTGCGTATTCTATTCTGAAAATTCTGCACTGTAAATATTTAGAATTTGTTCTGCATACTAATTTTTGATGTTTCAAAAGTTCTGATCTGTATTGACCAACCGGCAACATAAAAATAACGAAAAAAAAAAAAATATATATATATATTTTTATTGTTTCTTTTGAATAAATATATCAATCACAAAATATATATATTTCTCAGCGAATAACAAATACAATTATTTTTTGCAATAATTGCATACCATATGTCAAAAATTTAATATTTACATAAATAATTTAATTACATTTAAAAATGCGGTTACATTTTTTGTTAGGTTAGAATTGGGAAAATTTCCTGTAAAACGTAAAATATGTAATTATATGAGGCAAAAAAAAAAAAGAATATACAATTTTTCCTCTATTAACCGTTTTCCATTATAAAATGAAAATATGGCTCATTTTCGTGTTTTCAGTTCTGAATAAATGTTGCACTTTTAAATACAAAAATTTCCCATCGAGAATAGAAAACACTATATAAAAACAATATAAAAAAGAAAAATTAGATTTGTAAATTTAAAGTTCTTTTTGAATAATTTTTTTCTTTTTTTAAAAAAAAACATTAAAATCATTTAAAGGATTTTGAATTGTTTTTTTAAATACAAAAAAAAAAAAAAAAGAAAATATTTTCGTTTTTTAAATTAACAAAACAAAAAAAACCCACCCATTACTTTTATTTCTTACAACATATTCAGTAGTTTTTTTATTTTTTTAATACAATTTTTATACATTTGGTCCAACTGTAATACCACCGCTATTATTACCAATATTTGATTGATTTCCTTGTCTACCTTGGAACCAAATTGTTTCTTTATATATAAACCATAAATCTGATGCCCATAAAAAAAAGTTTAAGAAACCAACAATCTGTAAAAATAATAAATTAAATATAATAAATAAATTTATTATTATAATTTCTTTTTACCAATGATATATTTAATTTTGAAAAAGTTGATGTAAATGCATGATTAAAATCCGCACAAATGTCTCTTAAATGTTCTGGGTCTGTTTCTCTTTTCAATCCTTGAGTACCATTTGACCAAGCAGCACTACCAGATAACCAAAATATTGCCAATATTGTTGTTAAAAAGAAATCCTATATTAAATTATTTAAAATAAATTATAAATTAGTATTTAAATAGAAATTATAGTAGTTTGTAATATTGAGAATAAACACTGTTTTAAATTAACCTTTTTAAACATTCTATATAAAATTATTTACTAATTTAGTTAGGATGACGTTTATGATATTCCCAGTATAATATTAACTATCCCATAACTGTTTCGTCAGCTATCGAAAAAACTACAAACCGAACGGGTTAAAGGCTTTCGTTAGAATTACTCGAAATCCGTAAATTTCAGATCTTAGAGAATCCGGAAGCTGATATTTCAAAAATAAAAAACTCTGTTTAAAATTCATTCGATATAAATATCTGGTTTTCATATATATAGTGACAAACAGTGTTTACTCGAAAATAATAATAATAATACTTACAGCCAATGGAAATTCAGATTTTGTTCGATATAATTCATCAATAACTGCATATACAGCGACTATAAATATACAATATAACATTGATAAAATACCAGTTGCAACAAAAAATTGTGCATCCGATGATACATCAGCTGATATTGTGTATTTTTGATGTGTTTTTTTATTTGTACAAACATCTTGTTCTTCAATACGAAATGGATATTCAAATAAATATGTTTGTGTTTTATTATTACCAATTTGCAACTCAACTGAACCAGTATAATTTAGTGTTGTTGAAAATGCAACTATTGCAAATATCTGTATATTTAAAAATAGAAAATAATATTTAAATAAAAATTCATGTTTTGTTATTAATTAATCATTTAATATATATATATATATATATATAGTATTTTCCCCAAAACTTTGTCCTTTAATATAAATTATACTTTATCTTATTAATAATTTTAATTATAGAATACAATATTTCAAATTTAAAAGTTAACTAAATGTCTGCTAATATATATCTAACTCTTGTACCGATCAATTCAACTAGAACAATTACAGTAGACACAAATCCACTAGTACAATTCCATTTCGTAACAATTTAACTAGGAAAAGATACATATATATAATCGTAATTCTATTAAATATAGGTGTAACTTTTTGTAATTTCTCAAAAGATAATATTTTTATTTTGTAATTTATTTGATTGGAAACAATAAGTGATGAAAACAAAAATACATTATATATACTTACAAATTGCAATATACGCATAACACCCCGTGGTTCTTGAAATGCAGCTAATGAATAATTCATGATTCAAAAAAAATAAATATCAAATCTATAAAATAGAGAAATATATATATAATTCAAATAATCAATTATTTAATCAATTCAAATTTTAAATTTGGTTTTATTTTTATCATCACAAAAAAAAAAAAAAAATTAAGATTATATTAACTAGAAATATCAAAATATTATAATTATAAACACTCGATAATTTTGTTTACTTTCTTCTTCAATTAAAAACTATTGAAATAACAAAAAATTATAGCTATGTATGTAAATGTAATTTAACTATAATTCAATTTTACAACTACAAAAAAATACTACCTAGGTAATTACAAAAAAAAAAATAGAAAAAAACATTTGAGCTGTTGAAATTTAATACGATACTAATTATTTTTATCTAAGAATTGAAATTTTTAAAACTATTATAATAAATCATTATTGTTTTTCTTTTTAACCATTTATGGTAAACGTAATTTGACAGTATTAATGATGGCAAACTCTAAGGATGGCAACAGTTAAAAAATACGCCACACCTTAAATAAATCCACTTTAAACTTTAGTTTATAAAAAAAAAAAATAGTTTAAAAAATGTATTAAATATAAAAGATAAATTTTAGTTTGAATTTTATATAAGAATATGAAATAAAATATAACACAAATATTTTAAAAAATAAAAAAATTACCTATTTTTCTAATTTATAATATCAAACAAATTACGTTTCTTAAATCCTCAATATAATCTGATTTGTTTCTGAACTGAAATAATGTTTTATACCGTTCGGTATTTAAAAAAAAATTATTGAAAGTTATAATTAATAAATATTATTGATATTTTTAAATTAATAAATAAATTTTATTATTATATACTGTATAAATTTATCAAAATAGAACTGTTTTTTTTTTTTTTATTTATATATGTATATATATTGTATTGTGCAAGTTGCTATTTGCTGATTGCTGTGTTTTATATTATATTTTCTATTCTACTCTATCCCATATACGTATACTCTTCAGTTGATAAATATAAAAGCGTACAAAATAACGCGAGGGTTGACAGGCAACAACTGTCATTACCCTTTAACCCCAGAGATAGTCTCGCCGTTGTAGATGTCTGCGCCGTTGCCGTTTGAAGGTTTGGAATGTCAAACAAAAGTTAAAATATATAGAAATATATGAAAGCAGACAAACTCGCCGCCGTCATGACGCTGTAAGAAAGTTCAATCGATTTCAACTTTTGAAGTCGTTGCCGTGTCCAAATGTCTAATTGATATGAAAATTGTTGTATGACATAAAAATATTGTTTTGTTGATTTTTTTTTTTTTATTTATGAAAAATCATTTTTTAAAAATGGGATTTGTTGTAGAATTAATAGAAATAATTTAAAAAAATGAAATTTTGTACAACAAAAAATGTGGTGGATATTTATATGTTATTTATATAATTATTTATATGTATATTGTATTATTATAAAAAAGTTAATTCCATTTGTGATAGAAAATGTAATTTTAACTAAATAACATGTAATTAAAGTTAAAAATATAATAATAATCTGAAGGCATATTTTATTGTAAATTATTTTTAACACAATATTTGATATATTTAATTTACAATATTTAATAGAAATGGTTTTTTAACATCAACCAATATACTTTTATTTAAATGATTCAATGCGGCGAGTCTGTCTACACAAAGTCGTCGCCAACGTCACCAGCGTCTTTTGACATTCCAAACCGACAACGGCAAAGGCACGAGCGGGGAGACTGTCTGAAGCATAAGCATCATTCTGATTCAATTTTTCTGATTAAAAAATAAAAATAACTAAATATATAAATTACCTTAGAGAGGATAATACAAAACAGACATTTTATATTAAAAATCTTAGGACATTATATGGGAGTTATGTCTGATTTATAAGTATCGTTGGAGCGCAAAAAAAAAACGCAAAATTTCAAATCGCAAAAGTTAAAATATATGAACTATGTAGGAAGATTGTATTTATAAAGGCGGACAGAAAAACCGCACAAGCGCAAAAGTTAAATTTAACTTAACTTTTGATAAAAATGCGCTGACATTCCAATTAGACTTTCCGTACAGCTTCACAAAAAGTTGGCATAATCTAGCATTATTTTGTGTAAAACTATCATCACTGAATTTTTTTTACCAATAAAAACAAAATTTATATCAATATGAAATCAACATCATGGACGCCGCAACAAAGGCAAATATAAAATTTATTCAATCGGTTGAAAAGAAAAGTTTTTTATACGACAAAAGAGCAAAATTATTTAAGCGATAAGATATTAAATTAAAGGCATGGAATGCTCTAACTAATCTACTCCTGTTTATAGGGCGTACTTAATAAGCCCTTTTTTTTCTTGGTTTTTTTTTTTAATATCTTTATTTACTTGTTTTTTTTTTAAAATAAAATTAGTGCGATTCATCTTTTTCCGACTCCATTTTTTATGACAAATTTTAAACGTCAAAACCGCTAACTTTTTCCGTGCGATACTTATAAATACTCCATTTTTGTTTTGCGCTTCAGCGTGTTTATTTGCGTTTTTTTTTGCGCTTCAACGATACTTATAAATCAGCCATTATAGTCTCAGCATAATTTACGCAGAGACAACAATTAGAACGTGTGTTATGTACGCGTTCAATTAAAAACCTATTCGTTTAGTTCTCTTATTCGTTTAGACAAATTGGTTTGGTTCTCTTTTTTTTTTTTGCCGGCAGCACTTTGAAAGCGTCACTCGTCAATTATATTAGTGAACAATATAATTTTTAATATTGTTCACTAATTCCACAAGTTTTGTAGATTTAATTCATATAAATCTACAAAACTTGTGGAATTAGTGAACAATATAAAAAAAAAGTTTCAGATTATAAATATAGCTGCGAGTAGTAGCAACTCTCGATGTCGCGGTGATCGCTTTAGAAGGGTGATGAGAACTGTCAATTTTTTTTGCATACTAAAATAATAGTATTGAAAAGTGAAAGCGCACAAGTAATTTTGATTAATTTAATAGAAATTATATTATATTTCATGCGTTACTATTTTTGAATATATATATATACATATTTGGACTGCTAACGATCTAAATTTGTGGAAACTTAACCTCACATTTGGTATAATTACGTTTTAACATAAGTATGGATGTTAAAAACAATTTAATTATAATTTGATTATTTGCAACAGCTGACGAAAATCCGGTGTAATAAAATATCTAAAAAAAAACGTAGCAGTTGGAGGAAAATATATAACCAGAGACTTGTCTTTCTATTATTTAAGCCTGGGCTACATTGTTTCGATCGGTTCAGTTTCGATTCGTTTCGCAAAGTTCAAATTTGACGTCTACATATATTTTATATATGGGAAATCGATTTAGTGGACATATAGGTCGAATCGAGTCGAAAGATTTGGAATTTTGTGAATCCATAAACTGAAGGAAATGTCAAGAGAAATGAAATTTGACTGTTTTATAAATAACAAAAACAAAATATATGTGGTTTAATCGATTGCGATCTGTAACTATATGTGTTCAGTTTACTTAACCGTCGAATGAAATCGAATCGAAACTGAACTGAACTGATAGGAACAATGTAGCCCAAGCTTTAGACAAAAAATCGTCTGGAATATATCGTATGAATAATCAATCGTCTTTAACAATTTTGTCACAGAAAAACATTTCAGAATCTGTACACCATTTCCTTACTTATCTCGCATCTCCATAACTTTTAAAAAAAAAAAAAAATCCGGATTTTGCACATTGGGATAATTATGTGGTTGAAATTGTGGAAGGCACAAAAATCCGCTAAATATTATTCACATATAAAATACAACAATACAACAAATACATAGCAATATAGCAAAAGAAAATATAATATCAAATTCACAGCAGTTTCATATTGTTTTTTTTTATTATTTTTATTTAGTATTTAAAGTATACACAAACATATATACAATAAAAATAATAATTATGTTATTTAAAATTAATTAAATTAGAAATTATTATAAAAATATAGTTAATTCCAGTGCTATGAAAAAATTAACATAATTATATAAATATTATATTAGACAAAATAAATATAAATAGAAAAACTATTTTTTTTTATCTGCGGGCGGACAAAATAAATATTTTTTTTTGTTTTTTTTTTGTTTTTTTTTCTTTTTTTTTTTTTTTTTTCTTTTTCAAATATAATAAGTACGTAAAAGTGATATTGAATAATTGAATATAAAAGTATATATATATATTATAGAAATAACAACTTACAACAGCTCAGAGAAAGGCAAAAAAAAAAAGCTGTAACAAAGGAATTTAATAATATATATATATATATATATATATATATATATATATATATATATATATATATATATATATATATATATATATCGTATATATTTATAATTTGAAATTTATATAAAAAATAAAGAAAAATTTATAAATTAATGTAATAAATTGATATAAAGTATTGTAATTTGATATAAAATATTAATATTTATATAAATTTCAAATATCTTATATTATGAAATATTTATTTTTATAAATTTGTTGTGCATAAATGTATATAACATATATATATATATCTATATATCCTTGTGCCCTTGTGTCAAAATTTCTTTGCAAAATAATTACAAAATCGGGAAAATTTTTGATCACATTAGGCAAAATAAACATTTTTAAATTATGTATTTATATTTTCTATATACAATATTTTATCCGTTAAGAAAAATTGACAATAAGATTGCTTTTAAAAATATAAATTATATCATTAATAATTATCCTTAATTTTATAATTAGTATTATTTTAAATAAATCTTTTAAAACAAATTCTTTCCCCAGAAATTACTACATTTACCAGATAAAAAAATATGCATACTTTTCGATTTACCGGAACATAAAAAGAAAATTTTGTAGTAGAACTATATATATGAGCCCAAACGTAAAATAATTGCTTCACCAAGTGTTTTTTTTATAACAAGAGTTTGTATGTAAATATTATACTGCAGCTTAAATTCAGTAAGTAATAAACGGATTTTTTTTTTTTTTAATTAAAATAATATTAAATATACTTTAAATAAAAATAAAACAAAGCTTATTCATTTTACTACAATAAAAGAAAATTCATTATGAACGTAAATGAATTAATTTTGTTTCAATTGTAATGCAAAAATAATTGATATATACCACTTGGTAAATGTAATTCAGTGAATAAACATTTTTGAGTATATTCACTGAATGCCCAAAATTCTATCTAGTTCTTGGTTTTGATCGTATTGAGTTTTATTTTTACATTTTCTGCTACAAATTTTAGATTGCTGACAAATCTGTACAACTTTGGTGGACAGATTAAAAGTGAAATTTCAATACGGTACGTTTCAAGCAATACTTATGATTAGCTTAATTTTCTAATGAATGATACGTTCGTTATAAATCATCAACAGGCATACCAAATTTAGATTCATCGTTCTAATATTACGGATTACAAATTGTCGTAACGTTGTTTGCCTCAGAATAAAACTTTTTTTTGTTGTTAGCGCATTTTTGCATAGATAGGCTGCACAAATTTTGTTTTTATTTAAATTTTCTCTGTGTTTTCATATAAATGAATTGTATTTGATTATGCCGACTTTCCATTTTTATTGTTATTAATTTATAATTTTTCGAATTTCAGCACAGATTGGTTTTCCACGAACCATTAAAAGATATTAATGTAATATACTTAATTCAGTCAAAGTAACTTTTGGAACTAATTGTGTTGGAATGGTAAAAAAAAATTATAAAATTTTATATTTGCATTTTTGCTAAGTATATGTTAATCAATTCTTTTGCTTCCAATTCTTTTGAATAAAGCTTTTTTATTTGTTTTTTTTTTTATAATAGTATATAATATTTTATTATAAAAAAAAAAAAAATGTTTTTTTGTCACTTACTGAATTTAAACGAAGTTATCAAAACTTGATAGGTCAAATCTTTTGCGCTTGGGCTCGTATATTTTTAAATTACATTAATTGTTCGGATACCAATGGAAATAATTATAAATTGTTAATTAAATATGAATGTTTAAGTTGAATTTTTTTAATAAGATTTATACTATAATTATCACTACTGTTCATTATTCTTATAAGATTAACATAGATATTACAATTATAATTAATTTTGATATAATTTAAATAATTTAATATTTAAACAATTTAAATAATTCATTAAATTCGTGGGTCGCCTTACTCCTCTATTTATCTTAAAATTGTTTCTTTTTCATTCTAGTAAAATGATTGCTTTAGATTTCTTAAATAATGGTACTTCAATTATTTTAATATTTTTTTATGAGGAAGACCTTGTTCTATTAATGTCTTCCATATTTCATAATGTTCTATAATTGTTGTCCAATAGATTTGGGTTGGTTTATTCAATTTTCATATGGCCTCCCCAGTAAAGATTAGCTATATTTTTGTATTGTTGTCTTTCTTTGTCAATTACATGTCAATGAAAAAGATAATCTTCATTTTGTACAATATTTAGGTTTCACAAACTGCCATTATAATTATATGATGATGTTAACTTTATGGTCGAAGTATTATTGAATGTTTTCATAACGTTTTTTTTTTATTTTTTTTTAGTTATTTTGCACCTAGTCTATTTAACAATGAAACGTCGGTGCCGGTGTAGATTATCTATCAGATGTGATGGTATACTTGACGTTTATTGTTTCTAATGTCACCTTTTTCATTTTTAAAATGTTGCTCTGTTTTTTTTTTTTTTATTATTTCTTCGTGTTTTGCTCTGTTTCAGTTTCAATATACAGAAGTACATACATATGAGTGATGTAATGTTGGAAGTGTGTTTTAAAGCTTTGATGGTGGACCAAGATCTTTTAGAAGAATTTCATTTTTACATTTGAATGCAATTTGTATTTTTTTTTAGTCAATAATTATTAATTCCATAATTATTTATGTTCCTTGAATAGTTGAATTTTAACCATTTGGGTAGGAGTTTCTTTTTTTACTTTATATCGTTAAATATTCTTATCAATACTTGATTTAGTTTAACATTATTGTAGTACATTAAATATAATATATATATATATATTAAATTAAATTTTAACTATTATATTACAAATAATTTATTTTATCCACATAATAATAATTATTATATTTTATATAAATATTTTTCTAGAGTTGGATTGTATGAAAAAAAAGTACGTGTATTTTGTGTCCTGAATTTGTTTTAAAAAATTAATTATTATTTATTTCGTAACGAAAGAATTTAATAATGGGAAATTGTTTAAAACGTTCAACAAATGATGATATATCATTACTTAGAGATAGCAATAGTAATAATGGAAGAGAATCATCATCAGATCAATTAAATTCAGTTCCACCAATTTATTCGGTGAGCATTTTTTTTTTTATGATAATATCAATTTATATCAATTCTTATTATTGTATATAATTGACGATGGACTACCGTCACTATCTGATTTATTTAATCGTATAAATATATTTTTCGTTTTTTTTGTATATTTACAACAAATATAAAATAATAAATTGTTTTTTTTTTTTTTTTTTTTTTTTTGTAGGAAATATTACAACCAGTATTTTATCCATCACCATCAGTAAGCCGTCCAGCATCACATTTAACTGAGGAGGAACAAGTTAAAATTGCTAAACGTATTGGTTTAATACAACATTTACCAATTGGTTCCTATGATGGTTGTAAAAAATCACGTGAATGTGTTATATGTATGGTTGAATTTTCGGTTGGTGAAGCTGTAAGATATTTACCATGTATGCATATTTATCATGTTAGCTGTATTGATGATTGGTTAATGCGTAGTTTAACATGCCCAAGTTGTTTAGAACCAGTTGATGCAGCATTATTAACAAGCTATGAGACAACTTAATTATATTATTTATCCATTAACAGAGAAAAACTTTGATATTTTATTCGAGATCGTTTTTTTTTTTATATAATAAATATAAAGGTGAAAAAAGGGTAACAACTTTTAACTAAATTTCATTGTATATATATATATATATATATATATATAAAAGATATTCTACTAATATTTTTACGGAATCATAATGCCAATCAGTTTAAATATTTGCAAAACAAAAAAAAAAAAAATGTAAAACAATGAAATTTTTTTAAATATGTAAAAGAAAATATCAAAATTAAATAATTTTTGATTTAAGAATTTTATAATATAGTAAAAATATTTGTAAAAAAAATAAAAACAAAAATGCCTTTACAAATTATGTTAAATTCTAAAAATTAATTCCCGCAATCGGGGAAAATTATATAATTTTAATTGACTAAAGAAATAATAATAATGTAATATTCAATTTCATTTTGCGATTTTCTTCGTTCACAATTCGTCAATCCATATAACAAAAAAATATATAATATTCAAAATTATAATTATTGATATATAATACACACAATTTTATTAGTTAATATATCTCCAATTTAAATTACTATTATTTTAACCGTTGCATTGTGATTTGTGTTAATGGGGGCGGTTTCAGTCTACAGTTTTTTTTTTTAAGTATATACATATAAAAAAATCAAATTTTTATGAAATCTCAAAACTAACTTTTTTTTTTTTTAAATCGTATTCGTTATTTGCAGAATTTTGATAATTTCTATTTATTCTTATTGATTTTTTGTTTTGTTTTTGTTAAATAAACTCAATTTTACATCTCAAAATATAGAACATTTATTTATAAAATGTAATATCCTTTTTTTTTATATCCTCAAGTTTACACTATTATTATTGATTGTAACTTTTGTTTAAAGCCAACAAATATTTTTCTGAAGAAAAAATAATGGTGGAAACATTAAAACGAAAATTGTGTGTAAAATAAATATAATTTACAACAGAAAAGTCTAAATATAATTAGAGAAAAAAAAAAAAAAAAACAAAAAAAAAAATATTGTTATGATTAAGAAATGTGTAAAAGAAAATTTAAATACGCAGCGTATTTAATTATCTTATTTAAATGTAAAACAAATCATTAATGCTTTTTTTTATACTCATTTAAAATATTTGCTGTTTTGTATTAAGTTTCATGTGTAATTTATTAATCTTTAGTCGTTTTTTTTTTTTTTTTTTTTTCTCAAATTTTTTTGTTATATTTTATTTTATGTTTTATGTATAAAAAATTTGTCATTACAAAACAAAAACTACAAAAAAAAAAAAAGACTATTTTTAATGCATAACAAAAATAAGTAAAATAAAATCAATTAAAAAAGCTATGAAACAAAATAAAAATGAATTTAAAATACCAAAAAAAAAAAAAAAAACAATATATTCAGCAATATAATGGTAACATTTGATAATGTTGGTGGCAATCTATTTTAATTTTAAATTTTTTCAATATCGTATTTATTTTTTTTTATATTATATTATAAACTTATAATAAGCATATAAATATAATTGAATGTATTATTAAAAAAATTGAATTAGACCAACAATAAACAAAATAATATTTGAGGGATTAGTTGTCAAAACGATAATTTCCTCCATATAAAATGAAAAAGTAAACATTAGAAAATTGAAAATTATTTTATACATTTGTAATTTTTGATGATTCAAAGTTCTGGGCGGGATGGTAGAAGTCTTAAAAAACGTGACGTTTTATATTTTCTGTCGATTTCAAAATAGGGTTTACGACCGTCATGGTAGTCCGTAAAACGGAACGATTTTCATTAATATATTGCCAAAGAAAATTATATTCAGAAAGTTTTATAAAATCTAAATTTAATGAAATATAATTCTTAATATTTTCTTAAAATATTTAACACGTTGACGGATACAATTTTGTTCAATTAATTTCAGCTATAACTGAAACAATAGATCACATGATCAGCAGTTAACTGTAATTGCAGTTGGTGTCCGCGAACGTGTTAAGATATTACGTTAAAAAAATAATTTATTTTCCTTGTTTGTTATATAGAAATGAAATTCTTTATGTAAACTTAAAAAAAAAAAAAAAAAAAAAAAAACTAAATAATTGAAAATGTTGAATTTAATTAATTATTGTAATGGAATTATGAAGTTATTATTCCATATTGTGAAATATATTTCTTTGACAAATAATTAAAAAAAAAAAATATTTTGGTCTCGTTTATGATTTTTTGAGGTTTTCGACTATAAAAATAGCATTTGAGGCTACCAATAGTCGTCACGTTTTTTTCGGTCTATCAACCCAGAGTACCTAAAATGACACACCTATAAGTTTTTTTTTTTAAATTAACAATTAAGAATTGTTTGTTCGCCAACAGTTTTTTTTTAGATTAGAATGGATTGAGAGAAAAATTTTCTACAAAATGCAGAAATTATAATATTTAATGATTGTAAACAATATAAAATCACGTAATTTAGGTCAGCATTTTGTGTAGCAAATGTGTAACAATTTTAAAAATAATATTTTCCATTAAAATTATAGCATTTTCGGATCAAATTCGACTTTGTTTTTTTTTTTTTTTTTTTTTTTTTATATATGAAATTCGTCTTTTTTCTATATTATAGTAAAATTGTATGAAATAAAAACAAATTTGAACCGAAAATACTATAAAATTATAAATCATTAAAATAATATTTCTGTTAAAATTTGTAAATATTTTTTTTTTTTTTATTATCATCTTCAAATAAAAAAAAAAAAAAGATTTTGTACAGTGTTGTTCTGTCGACTGGTTGTTTAAGTAAATTGTTTTTATATATTAAGCGAAGAAAACTTTTTATTCATACAAAATAATATAAATTAAATTACTAGTGACTCAACTTGTCAACAAACAAAAAAAAAAAAAAAAACTATAATTTTTTTAATTATATAAATATTGACTTAAAAAAAAAAAAACAAATATGTGAACTTAAATAGTTAAAAACAAACAAAAAAAAAAAAAACAATATTTTTCTGTAATTTTACTAAAAATAATGTAAAAATTATAGTAACAATACGAAAACATCACAAAAAAAAAAAAAGTTTATTTTATTTTTGTCTAATCGTAGATTTAAAAAATAAACAATAATAAAAATTAATCATAAAAATCATAAAAAAAAAAAAATTATAGAAAACTGTGATCATTTATTAAAAATGAATAATTAATATTAAATAATTATAATAAAAATAAAATAAAAAACAAAACAAAAAATTTATTTTATTTAATTTTAAGTGTTTTTTTTTTTTTTTTTAAATTAATTTTGTGAAGTTTGACTTGCGTTCTAGAATGATATCCTTTATTTTTATTTTTTCCTTTGTTCATTCCCTTTGGGGAATATAGGTGTTCCATATTACCTCTTCATCGCACTCTATTTTGTGCCATGCTCTTTATCTCTCCCCATGTTTTTGCCTATTCTTGCAATTTCTTTTATCACAGTTCTCCTCCTCTTTTGGCCTGACTATTCTTCTCCTTCCTTGTGGACTCCACTCAAAGACCTGTCTGTTTCTGGTCTTCTTAGTATGTGTCCAATCCCACCTTCATTTTCTTTTTACGAATTTTTTTTTTCGATTTTGGTTCTTGTTTTGTCCAATTCCATAAATCTTCATTTCTTATACGTTGTTGTGGGTAGAATATTCTGCTTATAATTCTCATCAGGCACTTGTTTATGAATACCTGGAGCTTCTGTGTGTGTTAGATTGTGTGACTAGCCAGGTTTCACTTCCGTACATTAGTACAGATTTCACACACATGCTTCAAATATTCTAATATTCGTTCCACGGGGGAATATGATATCCTTAAAATTGGTAATATTTATTGTATTTTGGTAATCTCGATTTATGAGCAGAATTATTATTATTATTATTTGTTTTTAAGAAAAATTTACAATTGACATATGAAAAAGGTTACTTTTCAATAATGTACTATTCAGAATTCAAATCCAGAAACTCTTAATTATTCTAGGAATATTTGGTTTTTCTTTATTTTCCAGATTTTCGTATATTATATACCAGTATTTTAAATGAGATAACTTATACGGATGTAGAAATATAACTGTTCTATCGCCTCTTGTGATTCATGTCCTTGTTGTCCTTATGAAAAATATTTCCTCTTTGCTAAGTTAACTTTATAGAATTATTAATAGACTTAATTCAGATTATAGTTATAGCCAAGTTTAGAAACTAAATTGAATTGTAAATAAAATAAATTATTAATAAATTTATTATTATTATTATTATGTACGTTAATAAGTTGTCATCAAAATGTAGATTTTTTATTGTTGTTTTGGTACCACCTAAAAGTATGCTTTTCTTTTAATTAACTTGCATATAATATTTTATTTGTAATTCGGTTTATAATTCGACTATAATGATAATTATCAAAAGAAAGTTGAACTGTCGGAATATTGAAATTTTAAATTTTGGTTACTATAATTCATATTAATGAATTCCTGAAAGCTTTATATGCTAATGCTATACATATATAGATTAATTTGCAATTTCAGTTAGTAATTTTTATTTTAATAAAGGTTCGATTAGTTTTTTTTTTTTTAATTAGTCTATAGGATTTTTTCTCCAAATGTACGGAAAGAAATACATCTTGAAAAAGTTATTAAGGAGAGAGCGAAATAACATTTTTATTATTGCGAATAAATTTGAAAAGTTTTATGAAATTCATTATTTTATATTTTACAATGGTTTACCATAAACACGATTTTGCCTGCACATAGGCGCATTCACTAACAGGCAAACATTTTTGTTTTTCTGATAGTCTCTTTATGATGATGATACCTGGTAAGAACTTTGTACGAAAACTGGACGGAAATATTGAACGCGTTTACAATAACAATGAAAAAGATGTAGATGATACCGTACCGTAGTATTTCAATTATGAAGGCAAGCTCAAAGTATTAGAATTGGAATTTAATTGAATCGGAATCAAATGAACTTTTATGATGGTATTTTAGAAATCCATTTTGAATTGGTTGTAGTACTTTCTTTAATGCCATAGTAATTTAAAATTGCAATCAATAAAAATTGATTTGTCGATTGTTTTTTGAGTAATAGAATATCATTTGATTGAATTTGTTGATTAAACATCAATTTTCTTAAGAATTATATGGCAATGTTATGTATGGTGTTGTTTTCGGCTAAAATTAAACATAATATCTCTTAGATAACAAGTACATTTCGAACCGAAAAAGTATAGCGGTGCAGTTGCTGGTGAGATCAGCTAATGCAGAATGGAGCGACAAGGTGACTCCATGTCGAATTGTTATTATTCCTCCATACAACCGAACCTCCGGACCGAAGAGGGAAAAAAATAAATGGATGGAGGTGGGAGGAAACAAAGCATTTGGAAGGGTATAGCACATCTAGGATATTAATCATAACATATCATGATTAGATCCACAACATTTAAAGGAGAATGTACCCTATAATCACACGTGTATATTGACCGTGCAGTGTGATGGATTATAACTGACGACCTGTAGCAATATAAAGCTTGCTACAATTATCTCTGTTGCAGCCGACCACTTTTCACCGGGGATCGTGGCACAAAAATAAACATCATTTTACCTAAAATAAAATCTGAATAAAAGTATACAGATTAAATTACACTGGGGATGGTAGGGTCTGGTATAGATCTTTTACATTTAACGTTGTTGCAGAACGTTTTGCCCAGTTTACCCTATATGAAATTGGAAAAAAATTGCATGAGATTATTTTTATTCAAGGTTGTTTACTTATTTGTTATTTCACAAGAATAACTAAAAAACCAGTCAGTTTATAATATAAAGTTACTAACATTGTAACATAGTAACCAAAATTTAAAATTACAAGCTAAGCTTTTTTAATAAATATAAATATTAAAAATATAAATATATGTATTAGCCAATAAATATAGGTAATTAAAAGAATTTATTAAATTCAGAACAGTTTAGTATAGAAAGTTATCTTCAAACAGAATTGGACCAGTTTACAAACGTGTTTGATATAAAAATCTAAGTTTGATATTTTTATGTAATAAATTATATAGCTGAAAAAATTATTAATACCATTTTATATTGTATATATATATATAGGGTGGGCCAAATATTACATTTTTTTTTTTTTTTTTTGATTTTGTTAATTGAACCTTGTTCAGCGGAGACAGTAACGTGCAGCGGACACAAATTGTAGAATTTTACTTTTCAAAATGATGGAATTAAATATTCCTAACTTAAATTACATCATACCGAAATTATTATAATAATGAAGTGCATTTATTAAGGATGGGGTTATTTGAATAAACACAATAACCAGATTTTTCCGATATACTGATGGAAACTAACAAGTTCCTTATCAGCGCCAAATGCATACACTAAAATGTTGCGGCTTGATATAACAAAATATTTACTGAGCTCTATATTTATATACTTTTATTATTATAAATTATTTTGTAAACCCTGTGACAGAGAACATATAATATTTATATGGGGTTCCAGAGCAGATTTGGAGCCACCGCACATATAGATAGAGCCCGTAATAATAAAATCTGCATCATAAAGAGAGAATATTTAGTATATAGAAAACGAATTATATTTTATGAAATTCAGAATTTAACATCCTATTTTGGGACCTCACCTGTTTATTTCCTAATATGGAGTTTCCTGTAAAAAAAAACGGGTGTATGCAAACAAACCCATAGCTAAAATCAACACATCAGAGCTGAAATCATCAGGTTGGATGGAGTCACATATGTTGGCTGCTGTTATGCAAAACATCAGATATTATTTTTCCATATATACTTTAAAATTATATTAAGTTCAAGTTCAAATTATAATTATAGTGTGATTTTTGGACCACTCTCTGTATATATTGAAAAGCTTTGGATACAAAGTATAAATTCGAACAATAGCAATATGTATTTGAGTATTGATATTTGGAAAAGAATATATATATGAAATGTTGAATTGGGTGCGGCGGCGACAATATTATAATTATAATTGGAATTGCCTTTCTTCAGTCATCTTCATTATTTGTATGTATTTGTACGTTGTATATATACGAATATACGTAATGAATTATGAATTATGATTTCCATTTCTGTATTTTGTTGTCAATTTGTATAGGTTTTTATCATTATTCTGGGATAAATATGTAATTATATATATTTAGTAAATTAAATTATATAAAGATTTCACTGTGAAATTTTGTATTTGTTTAATAAAAAAAAGTCGGAATTCACAATAAGACAAATTAGTAATCGAGTATCTAATCCTTATCAATATAAAACACAAGCTAACATCTTTCCGTTAACAAGGAAATTAGTACCTGAGGCCCTGGAGGATGGAGATAAATAATTTGGTTTGGATCAGCGAAATCAAGTATCAAGGAGAGATATTTCTTAGTCAGGCTATATACATAGAAAGGAAAATATCTGTTATCCTTAAGCTTGATTTCTTGCACTTTCTCACATGCTTAGAAATAATTTTACTATCCGCAATGGATTAAGCTCTGGTGTTACTATTACCGAATTAAAAACTAACTACGCTAAAAAATACAAGCAGTAAAATACAAATAAAAATATAATAATTAGGAAAATAAAACATTTAAGCTTGAACTGGGTTGGTTGAAACACAAGGGTTCACAGTTCTGAAAATAATTCCTACCACCTACACGTACGTTACCACCTGTTTATTCAAGCCATTACAAATTGAACAATTAAGTTTTTGAATTAAAATATAGTAAAAAAGCTATGCTTTTGCTGGTGCTATGAGCAAAGTATATAGAGAGCTATGCCAAGAGTTTTATTTTGTATTGTATATTTTAATTTATATTACTTAATACATTTTGATTTTAATTTTCATACAATTCCTATAAACTAAATTTAAGTGAAGTATGATATCAGTGCATAACTAAATCCTATTCTTATTTGCATGCTCCTAGACCGTCAAATTTTGATTTTTTTTTTTTGTTTTGTAATATTCTTTTTGTTGATTATATAAATATGGCAAGTTTCTAGCAAGAAAGCGTTATGGTGAAAATGATTCAATCTTAGACCATAATTCCTTCTACTACCATCTATCAATCCAGTAAGTGTTTCGAAATCTTTTGAATTATTTCGATGCTCACGAATATGACTGACAATTAGGAATGTGTCAGCCATTTGTCAGCTATTCTATTTACTATATAGAAGCTGCATCCCACATAGTAGTTGGCATTCCTTATAAGTTAGATCTTTTTTGCGTATACCACGAAACAAAGTGATTTGGGGGGGGGGGGGCCTGTAAGAAATTAACTGTCTATATTTAGTACTATATTTGTCAGGTTTAAGTTAACTAATTTTTGAAGATGAGTCATTGAATAATTGAACCTTGAAAGTTCTTTTATATCATTTTGCCATAGTGATTTAGTGATAAATTTGAATTTACATCCCAGCTAGATCTTTAAATGTCATTTAAAGCTTAATATATAAATTTAAATTTATAGTGTAAGAAATTCAGGGTGTAAGATTCAATAATGTTTAGTAATTATATAGTCAATACTAGAAAAATATCGTAAAGTTTTTTTAATATTTTCAAAATTCTAATATTATATGGACTCATATCCAATCTCGTAATAAAACACCGCCATATTTATCTATATATATATATATAGCATAAAAACTCTTAATCCATAGAGGGAAGTAGTAGCATTCTTTTTAGTACTGTGAAGTCTAAAACTATTGGTTAACGAGAGTGTTAATTCGAGTGTTTTTTTGACGCTGATGGAACTATACAATTTCAGTTAGCGTATTTATATTTATTTTTGGACCAGCTGGGATCATGCAAAACTTAATTTGTTCAATTGGTTTGAATAAACAGGTGGTAACGTACGTGTAGGTGGTAGGAGTTATTTTCAGAACTGTGAACCCTTGTGTTTCTGGTGGGCCTGGTTGGTTCAAACTTAAATGTTTTATTTTCCTAATTATTATATTTTTATTTGTATTTTACTATACTTGTATTTTTTAGCGTAGTTAGTGTTTAATTAACAGTTTTGTTTTGTGTTCGGTGATGGTAACACCAGAGCTTAATCCATTATTTCTTAGCATGTGAGAAAGTGCAAGAAATGAAGCTTAAGGATAACAGATATTTTCCTTTCTAATATAGCCTTACTAACAACATCTTTCCTTGATACATGATTTCGCCTGATCCAAACCAAATTATTTATCTCTATCCTCCAGGGCCTCAGGTACTAATTTCCTTGTTAACAGGAAGATGTTAGCTTGTATTTTATATTGATAAGGATTAGATACTCGATTACTAATTACTATAATTATCAATATCACAGTTTGTATAGCATATTTTAAATGTTACAAACATTTTCTATAAAATGTATATAATTTTAATAATTGTTTCCTTAATTTAATACAACAACAAAAAAAAAATAATCAATATTTTAAAAGATAAATCGAATTTTAAAGTTTTAGTTTTGTAATTCTAAATTTTGTATAATTAAATAAAAATATCTTCTTAAAATAAATCATTTTAATTATTATTTATATATAAAAAATGTCAAATTAATTAATATATCAATCAATATAAAATTTCCTTATATTAAAATACTTTGTTATAAATATCTGCATCAGGTTTTTTTTTTTTATATCTATATGAAAAAAAAAGCATAAAATCATAAAATTTAATGGTCAAATTAAGTACTATATATATTCAACAAGACAACAACAACAACAACAACAACAAAAACATCAAATATTTCGTCGTGGTTAATAAATATATATGAGATAATGATGTCTTATATATTTATATAATAATTATTTATATTTATAAAAAAGATATTAAAAAAAAAAAAGTGACAATGATTTCAATGATTTCATTTTTATTATATTAATGACAACATAATATTTACTGCGCGTTTTTTTTTTTTTATTATTTTTAAATTGTCTTTATATTCTTTTTGGCTCTAAAAGCTTCTTACTTTACTTACCATGGCACTACAGCTCTCTCTAGCTAATCCAAAATGGTCGAGGAAATATGATTTTTTCCATTTGGGACTCTAATATCCTGCACAGAAATTCTGGTATATAGTTTCCGGTAATGTGTGTTGAGCATTCTCATGTCCGCTTCAAAATCGTCCTTCCACCCCGAATATATATATCGTCGTGTGAGAAGCGAATTGTCGTAAGCGTTAGATATGTCAATTTGAGAGTTCTGATATAAGAAGATAGAGAATTTAATTATCTATCACCTTGTGTTCAGACGGTTTTGATTACTTTTTAATTGAAATTTAAAATTGTTGTAAGTTGTATTTATCAAAAATAATTAACTGCGAAATGTTGTATATACATTTTATACAGTATTTTGGTGTTGTAGATTAGTACATCCTATAAATTGCAAAATGTTGTATTACATACTGTGTAGGGACACAACTTTTACTATAGATTTCATTATTATGTAATATTCAAATTGTTGTATCTTTTTGATACGACAAATTTAAAAATAAATTACTATACAAATAAGTTAATTTCTAATTATTGTATGTTAACTATACAACATTTTGTGGTCTAAAATAAATTGTTGTATCTAGAACAAAATTTACATTTCCATAGATTTAAATACAAAATTAAATTATCGTAAAGTTTGTCGTGCATCACAAAAATTAAACTATAACAATCTTCCAATTTTATTTTAGACCAAATTAATTATTGTTTTAGATAGCTAAGTAATCCACCTTTGTAATAGAGCATTAATTTATTGGAGTTACAAAATTATTTTTTGAGATACATGCATTTAACGACTCAGCAAAAATTTAAAAAAACTTCACATTCATTTATCTCGGAACTTGATTTTTGCAGTTACGACAATTCGCTTCTCACACGACGATATGGTATATATACACCTCTTTTGTGTCTATACTTTCAGATTTGGAGCTAGCTGGAGATGTATATCATTCATGACATTGCCGCCAGCGTAGTCTTTTTATATATGAAACATCTTTTTTGACTAGGTCAGCCTCTCTGGATACAACTCATTGCGATTAAAGCGAATTCTCAAAAAAAAAAAACCCATTAACGTTGACAAAACGATACAACGAATAATTTTTCTCTCGAAAGAATCCAGTGTTCATCAGTACTGTGATATTATCCATCATGACTCTATCTCGTACAGGAGCACTGGAATCTTATACGCAATATTTTATGTTAATTATATCAATTTTGAGGTTGTCTTTCTCGTTTTTGTTTCATTAAATTATTGCTTCTATATATTTTTATTCTATATTTCCTTATTTATTAATATAATTAGGAATGTGTCAGCCATGCGTGAGCTATTCTTTCTATACTATATATGGCAATATCAGCAGCATATAAAATTATTTGTTATTTTCGTATCACGTAAATTGTCTTCCAGTATATATATGGTCAAATTTGACGTTTGCACTTCATTATTTAGTTATAGTATAGTCTCTCACTTGATTTTCAAGTATATATATGGTTGGTTGGTTGGGTGACGGAATCAAAGTCCCTCGCGCACTTGAGTCTATTGGCCCCGTTGTACCCCCACCCCGCCCCATCGTCGATGACCGATTAAGTTTCTAGTACGTCAACCACATCCGGCAGCTTTAACGAATGAATTAACCTTAGCCGGCTTAAAGGTATACCTGGCTGCTTCCATCAAATCTGTGAAGAAATGATGATCCCAGATGTTTTAACGCGTTTTTATTATGTACCGCAAGGGTATCGGCATTGGAGGTGCATGTATAGATAATGCCGTATATATTATTTGCACTCTATATTAATCTTAGGTTAATCTTTTCATTTTTCTATATTTTTTCATATTTTTTCGTTGTAATTTTGTTTTATAATTGTTTTTCTAGTACTATAAAAAAATGGTAATTCATATTCTTATCATCAATAAAGCTATGCTAATTTTTGATGGTTATTTTATATTTATTTGAAGTACGGTCACAAAAATGTTATATTAATTTTTGTTTTTTTTTCTATTTTTCTATTATAAATCTTTTATTTTATAACAATATTATGTATATATAAAATATCTTTGTTATTCAACTCATATACATAAAACATATTTACATAATTTTATTTTTATTTTACTCTTATACAAGTTTTGGTTTGAACTTGAACTTTAGCATTCTTTAGTTTAGTTTAAATCTTAAGAGGTTTTTGGGTAAAAGAAAAACAAAATACAATAAGGGAAATCAAATAAAAAATATTTATATTTTATTATTGATTAAAAAATTATTTAAAATAATTAATAAATATTATGATATGATGAGTCATATTCATAACATAATGTTAATAATTAATATTTAAATTTAAATGTTAATATAATTAATCCATTTATTTTAAAATGTTCTTTGATAAAAGAGAATTTATTAAATAAGAAACTAAAAAAAAAAAAAAAAAATACAATTCATCATTGGTCCCATTACAATTTATCATAATCCTTAAAAAATGATATGGAAAAATCACACATCAGTACTGCCCACAACATTTAAAATGGATTCATATATGTGATCCTTTCGTCATGTTTTATACTCTGATTTCAAGTTCATAATAATTATCCTTACCAGTCACTCACGCACCATATATGATTCCAGTGTAACTTCTTTAGTTTCATCGCAACCAGCCACATATATCGCTCATGATGGGAACTTCAAGGTAAGTACTGTGTCTACCGTCATCCAATTAGCCGTAAGGAGATTTCGTTAACTATTAAATTTCAGTTTTTTTTTTTTTTTTGCAGATTTCGTTAACTAACCATGCAACAACATTGATTCTAATTCTAAATTAGTAGATTTGCTTAAAGTATACCGACACATCTAAAAAGGAGAAATTCTCTGGTGTTGTGGGAGGTGCTTCACAGCAAGGTTATTTAGTTTGCCACCAAAGCTTACCGTTCTTTTCATATACGTTTTGTCATTACCTTAAACACCACCAGTATGTGCTCTCTGATACCCATAGGAAATTCTGACAAAAGATATTTTCGATTCTATAGTACTTTGATAGCGATTTAGCTATATGCCAATACAGAAAATCGAATTTTGTTTGCGGGAACACCGTAATGACCGTACATCTTATATGGCTCTAGTATCCAAATAAAAGCTTTTCTTTCTAATTTTATCAATTGGTTTATAGTATTTTTTAACTTTATGGATTTTCAAATATTGATTATGATGTTAAATTTCATCAGATTTTTGTTATATGCAAAAACATTCGATCCGGCTTGTAATAACGTAGTTCGATTAATGTTTCTAAAAGCTTTCTATTCTGATGATGAAAATCACAATATCGCGTCCGTTTTACTATCTTTACGTTAATAGCGCCGATAATGTTATTTTGTTAGTTTTCGCAAACCAACAGAAAACACCAGAATGGTGAAAATTCCTTTTATAAACGTTCCACATTGTTATCATAGTATCTGGGAAAAACTAATGGGTTTACAAAATCCTTGGCTAGAGACTTAACTTTTGGTATATATAGTAATATGTACGAGAACGTGACGTTAATTGTTTTTGGAATCGCCACATTCAAAAACGTACAATAAAATTGATTTTTAACATAAATGCTTCCGTCACAAACACTTCATATTTATATATATATAAATATTTTTTTATTGAGTTTTTTTTCAATTATACAGCTACATAATAATATATGTATATATGTATGTGAATCTTACATAATAAAACAAAAATTTTTAGGAAGAGGTCATACATTTAAACTTATTATCACCTTTATTTTGTCCATAATTATAGCTCAAATTATAATGAACCGAAAGATTTGTAAACTTTTTTTTTTTTTGGTTGTTAAGAGGATAAACAAAGATACAAAAATATTTTAAAGATTTTTTTTTTTATGTAGTGCTATGCTGTAATGCTGTATGTAACACACCTTTATCTTTTTGTTTTTATATCTAATTGCATTCAATTGATTTATTTAAGTAAAGTTTTTTTTTTAAACAGTTTCTTTTAAATAAAAAGCCCTCGATCATAAATTTAAATGTCGATGTGTATTTTAATGAATCATAAGTTTCTTTATATAGTTCACTTGCAACAAGCTAATATAATGTCATTTTTTAATTGTAAAACATTTTGTTATCGGCAAAATTGTTTCAATCCTTTTTTTTCCGCAGGAATTAAACGACAATTAAATTATTATTTTTACTAGTGTACTAATTTTTAAGCTAAATCAATTTAAAGCAACATAAATATCGAATCCATGACCTAATTACATCATAGAATATCACCATTAACGGCACTGCGGAACACATCCTCTGCAACTACGAGTCTGTTGGCAAAAAAGCTAACACACCTCAACATGACCTTATCTTCTACAACAAGTCTATAAGGTATCAAAACTGACCAAAATTTTAGTAGGTTAGGGTAGGCACAAAATCTTTAAGGTCATAGTGTTATGAGGCGGAGGTTCGTATTAATATACATAAAGTGTAACAGAGGTTCAGTAAAATCTATAAGAGGTGGCCTATTTCAAATGATAAATATGATAGATTTACGATATCGATTATTCTTAAAACTCGATGTGAATTATTAAACTTAAATTATGTGCCCCATAAGAGAGTCAGTTTCATCGAATTGCACTCTGTGCAATCTTAGAACCTGATAAGATGATTTTCATCATTTTATATCAATGTGTCCAATTCTCAAGGAGCTGAGACTTATCTATATACTTTGGGAAAATAAGTTTAAGCTTGGACTGAAACTAAAGAAATATTAAATGGAGCTATAATTTAGCTGGTTACTGCAAAGAACCGCTACAGTATCGTAAAGATTACATCGAAAATTAATTAAATATAGGGAAACGAAACCAATGTATAACACAATAGAGAGAGAGAGAGAGAGAGAGAGAGAGAGAGAGAGACGATAACTCATCATTTATTGAGCAGACGGTTTTTTTTTACCATTGCTTATATTCATTATTTATTTTCTTGTTTTCTTTTTATTTCTTGTGAACCTTTCAATTTGATCATAAATAAATGAATTGTTATTATTATAAGAGGGCTCAGGGCTGTGTGAATCGATCGAAAGCAACAGCTACCGATTTGGGGAATCAACCGAGCTATATAAAGAAATGATACCTGATGTCATTGCTTTTGATCTGTCTAAACAGTAAACCAACCTTATCTGAATGCTATATGAGGTGGTACAAAATGGACTTAAGGAAATTCATATACCTTTGCGCAGCTCAGTTTTATTCATTCATTTAGCTAATTGTCAAATATATTGTGAATGGTTAATTTAAAATACTACGCGGTGTTATGGAATAATTTTCAAGTGCTGTAATTGGGTTGAAAAAATATAAATTTCTTAAAATCCCATTTTTTTTTTTTTTATAATTGTTTAACTAATAATAAGTTTTACACTCTTATAGCTAACAGCTTTAATAAATTATATTATAAACGAACAATAACAAAAATTACCTACTTTAATAAAATCTTTAATAAATTATTGCTAAATAAAAATATATTTACGAAATGACCACGAAAATAAAATCTCTAAAATTATTTAATATATTTAAAAATTTACTATAATAAAAAAAAAAAATGGTTTATCGGCCAGTGATGGTAAAATATATCGCGTGCCTAAATTATACAAATTTCAAATATAAATATTTTAATGTGACTCAATTTGACAAAAGTTTTACAGTACGAACATTTATATTTTATAAGTGAATTTGATTGTAAACTTCTATTTTGAAGTGCGCTTCTGGAAAAAATTATTTTTGGTCTGGGTTAGATTTTTTTTTGAGTTACATATACGTTATAAACAACATATTTTAAGTGTCACTTCACTGATGAAGTACGACACACAACAACTTTCATTACATAACAGAGAACTTTGTTTTTGCAATTTAACCATGCCCATATAAACTGTCCAAGAGACTATGAAACCCTCTTGTATAGGTTCGTGTTTTTTTTTTTTTTTTTTTTTTTTTTTTAATATTTTTCGATCCCTGCATGCTTCATCAACTTGCAAAATGTTTTAAATAATATTTAAAATAATTTAAAAATTAGCAGTTTTTACAAATATGATTTTTTTTTTGTTAGAAAACTTGTTAAACTTTAATTAAAAGATTAAAAATATATAGATAAAATTAATTCAAAAAACTTGAGTGTACCAGCAAAAATTGTGTAGCTTGCCGCCAAAATTTGGAACGCGTGCCTTCGATTTGCCATCACTGGCTTTATCTTAATATATACGTTATACCTGTATAGACAATTTGAAAAGTATCACTTAATAAATTTTGAAAAGAAGGAAATATTTAATAATTATATTTATTATATTTAATTAAATATATAAAACCAACAAAGATTCATAAAACATAAAATTTAATACTTTATTAAATGTATGATTTCAATTTAAAGTTGAAGGTGTCAATAATGAGATGTCCTTGAATATTAGATGTTAAATATATTGTTTATTTGTTTTTTTTTTTTACTAAAAGAACCTAAAATCACATTCACATTAATAATTCCGAAATCATTTAAGATTATTATAATATTTATTAATAATATTATAATGTTAATTTTAATTTTATTCAAATTTATATATGCATAAATGCCCGCCGGAAACGCCATAATCATATATAGAATTTTCTATATACATATACCAGAGATAGAGTTCGGGTGAAACTATATATTGATTCATAAACCAATCTCATCTATCCCCCATTCAACGTTTTCCCATATATATTTAATATTAATTATTTAATATTAAATGTGGTTATAAAGATTAAAATAAATAAATATTAATTTAAAAGATTTTTAATTTGGACACGATATTTTCAATATCATAACTATATATATAAAAAAAAAAATTAAATATAATTTATAAACGAGGGCATTGTTTTGAAAACAACTTTTTAATCGAAAAATAAAAATTATTTTATTATTTAATCAGTTTTCCAGAGTCTCCTTAAACCTAAATATTACTTGAGTCCAATGTCAATTATATAAAAAAAAAAAATGATTTTGTATCAAAGGCTAGTAAAATAAACACCATCATCATCTACAAAATTAATAAGTGTTTCCATGATTTAGATACAAACAAATAAAAACCCTTTCCAGCAGAGATGAATATCGGTTTTTAAACGAGAACCGGAAAAACCAATAACCAAAACCATTTTCTATGAACAAAAACCGTATATCAAAATTTTGAAATTATCACTGAAATTATAGTATAACAATTTCGAAGTTGGCTATTTTCCAGCAGAGATGAATATCGGTTTTTAAACGAGAACCGGAAAAACCAATAACCAAAACAATTTTCTATGAACAAAAACCGTATATCAAAATTTTGAAATTATCACTGAAACTATAGTATAACAATTTCGAAGTTGGCTATTTTCCAGCAGAGATGAATATCGGTTTTTAAACGAGAACCGGAAAAACCAATAACCAAAACCATTTTCTATGAACAAAAACCGTATATCAAAATTTTGAAATTATCACTGAAACTATAGTATAACAATTTTGAAGTTGGCTCGGTTAAAATTAAAAAAAAAAACGGAAACTATAAAGATTTTGTTCAGAATTTGGAATGTTGTTCATTTTTTTGTTTGTTTTTTATTTACTATGTATATACAAAATATGGTAAATTCGTTTTGTTGAAATTCCTATGGCATCCAGGTATTTCATGCTCGTTTTAAATCGTTAAACAATTTTTTGTTTTTTTTTTGTTTTACGATTGGGATATTCGCGTGTATTTTTCAAACAGCCCTCGTATCCATCATATATAAATGACTTACTGGTTTACATATATACATATATACAATAATTAATAGGTAACTGTCATTATAAATAAACAACCTGTCAAGATTAATAGACAGTTTGTCAATATTAAAGTATTATGAAATAAGTTTTTATGTAAAGATTATAGAACAATTTTATAACAGTTTTTATTTAATTTTTTTTTAAGCAGAGTTTACACTTGGGTACTCGTGATATTTTTTTTTTTTTTTTTGGTAATAATAATCATTTTACTGATTACTAGGAGACGATAATTCGCAAAATAGTGCAACGATACAAAGAAACTGTATTGCTCGATATAGAGGATATCAACATCCTCGTTGACACCCTGTTTTTTTTTTTTTTTTTTTTTTAAATAAATGTCAATTCCTAAAACTGCATCGTAATGATGCAGTATAAATATTTCAAAGAAAAACTTATACCGTATAATAATTACGGTTATTACGGTATAAGGCCATTAGGTGGCCGTAAGGTCTTTTTTTCAATTAGGGGGATGTCAAAATGAAAAATTCAAATTTATGGTTGTTAGAATAAATATGTTTTTACAAAAGTGTTCTCATGACAGGGCTGGGGAGCCGGACTAAAATTGATTTGAGCTCCCCAGCCCTGCTCCTGACCCTTTTCACAAACAAAATTTATTCTGAGAAAACAAAATTTGCAATCTCGTTGTTTTCTCTAACGCAAAACGCTTAAGAATGACGTTTATGAGACATTATGTTCTTGCATATTTATTTATATTAAGAACGTTTATGAAATGTACAAGTTTATATTTTCTATCATGGGTTGGTTGGTTGGTTTGAGAAGTGCGGGAATGGAATCGATCAAATCACGTACCTAGACCGTACGGTTCGTTGTACCCCCTTATGAAACGTTACTTTATAAAGTTTGTCAGATTAGAAGGTTTTTCCTAGCTGCTTAATTCTATTAATTCTCCACCAAAATATACAAAAACCGAATAATTATATAATCATTTTATATTACACAGAGAACGACAGTAACATAAAAAATGTTCAATTGTTTCGTAATCTTCAGCGCAGCTTCTACAAGCAATTTCCGTTGTACAGACCTAGTCGTATGCCATGTTTACGTAAATAGTAAATGCCCCGTGACTATTCATGTGTATACAGTCTGAGCATGGGACTGTGTACATTCTCTATCATAGTTTTTATCGCAACCTATAGTTTTAACACTACTAATACTAAATATCTCTTTACTTTACTGTACAAGTCGTAGCGCTGAAGGTATCAAATGCAAAAAAAAAAAAAAAAAACAGAAGGATTAAATACTTTGTTAAATTGTTCTTCTAATCGTTCTTATAAAATAGGTTATTGGTCATCTGACAGACATATGTCAGATATTTTTTTTTTTTTTATTTATTATTTTAAATTAAATGTTTTTGTTATCGTTTTTTTAAGGGAGAGCGGCATATTTTTATTGTAATTTTTTATTTTGTTTAAAATTGAAGGGGTAGGCAATTGACCCCACCTTGCCTATGCTTTATATATGTATATTTAAAAATAAAGAATAAAGATTTTAAATCGAATAATTCGTAATAAAAATTCATAAAAGTTCACACTTTCATTCTTCAACAAAAAAAAAAAAAAAAGAAGAAAAAAAAACGAAAAAACAAACAAAAAATAACAAATTATATCAAAAAATTTAATTTACAAAATTTTAAATCTAAATCTGAAAGAAATATTTAAATAAAAATAATCTTTTTTGACATTACATAACATCATAATTAGAATAATGAACCAATAATAAACCATGACTAAAAAAAAAAAATTCTTATTCGTAAAAGATGTTTTTTCTTGTTCTAATTAACATAAAATATTAGTTTTTTTCTTGTTTTTTTGTTTATTGTATCTAAGAGGATACCATTTACCACTTTATGTTAATAATATGTGCAAACACTATTTAGTCTGTCTGTCAGTCGCATTATTGTAACTGTTTTTTTTTTTTATATATATATTATTATTTAACCCCTTCGGTTAGTCATAGCTAAAACAATCCATCACGGACAGTACTGTTTCTAGGTTTTTAGCTGCTCAGATGGAAAAAACAATATCGCTGCACATTTCTACAAAAAAAATTGTTTAATAGCATTAAGCCTGGGCTAAATTGTTTCGATAGGGTTCAGTTTCGATTCGTTTCGCAAAGTTGACGTCTCCATATAATTTATATACGGGAAATCGATTGATTGATTGACATAGGTTAAATCGGAACAAATCGAATCAAAAGAGTTTGGAACGATTGGAATTTTGTGAATCCAAAGTGAAGGAAATGTCAAGAGAAATGAAATTTGACTGTTTCAAAAATGACAAAAACAAAATATATTTATGTGGTTTAATCGATTGCGATCGGTAACTATGTGTTCAGTCTACTTAACCGTCTAATCAAATCGAATCGAATCGAAACTGAACTGATCGAAACAATGTAGCCCAGAGGCTTTAGTTGTAATGGCCAGTATAAAAATGCTTTTGTAACAAAAAAATGCGTTGTAAAAAAAAAAAAAACACTGCTTGTTAAAAATGTGACAGCTTTTAGAACACCAATTAAAATTCGTAATTTTAGTAGGGACCCATTAAAACTTAACCTAAATTTTACAGACATGAACTATATTACGATCATCTCAACCTGGTGTTAATTTCCCATATGCCAACCACTGAAAAGTTACCAAAAAATTTCAGGAGAACTATAACTATTTATCACCAAAAACAAACTGTTTGTGAAATGTCATTCAAAAATCTAAGTAGCGTATGACATTTAAGTAGAGAATATTGAACTTATGAAATATTAATCAAAATTTCAGCATAAACCCAGTTATATTTATATAGTATACAATTTTTTTTTTTTACATATTTAATAAGTCAGCGGTCGCTAGAGATTTCAAATTAATCGTTTTTACAATAATCGGTTAGCCGATTACTCTTTTTACCAACTATGTTAAACTAAAAAATAGAATAGAGTAAATGGAATTTTCTTCATTTCTTCAGACGGTTAAGATATAATCGGAGATAATCGTTAAATTTTTTACGATTAATCGAAATGATTGGAAAATCATCGATTATTGATTAACCGATTAATCGGAATGAATTCTCTAGCGGTCGCCACTTAGCATAACCGGTCACTTGAAGGGTCAACTTTTGCACTGCCGCCAGAAACGAACCTGATCTAGGATAGAACAGGTTAATATAACGTTAAATATTGTTGGTAAACGTATGATAATCTTAAAGGATTCAGACCATAAACAGATTATGTTAACAGGAATTTTAGCATGAATCATATAATTTTGATGTTCATTTATGTCATTTTTTCTATATAATCTTATGATATAATTATGCCAACTGTGGTGATGGCAACATAATAATAGTATATTTGCGGGAACATTAAGTTCAGTTTTACGGGAACGTAAGTTCAGTTTTCTGAACCTATATTAAAATATACAATATGGAATCAATTTATATTGGTACGCCGCCGTATAAAAGTTGAATAAACTTTAAGGTTTTGAATAAAAAAAAAGTTGAATAAATTTCTATAGGTTTAAACTTATAGGGTTTTGCCAGATTTTTGAATATAGTATAACAAAAAAACTTTAAAATTTATTTGAAATAAATAAATAAATAAATAAAATATTGACAATTTCATTCTATTATTTCTATATGGCAGTCTATACGATTCGATTTCGTTTTTTTTTTTTTCAGTCTGTCCGACTGAAGTTCCATGAATATGAAAATATCTTTGTTATCCATCAAAATATTGAATATTTCATTAACTATACCGAAAAAAAAAAATGGATATATTTTTTATGCTTGTTAGATCACAGAATCTTTAATCTAAAAATTAAATTTTTTTACACTTTGCGATTCTTTTTTATTGATTTGTTTTTATTCAAACCGAAGAGAAAAAAAAAAACAAAATATTTTCATATTAATTATTTGTATCTTATAATATTTATTTATAAGTATCTTTTTTTGTTCACATTTTATTATTGTTGTTGTCCATCATTTTGTAAATATATAATTGAATCATCTAAATTAATAAAGAAAATATAAATAATAAGTTTATAACACATAAATGAGCATCGAAATCATATAATATTTATTACGGAAGCCAACCATCAGAGACTACCCCAGAAATTAGCAATATATATATTATAAAATGTACGATTAACAATTATGTTCCGACAAAAAAAAATTATAGAGAAAGTGGACATATAGTAGCTATCTATAGATATATATGTTGTAGATAAAAAGATATTAATGTTTAATAATAGAATGTTATCGAGCAGTATGGAGTATATAAATCAATGGCGCAGCTAATGGGTTTATATTGGGTGTTCAGTTCAATAAATACAAAAAAAAAAAAAAATGAAAAAGAAAATACCAGCAGATGGGGAACAGATAACTCCTTGTTTAGGTTCAACAGGTGATTTATTTCCAATAGTGTTTTTTTTATTTAACCGTTATCTTTGTAATTTGTTAAACATTTTTTTTTTTTGTAATTTTAACAGAGAACCATTTAATGGTCCTAAATTTTATAGGCATACAAACTATATATAGATTACAAAACACCCAGAGATTATAGAAGCATTTGAAATGTGAACATATATATAGAAAGATTCTCAAAATCCCTTGGACTGATAGAGTTACCAAAACATCGAATAATGGCAAGTCATAAAAAATATAATAAATATCATCATCAAGAGGAGAAAAATTGGGTATATAAGCCAATATAGTTGACGGAACTTCATATGGTAAAATACTGGAAGAATATGGTGCAATTTGCTCACCATATACAAAACGAAAAATTCTAAAATGAACCTAATAAAATAGAACCGTTCTCATCTTGTGCAAAAAAAAACATTAAGATTAAGTTGAAATGAAACTGTTAGTAAAATTTCATTAAAAATCTTTGTATATATATATTTATAAACTCGCAATCGCAAAAACGGAACAAAAATTTCCTGAATTTTTCTTATAAATATATATACAATACAAATATTTATCAAACAACGTTCAGTTTAAAAATAATGAATCACCGAACTTTTTATAAGTAAATGATAAGTTATCTTATGTACTGGTTATAGTATATAGTAAATATTTTTGTTTACTAAATGGGTTTTGGGTGTTCAGTGAACACCTTAAACACTACCACTCTTTGCGATTGATTATTTATATATATGTATGTATATATTGTTGTAAGAGGTAAAAGATAAAAGTTAAAAAAAAAAAAAAAAAAAAAATATGTTGAATATATTTCGTACATTATAATTTTTTTGTTATATTATTTTTTTTTTTTTTGGATATTTAATATCGTCGGCTGGATTACTAAATGTCCTATTTGACCAAAAAAAATTAAATATATTTGCAAGAAATTATTATTATTTTTCTTTGTTGTTTTTAATTTTGAGATAAATTTATAAATTTAGAGTTCATTTATATAAATTATAAATATATGTATTCAATAAAAAAATCGGTAATTCATAAAAAAAAAAAACAATATGGCAACAATTTTGTTGGGTCGCAGTTAATTTTTTTTTGTTGAGAATTCCTTATAATATTTTTATATTCGAAAAAACAAAAAAAAAATGTATTAGAATCAAAAATTGTATGTTGGACGAGTAGCAATTCAGCTGATCATATAAATATACCTAAAAAATATTATATTACAAAATCAAAAAATATTAAAATAAAAAAAGGTTTAATGATTAAAAATAATAATATTGTAGGTAAAAAACCACCTGAAAAAAATGTATCTGTATATAATAATTTCAATATTTTTTTTTTTTTTTTTTTTAATTAACATTACAGCATCAATTACGGATTGATGGTGTGTTTTCTTAGTATAATAATCAGTTTTTATATAATTATTATATTTTTTTTTTTTTTCATACGTTATTAGAGTTTAAAGAAAGCAAAACTTTGAAGCATAAATGTTATAAGTAAAAAAAAAAAAATATTTATTTATGTTTTGATTATAAAATAACAAACATAAATTATATACATATATAATATAGTAAATATTTAAATATATTTTGAAATGACTCGTTCGCCGATTATATTTTACACATTATAAAATTATTAATTTCACTTTTCAAAACTTGATTAACAAAAAACAAAGAATTTTGAATATATTAAAAAATAAATTAAAAAAATATGAATATTATTTATGTTATTTACATATCTTAAGAACAGTAATTAACTATTAACCCTTTAACTACATATAACTTAATTATTCTATATACAGTATAAAAGTAATTTCACAGCGAGAGCTTAAGCCTTTTCCATATATGTGGCTAAAAACTTCGGTTTAAATTTGTACAAAGATGCAAGCTTATTGCTTTTAATTCACAATTTTTTTTTTTTTTATTTTCTATAACCTTAGCCTTTACGCTAATTTTGATTGAGATTAAACCAATTTGAGTTTACGTTACAAGTTTAAGCTATATACGCATACAATATAGGTTTAGTTAAGATTGAGCTTAAGATCTCTCTCACTGAGACAATCAAATCAAAACGGAATCAAAATGAAATGAAAAAAAAAAAAAAAAAAATCGCGTTCACCGCAATTGATAAAATTATATTAAAAATTTTAATAAAAAAAAACACGACGCGACGGACACACCGGAGTTTTGATTCAAATGTCGAAAAAATGTTTAAATTTAACATATAGGAATATATGAAAGTGAGCAAAGTAATGACGGACGCGAAGGTACGACGTACGTAACTCACAAAAGTTCAATCGATTTCAACTTTCGAAAAACGGAGCGACGTTAATTAAATATAGCTATATATACTTTTAAAAATTTTGAATTTACAATAAATTTATTTGACATTTCCAAAATTTTTTTTTTTTAAGTGAAGTATATAAAATATGTTTTTAAACTGTCATTAAAGACCACAACATCAACCACCAATTTTGAGTGTCGGTTAGTGGTCGGTTGCCCATCCACATAGAGGGGGACAATGATCGGCTCTGTCCCCATCTATAAACGGCAGCCATTCACTAACTAACCAGCATCTAAAAAAATGGTGGTTGTTGTGGTTGGTGGTACAGCAAAGCTGAGATGTCGTTCATCTCAACCGTTGGTGGTTGTCCAGTCGAGCTTGTTTGAACCATTATACGGATAAATTTGAATTGATCATTATTGATATATGTATTTGGCATTTGGCGTGACAAAGGTTAATACATATATACAATATTTATTATGAAAACATATTTCTATATGTCATTAAAAATAATAAAATATTACATAATATTATAAAATATTAAAAATCGTGTTAGAGGATTTTCTTCTTTTGTTATAGAATTCAAAATTTTTTTAAAAAAAAACCAGAAAAAAAAACAAACAATTTTCACAGATAATATCTTTTAAAATATATACAGTAACCGCTCTGTATAAGAAACCTCTATTAAAGCAACATTCTATTAAAAAATAACCTTTGTATAAACAACTTTTTTCATTCCAAAAATTTCATATTAGCAACCGTGGTTTTTAATGTTGCAAATTTTGAAAAAAAAAAAAAAAAAAAAAAAAAAAAACGACTGCTGCAAGAAAGGCTATGAAAGATAGGGTAACACTTATGCTTTGCGTAAATTCTACGCTACGGGTACACATAAGCTTGAATTAATATAATGATAGGAAAGGCAAAATCTTCTCGCTGCTTCAAAAATATAGAATTAACCACTGTATTACATGACGTCTAAAAATGCTTGGCAAACCTGTTCACTTTTCAAAAACTGGTACAATAATGATTTATTAATTCCGCAAGTTACTCGTCATTTAGATAATAAAAATCTCCCCGTTAAAGCAATATTATTTTGCTATAGATAATGCAACTTCGCATGGTACTATAAACATGTTTGCGCTGCTGATAATGAGAATTTCAAAGTTATTTTTTTCCCGCCGAATAATACCATCATTATTGCACAGAGCCGTTGGATCAAAATTTGATTAAATTATAATGAAATTTTAGTTTTACGGCGCCGTATATGACGGAAAAGATCGTAATTAAAAAATATTTATTATAAATTAGCCATTTGACTCGAAATATAGAAATTAAAATTTAGATTCCATTTTTCAATAAAAGAAACCTATTCTAAATAGATTTTTTTTTCTTTTATTTAAATTGGTTCAAATGAGTTGCTTATACAGAGCGGTCACTGTATATCTTTAAAAATATAAAATTATATTACCACGCTTAAGGTTATGGCAAGTCAAAGTATTATTTACATAAAAAATTAAATTAAAAAAATAATACAATATGTAGTAAAACTAATGTACAGTAGTTTCATACTTATAGGCTATTTAGCTTAATGACAATTGTACATTTAAATACCATCAGTGCAGTAGTATTCTAAATTATCTCTATATAATATGAAGTCAGCAAATGTGTTAAGTTGTTTTTGGGGACCCAAAGTCATATAAAAAAAAATGTTTATTAAAATATTAACATCAATTTACGATTTGCTGAGAAATCCGAATTTGTACTATACATCATTTTATTATTATAATATATAAAAAAAAGATATAGACAAATACAACATATCGTAAACTGATTTTTCCAGAGTCATAGAATAATATATTAATAACACGTTCAGAGTGATCCATAATTTAAAGATATTGCATTTTTTTTTAAAATTCGTTTAGCTGAAATAAAGTTTTGCATAGCGCGAGAGAAAACATCGTAGTTACGCTTACCGAGTGTCCAGTTGAGTAGATGTGTGTGAAAAGCTCTTAAGTAGCAATTTTTGCCAAGAGTTATTTTAAAAATCTATATAAAGACAAACATCAAATAATTATAATTTGTAGTATAATATTTAAAAGTTTTTTTTTTCTTTCTAATTTGGTTTTGTACTTACAGATGATGGAGATAGGTTTTTATGGAACTTACATTATAGTCTATAATTAAAAAAAATAATCATTTTTTATTATATTTTTCATTATATCTTTCTATAACAAATATAAATTATTAAGTCTATTTATAGTTTGGAATTATATATATTCATTAAATATCAAAAATATTAGTTAAATGCGCGCCATCTACCAGTTGATTTTGGTAATTGATATTTACTGTCTTATTTTAAAATCATCAAAATTTTCTTACTCAAAATCTGCTAATTATGTAGACCCACAGATGGACATAAAATGTATGTTTTTTTTTTTTTTTGTAATGAGTTTAATGAAAATAAATGAGTTTTTGCTTCTCAAAGCCCCCAAAAGAAAGCAAACTAAAAACTAACTAATTTTCATTACCATTTCTATTGCATAATATCAAATACAAATTTTACTTGGTTCGTACATTTATCATTTTTTGTTGTTGTTGTTGTGGACTCTTCTGTAATCACTATTTATAACGAAAATTATTATTGTAAAATAAAAAGAATTGATGGAATATAGTTGATGTAATAGGGCCAAAAGAAACAATAATGTCTTTGCAAATATATTATTATTTTGTACATGATAATTTTTTTTACAGGGTATACCAAATTTAAATAATCATTTAAATAATCATTTGTTATTTAGCATTTACATTTCAGACTAATTTTATTGATATATATATATATATATATAATAATTCTTGATATATTCGATTTTTGACTATTTATAGTAATCGAGTATCTAATCCTCATCAATATAAAACACAAGCTAACATCTTTCCGTTAACAAGGAAATTAGTACCTGAGGCCCTGGAGGATAGAGATAAATAATTTGGTTTGGATCAGCGAAATCAAGTATCAAGGAGAGATATTTCTTAGTCAGGCTATATACATAGAAAGGAAAATATCTGTTATCCTTAAGCTTGATTTCTTGCACTTTCTCACATGCTAAGAAATAATGGATTAAGCTCTGGGTGTTACCATCACCGAACACAAACAAAAATGTTAATTAAAAACTAACTACGCTAAAAAATACAAGCAGTAAAATAAAAATAAAAATATAATAATTAGGAAAATAAAACATTTAAGCTTGAACCAACCAGCCCACCAGAAATTAACTCCTACCACCTACGCACGTTACCACCTGTTTATTCAAACCAATTGAACAAATTAAGTTTTGCATGATCCCAGCTGGTCCAAAAATAAATATAAATACGCTAACTGAAATTGTATAGTTCCATCAGCGTCAAAAAACACTCGAATTAACACTCTCGGTTACCAGGTTACCACTAGTTTTAGACTTAGCAGTTCTGAAAAGAATGCTACTAACTTTCCTCGGTTGTGTTTGCCTGTTAATTCAAGGCTAATATTCTATTTCAGAATTTTGCTTAACCATTTTTTATTCTTTTTCTTATTTTCAATTTGGCCTTATGGAATTCGAGACTGCATGCTATTGATTCTATTTATATATAGATATACATTGATTAGATAATGACCTGTCTCTCAAAAATATAATTTCTATTATTGTAATTGTCAAGGTAATTATATAATTTATTATTATATTTTTCTGATATTATCCAGTAGCCATTCAAATAATGAAAATATGGTTTCAGTATATAAGAAATATATGCATTTATGACCGATTTTACAGTATAGAAGCTTAAGCTGAACTAAAACGATTTGTACAAAACTTAAGCCTATTAATTATAACTTATTTTGAGTTATTTAATCAAAATTATCTCTAAGCTTAGCTTAACAAAAAAAAATGAAATAAATAAATAAATAAATGTGAATGATATAATTTAAAATAATTTAGGAAGAGGAATCATGCCTGGAGCATCTCCTATATATGCCATTGCCCTGCAGTACAACAAAACGTATAGATTAAGGCACTTAGATATCGTTATTTTCTAAACAACCGGTTAGAGCTAAGTAAAAAGAAACCTGACGACCTGATTTGGTTCATTGAAGGAGGTTGGATTGATTGATGCGCTATTAGGAAATATTCAGCAATCAACTATGGTGTATAACGGTTCGAAATTGTTGTGACTTCAGTGTGTATAAGGTTACCGGATCTTTCTTTATTTATTAATATACAAATATGGAGGAGGAAAAGATTAATATCATTAATTTTTTTTAGATATTTTCTAATAAATTTAAACAGTTGAAATCTGCGGAACTGGATGAATATAAAGTAGATTATGGATTGAATCTACTCATATTTATAATTACATATATACATATAAATATATATACTTCTAAATACAATTAAAAGTTTTTTTTTTTTTTTTTTGAAAAATTGTTTATATTTTAAAAATGATTAATTTTAATCTATAAAATTGATTGTTGTCAAAAATTTACTTTTAATTAATTTTCAAATTTTTTTTTTTTATAAGAATTTTCTTGTTAATTCTATAATTAAGTATTATTATATTTATAATTTAATTCAATTAATTATATCAATTAATTAATTTTTTTTTTTTTTTGTTTTGTTTTAAATTATTATATATTTAATTAATTTATTATAAATCCTGGTCTTCCCTATAAAAGTGAACTTGAAATATTTTTTTAAAAATTATATGGAAATTTTTTTTTTTACATTTAAAATATGATATTTATATAATATTCAAAGTAGTACAATGTCAAATTAAATATTATACTATATTTCATTAAAAATTCAAAAAAATTATTTTGGCGGGAGTTTTTTTTTTAATGTAAAAATTACAATGACTCATACTGTCTGTCTTAGATCATATGATCTTTAAAGATATTGTCATATACTAACTACAAAATATTACTTCAATTTAATTTCACTTTCTATATAATTTACATATATATTTATAATTTACTGTGATAAAATTGCGAGCTTAAATAAAATAAAATCGAAAACGTTTTTTTTTTTTGGTTCCATATAAAAATATATGTATAAATACTTAAAATCATAACCCCACGATTACTCTTAACATTCACAACAGTAACACACACGCTACAACGCACAACATATTTTACAATAAACGTTATAGGCACTGTCAAAGTTGAGTTCTTAACAAAAAAAAAAAAAAAACATGTGACACACATACAAGAAAATTTTGTAGGAGTTTCTATAAAATATTCCAGCCATTTTCTTTTCATAACTTCAGCTTTTTTTTTTTTTTTATATTTTTATAATTTCAATAAAATTATTTTATTAAATATATAAGTAATTTAAAAAATGTCAAATTTAAAAATGTGAAAATTTAAATGTCAAATTTGTGCCTTGTGAATTTTTTTGCGTTCAATATTTTTGTCAAACTTTTTATACGTGTTTGTGAATGCGTTTGAGCTTTGTAAATTTAAAAAAAAAAAAATTTAACTTTTTGGTGTTGTTGTTGATATATAGAGCCATCATAATTAAAGTGCGTTTCCGTTGCGAATGTTGACAGAGTAACCCAGGGTCATACTATATACATAATTCTTCATTGAATTTTACTCGAAGAGGAGGTAAAATTCTTTCATAAAAGTCAAAATTCTAGAAACATAGTAAAATTGTTCACAATTAATTAAACATAGTTTTATTATGACAAACCCTTTAATTTGTTAAAAATATATTTATTTATGTTTAAATATTTAAAAAGTCTATCACACACTTTTTTTTTTGTTTTGTTTTGGTAATTTTTTTTATGGAGAGAGGATTCAAAACATAAATATTTCGCATATTATATAATTATTAATACTTAAATATTTATGTTTATAGGAATTTTTATTATTACTTGGTGGACAAGATTTATAATTTATATATATATATATATATATAAATGTATGTATATATATATTTTTAATGAAAAAAAACAAAACCTCACAAATTTTTTATCTTTAGTGTCTCTTCTTTATAAATTTTATTTTCCTTTTGGATATTAAAAATGATTAAATTATGAAGATGATGGAAATAATCAATAGTGGGAGCTACTATTTATATGTTGTTTGCAAAATCAATAGTTTTTATATATATATATATAAATTTAACTGACTCTTCTTTTGTATACAGGGTGATTTTTAATAAATTTATTTACAATATAATGACTGTAAACTGCAATACAGCAGCGCAGATAATTATACTTTTTTTTTAGGTTAGTTAAAGTATAATTATCATAGTGTAATGACGTGTCATTAATGATGCATTTAAAAAGCATATTCATATAATTAGATTAAGTTTTATTTTATCCTTCACTTGTCCATTGGTTGGGTGATGTGAATAAGGCGTACCTATAGTAGACAAAATTTTAAATTTTTGTTATGCCATTTTGACCCATTATTTGATTTACGAAATTTGGTATATAGTTTTCCTATTGAAGACGCGAAATGACAAAATGTCTCACTTCTTGAATATATGGAACCAAATAATTTGCATTTAATGTATACGTGGATTTTAAGACTTATGCAATACAACAAAATTAAAATGGTAAATCGTTGATTTAAACAAATATATATTAGCATATAGCTAGCCAGTGGGTTAATCATTTAAAAGCTGAGTTCATTTACAGCAACATTATGATGTCTCTGTCTTGTATAAATATGCATCATCTAATAAGATCACAGAATAACACAATATATATATATATATATTTTTAATTTGAATTCATTTACTATGCATTACTTGTAATAGGTTACTTAAAAGTAATTTAATTACTCAATCTCTGGTATAAATGGAGTAATGCATTACATCAAAATGTAATGAATATTTCCGTATATATATATATATTACTTTACTGCATTACAAAAATACCTTCACATTTGTTATGGCTAAAGTATACTTTGAAGTATTTTGAAGTATATACACTTTTTACTTCAAAGTATTTACTCTTGATATTTATTACTATGATAACTTCAATGAATTTTTTTTTGAAGTACCATGAATAAAATGTCAAAATTGTAATAAAATTTTACGATAGATATAAACACTAATACTATCTTATTTGTTTACATTACAAATACAATATTGATAATTTGTGATGTATACTTGAAAGTAATTCACTGTACATATATACTTGTCATATTGAAGTATCAAAGTATTTTTAAGTATTTCTTCAAAATATATGTCTGTCAAAGTACTTCACCATAACAAAATGTTTAGTATATGTATTATTTTTTTTTTGTTGTAATGATAATTCAAAAATGTAATTACATTTTGGTGTAATGCATTACTCCATTTACACACCCAGTATTAATAATGGAGTAATTAAGAAAGTATTGCAGTATTTTATTATGATTAATCGGGTAATGATTACTGTATTACTTTACATTTTATTTAACAACTCTGCTAAATATTACTCGGCTTAAGTGTAAGCTACATAAATAATGTAGTATCAATCGGTTCAGTTTCGATATTCGTTCAGTAAAGTTACAAAATTTTACGTCTTCATATATATGTATATATGGAAAATCGATTGAGTTGGACACATCATAGGTCGAATCGTAACGAATCGAATCGAAAGAGTTTGGAACGGAATTTGGAATTTTGCGAATTCCCAAAAACTGAAGTAAATCTATATCAAAAGAGAAATGAATTTTGACATATATATATATTATGTATGGATATAATCGAATGCAATCGATAACTATATGTGTTCAATCTTCTTAACCCAGTCGAATCGAATCGAATAGAAACTGAACTATGAACTCTAATTGAAACTATATATATATGTAGCCCAGGCTTTAGACATCTTATTTCACTAATATATATTATAGTAAAATTAATTCTTGACCCATTTATAGGAGGACCACAGTAATATTTTTTTTTTTTTTTTTTGGTAACACCCTCTATATTTTTATATTAACACTAACTGTTGTAATTTATTTGAAGGTGGGGTGGTTTATTTAAAAAAAAAAAAAATTGTGGTAGATCACATAAAATCCCGTTTAATAAATAAATAAAAAAAAAAAGAAGACTCAAGCAGAAGACCAAGAGTTATAAAAAGTATATATATAATTACATATCTGTGGCAACATGCAATAATAGCTTATGTCGAAAATACAAAATGTTCAGGAATATGAATTTACAAAATATAAATATGATTTTGAAAAAAAAAAAAAGTATCAACAAATTTCGAATATAATACAGATGTAGAGAAAATATAGCGAATTTAATAAAAGTGATTACAATCCAGGGTTGGATTTTCGAAAATACTTAAAATTTAACTATATAATGATTTAAGTTAATTTACAGAAATAATATTTTGTTTTTCAAAAAGCTTAAGTTACTTAAGCTATAGTATTGAAAAACAATATTCCTAAACCATATAACTATAACTTCTAAGTTCACTTAAGCTACTTTTACAAAAAAAAAAATTAAAAATTAATATAAATATGAAAAACATAATGTATAGCAAAATATCTTATGTTCACTTAAGATTTTGATAGTTAAAATTTTTATGTCGAAAATAAAATCTTATATGTTGATTTAAGGTTATTATTATACAAAAAATAACTATATAGTAGTTTTCCTTGCACTTAACTTACATAAGGCATTGGACTTAAGATTATTTTACTAAAAATGAATGTAGAACTTAAGGAAAGACTTGAACACTTAGATATAAGCTGTTATTAAAAATATGCATTAATAATTAAAAATGAGTTAAGCTAAAATATTGTTACAGATATACTATCTATTGAAGTATAACGAATATTAGTAACGTGAATAGACTAAAAAATAGGTTAGAAAGAGAAGAAAAATAAAATAGAATAATATCAATATTAAGTTAAGTTGACTTAAGCGACTCTTGCATGTTGCCACAGAATATATACAACATGGGCTAACGATGGTTTATGATGTGGTTAGCTTTATAGGATATATATATATATATATATATATGTAAATATATTTGTATATATATATATAAATATTAATTAAATAAATATATTTAAATATAATATTTTATTTGTAGGAGAGAAATAGGAGAAAATTATGGTTATCTTTTTCGGGTTTATTGTTGATGGTGTTTAACTAATATCTTGTAGCGCATATTATACTGTTATGTTAAGATTTATATATATATATATATATATATAATATTATTAATTTTTAAATCTATAATATATTTAAGTATATTTATAAACAATTATTATTACATTTTTTTTTTTTTTCTCAAAACCGACAAAAAACTTTTTGGTATTTAAGTTTAGATTTAAAGATTTTAGCGTTTAGTTGTTGTGAATTGTGTGGTTCACCGGCGTTGTCGCTAAATTTCAAATTAAAAAAAAAAAATATAAAAAAAAAAAACTATCATCTTAAATATAGTTTAAAAAACCAAAAAAAAAAAAAAAAAACTTAATTGAAAATTATAAAAATCATATGCCAAATTTCATCTAGAAATTCAAGAAATTCATTAAAAAAAAAAAAAGGATATACAAAATAATAATTTTTTTTTAAGGATATAAAAAATAAAAAAGTGTAAAATTAAAAAAATAAAAAAAGAAACAGAAAAGAATATTTAAGTTTTAAAAAACAATTTTAATAAATTCATAAATTCAAAAATTCTATAAAAAAATAATTAAAAGTTAATTAAAATTTTTATTTTTTAATTTTTATTTTTAATTTTTTTGGTAAAATAAAATATATTTTGTGAAATAATATTTTAAATAATTTTTTGTTTATTTTGTTTTGGGAATCAATTACATTTTTTTTAAGAGTAAGAATTATAATCTCTAACTATAATCAAAATTTTATATTTTAAATATCGTCGGCTGAATTTCAACTTGTCCCAAAACACAGAATAATAATTTTTGTCAGTTAGTTTTTTTTTTTGCCAATTTTAAAATTTAGGAAATGTCAATTTTTATTTTGAATATTTATAATTTTTGTGATTCAACATAAAATTTTTATCTATATATGGAAAGTTTAAAAAAGTTAATAGTTTAGAAATTTTAAAATTGTGATCAATTTCGAAATCCAGCCGATGATAAATTTATAAAATAATTTTTTTTTTGTATAATGATATTTAAAAAAAAATTTTTGTCATGTACTTAAAAAACTATTAATTTTTTTTTTTTTTTTTAGAATATTTATATAAAAAATAAAAAAAAATTATATTATTTTAGTATAGCAATTTCGAAAATTAGAATTCAAGAAAATAGAATTTTAATATTTATTAAATTAAATAAATTTTATTATATACAATTTTTAATTTTGTCACGGATTTTGTGAATGGTGTTCAATTATATCACGAACATAAAATATTTGACTTTAAAAATATAATATACAGAGTGGTACAAAAGTAACGAACCGATTTGAATATAATTAAACATTTTTATATGGAAAAAATTATATGATTTTCGTTCAGATTTTTCAAAGGAATGTGCACTTCTGGGGTCATATAACAAGCTCGAATTTCTTTAGAGTACAATCAGATAATATTTTTTTTTTTTGTTTGTTGGAACCATTCCGCCCAGTGAATGAAGATAATCGCAAGTGAAACTAAACTTTAATCATTTCATATAATCAAAATTGTGAATAAAATTTATTATTATAGTTTTTTTTTTTGTTTTTCGTTTAAAAACGCAAAGGTCAATTATTTACGAAGCCGAAAATGATCATTAATTTAATTTTGTTAATTTTGCTCCACCTTGTACTATTTTGTATTTTTATGTAAATTTATATTATTATTATTTTCAATGATTTCGAAGAAATTTCTCATTAAAAATAATTCATTATAGCAAAATCATTAATACCAAAATTTTTATATATAGAAACTTTGAATGCTCGTGGTCGGGATATTGGCATATTTATAATCTATGATAATAAAGAACTATATAATTTACCCGGATATAAGAAATTTTCATTTTCAATATTAATAATAATAAATATCAAAATTAAATCTATAAATTATTCAATTTTGAACCGGATATAATAAATTTTAAACTGAAAGTCTTCTATATAAGAAAAAAAAAAATAAAAAATAGAAAGAACGAAGAAGAAGTAGAAAATTTTTAGCAATCGAAATTCATGTAAATAAGATAAAAAATGATTTCGATAAGGAAATCGAAACATAAATTATCCGAAATTGTAAGTTTTTATTTTACAAGAGCTAAATGGATTTTAACATTTTGTTGGTCAGCATTTTTCCTATATTTATATAGCCTTTAAATTACAACAAAATATTTTTATTACTGATAATGCGGTGTAAACATTTAAAACTATATATGATATAATTCAGAACGATATTAATGTCATATAGTCTTTAATTGAATCCGGGAACCGTAATGCATCCACTCACTCACAGCATATGTGAATTTAAAAACTGAATATTTCATAAACTGATTTGGGCACATAATAATTCCATTACAGATTACAATGAAATATAAATTCCATTTATTATACGCTTTTAATATTATATTACCAGAAAGTTATTAAAGATGAGATTTCTCATACTCATATCGGGGCAAGGAATACCAGTCAAAAACATTTCAGTCAAAAAAAAAAAAAAAAAAATGGAATTTTAGTCAAAATAGTAAAGGAATCCTAGTCAAAATAATTTTTGACTGAATTGCCTTTTCAGAAGGATATTCAATCAAAAAAACTGAAAAGGTATTTCAGTCAAAACTTTTTTGACTGGGATTCCTTTTGGAAGTTTGACTATAGTTTGACAGTACGAATAGTATTATGTCCATCAGTAAAATGTTTGATGTTTTATTATTATTGGGAAGAGATTTCTTTATACCCTTTTCCGAAAAAAGGCATTCCAGTCAACAAAAAAAAAATTCTGAAGGAAGGCTTTTCGCTTTTCAGTGCAAATACAAAAAAGGCAATTCAGTCAAACTTTTTTCTGACCGAAATTCCTTTTGTTTTGACTGAAGTTCCTTCTTTAAAAGGCATTTCAGTCAAAAAATTTGTATGAACTTTTTTTTGACTGAAATGTTGTTTTTGACTGGAATTCTCGGAGCCCTCATATCAGCTATATAATTTTTTGGGAAATCCGGAGAATTTTATATGAAAACCGGATGAAGAAACACCGCATCAGTTGGGAAATATAGAGGGGAAAGTAAATAGTGAAAAAAAAAAAAAAACTTTTATAGCTATGAACAATTTTTTGCTTGTCGAATTTATTGTATTGATAAGAAACGCTTCCCAGTTCTAATGCTATTCATTTTTTTTTTTTATAATACGAATTTATTTTTTATTGCTTTATATTAGCTCTTTAATTTCTATTCTAAACTCATGACTTAATAATTTCTATATAGTTTACCAAAATTCTATTATACCCAAATAGTCAAAAAAGTTATAAAATTTTATGTTTTAAAAGTTATTCTTTTAACTCAAATTATTTTATTATCGTACGTTTCATAGTTTTGCAAATATAGATCAGTTTTCATTAATGTTCACGAAATAAATATATAGTCACTTTGAGTTTAGATTCTTCTATCTTGAGTTGTGGAAATAAATGACAGAAATAATTACAAAAATTTTCATTTACAATTCAACTACATAGAACTGAAATAAAAAAACAATATTTTGAGTTAGAGTATGGACCGTGGACATCATTAAATTTATGTTGTATGAAAAAATGAAAAATTTATTTATAAATTGCATTTTCTTTTGAAATTTTTAATTTGAATTTTATGGTAAATTCTTTATAAATAATTAAAAAAATCAAGAAAATAAATAAAAAATTTTTATTACAAATATAATATAAAAATTGTTGTCGTCATTCAAAATATTTAATAAATAATAATAATAAAAAAAAAATTTCAATATTAGGCCATGGTGTCAATAATATGACAATTACCGCATCAGAAAAAATATGATTTTTTTATGCAATTTTATGTTATTCACACACCTATTTAATAACCAATTAAATAACCAATAAATATATATAGATATATTTTTTTATATCGTCGGTTGAGTTCTTTAGTGTTAAATAATATAATTGATGATATTAAAAATTGTTTAACGAAAATGATGTTTTAACGAAAATGATGCCTACAATTATGAGATTTTATATAAAAAGTTTTTATTGATTATTAAGATATTAACATCAACTACAACAAAATTTCATTAATAAAATCCGATTTTTTTTTATATTTTGGTATGACCTTTTAAATAATTTTTTAATAAAATTTAATATAAATGATTAGTTCGTACCCCAAACCTCTTTCAATATTCCAAGTTGTATTTTTTTTTTTAAAAAATTTCCAATACATACGACATTTATAATGATAACGCGCCGTGAACCATTACTTGATTAGAATTCGATCAGTGGAATCACATTCTGATAATATTTTTGGTTAACTCTTGTTGAATTAAAATTATGTTTTGTTGGGAAGTTCCATATTCGTGAAGTTCATTATTAGTATAAATTTAAGTTACAATCACGCAATGTTTATAATTTTGAATCAGTTTTGCTGATCACACTGATGCATTCGATAATTTGAAGAACTTATAACACACAATATATTTTGTTATATAGGGTATAGTAGTACCTGATCCGAAAGTATCCATTTTTGGCTTGAACTTATTAAAAAAGTAATCAATATACAGAAAATGCAGCAATAGGAAAAGCTGAAAATCCTAGAATATTATGCCATACTGCATTCGGGCACTCGGTAAACATATAAAAATTGAATTCTTATGGAGTAAAATACTAAACTACAGCGATGAAATACATCTGAAATTATCAGTACTATATTATATATATAGAAAATTGCTTAAGTTTGCTGGCAATTACGAATCCTTTGATTTAATAGAAAGCATATATACCTCAAAATGTTACTGATATTTAATGTAGTACCCAAGTTTTTAGTCTTTATATATATGAGATTCTGATGCTCTGTTTAGTAATCGAGTATCGAATTCTCAACAAAATTCAACAGATACTATATTTTCCCGGTTACCAAGAAAATGGAGGCCATATATGAGAAACAGATTTCAGTATTTGTTTTGATCAGCAAAAAAAAAAAAAAAAAAACAAGCGAAATTAGAGATAATTATTAGTATTTAGTATCCATTAAGCTTTGATTTCTTTGAACTTTCTGAATTTTTTTTTTTTACTATCAGCAATATGGAATTAAGAGTTCTGATGTTTTCCATTATCGCGAAAACAAAATAAATGTGTTAATAAATTCGACATCAATCACTTAGTATACAAAGCATAATTTTAAAATAAATGAATAAATTATATAAAATTATATTATAAAACGTTTTTAAAATTGAATTGAACCAAGGTTTCACCAGTTCCGAAAAGAACGCTAATATTTCTATATTATGTTGTCAGAGTTTTGTAATGAAAACTATTATAAAGAAAAGTTCAAAAACTAAATATAAATTGTATATAGTTCCAGCAAAAGAGACACAAATTAACTGGTTACCCACTAGCTTTTGGCTTCACAGAGCTCTGAAATATAAAAGGGTCCGGTTTTAAATAATCTTTCAGAAGAAAATGTCATTATTTAAATATTTATATTTATAGTTTATTATTTTTATTTTAAAATTATTTATTTAAAAATTTTGTTTTTATAGGATTTAGAAGACGGATTATTTGTACGGTCCCATATATATAAACATAATAAAGATATTTTAAAGGAATGTACTAATCATGCTGAAATTACAAAAAATATTATTTTTGATACTGATAATACAGGTAAAAATAAAATAAATAAATTGAATTAAAAATTATATTATTAAATTTCTAATAAATTGTTTTTCGAATGCGCATACTTGAGTTACTTAAACTATATCAAAAGAACCATAATTGCGCCTATATTAATCAATTTTCTCTCGGGACACTGTCGCCTCAACTATATATAATATCACCTTAACAAAATAAATAGGTCATAGTCATAGCCCGATACAGATTATTTATATAATGAACATGGCAAGACTCTGCTGTGAACACATTTTATGTAAATGACCCGATTATTCGGTCAATGGTTTCTAGAACTCAAGGATATCGCCATCCAGCCCCCCTAAATAAATGTTCTAGAATTTATCAACAAACTATATAGCGTTTATAACTATAGCGTTATGCAGTGATTTTCATCAGTATTTTCTTCCCCAGCCCTTCACTATATTATATCTATAAAGCTAACATTATTTTAGGTGACACAAATTTTATGGTGAATTGTAAGATTGTAAAAGCAAAAATGCTAAGCTAATGGGGTATAAAAATAAATGAATTTTTGAGGGATTTTCTATTTTCACAGTTGTTTCACAAGTTTGCCATTCGATGAATTTTTCTATATATAGCAAAGAATTTAGAAACGAAAGCATATAAAAACATAATTTATTGTAGCTTGAGGCTGGGATTTTTATTACAAAGTAATTACCAATATATATTAATAAAATTAATAAAATGTCGTTAATTATTTTTCGTAAAATAATTAAAATAATTATGACATGTAATACTAGGGGGGTATGACACCAATTACTTTTACACTATCATCAAAATCGACCTAATGAATTATTTATATAAATGTGTTTTTTTTTTTTTCCAAATACCATAAGGTTTTTATCAAATGAAACACAATCAGGTATACAAATCTCATAAATAAAATTCGACACTAACTTCTGTATTATGATGGTTCTTTAGAGTCTATAGCAAAAAATCCAGTTTATGGTATGGTGGCATATTTGGTATAGAGACCAGTAATGAAATATTTAAATTATAATTTAGAAAAAAAAAAAAAAAATTAGTTACTGATGTGTTATCGAGACACAGGTCTATGTCTTACAACTCATCATGGATTCTAAAGTCCCAAAAAATTTTAACTTTATATTTTTAACAAAAATGACGTCATTCCTCTTGTATTTAGATTTATTATGTCATGAAAAAAATTTGTATTTGAGATTTTCTTCTTTTGTATATCACGTAATTGACTTCGCATATGACCGCTTGACCCCCATTTTTTTTTTTTAAAATAAATATTTAACAAAGTTTCTTTCCTATATACAAAACTATTTACTATTATAACAACATATAATTTAAAATATTTATATAAAATTTTTGTTTTGTATCTCTTTTTATAATTTTCTTAAAGTGTAATTTTTGTTTGTTTCGTAACGCTATAATTATTCAATAATAATCAAAGATCTTTTAGCTAAAAAAAAAAAAATATTCACACATTTTCCCTCTCAAAGCTATCATTAAATATTATGGCATTAAGCAAATTCAAATTATGTAATTTTTAATAAAACTAACCTTACCCTCTAAAACTATAATTTTTTCACATTTCTTATATATACAGTGTTGGTATCATATACGATTTCGGTAACGTTTTTCAATTTTGTTACTTGACCTAAATTAATTTCGTTTATAGCTACACTTTACAGTTTCGTAATACAGGTTTTAAATATACTCAAAAAACGATGCTTTTTCACTAGTTCACTAAAACAAAATATTTATGTTTTTATGATGGTATAGAAAAATTAATTATCGACAGTTGTGGCCTTACATTTAGTTAATTCGCGGCAAAATTTAGAACTATTCCATAATAAACTGTAACAGAAAAATAATAGAATATACCGAAAATAATAATAATTTTATTTGGAAAATTTAAAATAAAGTGAAGTCTGTATATGGAGTTCGGACAGTTACACAAAATCTGGAGTTCATCATTTCTCTCTCTTAACACGAAAAGATACGAATTTTCAATACTAACATCAAATCCGTCCTTCTGTACGGCTGCGAAACGTGACTAATAACGATAGCAATAAACAACCAAATTCAAATTTTCGTTAACAAATGCTTGCGTCGTATTTTTAAAGTATATATGGTGGCCGAATACGATTTCCAATGTTGATTAAATGAACAAATGCAAACATAACCACTATTTTTGAATAGAAGAAAATGAGGTTGGGTAGGTTATACTTTAAGAAAAAACCACGAGGAGCTGTGTAGAGATGTGCTAGATTGGAACCAGCAAGGATCGAGAAATCGCGGTTGCTCGAAAACCACCTGTAAGCGAACATTGAATAAGGAAATATCCTCTTTAAAAAAAAAAAAATCGTGAATGGAAATAAAAGCAGTGGCATTAAATCGTTCTGAGTGGAAGAGATTTACGGAAGCCCTATGCTCCTAAGTGAAGTAACAGGATAATAATAATGTGTATGAGTATTGTTACGATAAAATAACGTTATAATTTGTTTATTTCGTTACGTAACAGTGACGTTTCACAACACTAAATATATAATTAATTTAACAATTTCTTCGACAGTTTAACAATTAACTAAAAATTCTTCTATTTTTCTTTTCTTTTTTTTTCAAAGTGCTAATTACACATAATTACAATTTCAGAAAAAAAAAATGAAAGTTTTTAATATTTTTTTTTTATATTATTAAAATAGATGCGATAATTTCACAAATTTATTTACATGATTAAATATATTATATATAAAAAAAATGATTTAAAATATTATGTGTGATTTTCCAAACAAAACTGATGTGATAAATAATTTACGACATTTTAATTTAACAAAATTCAAAATTCAAAATACAATAATATTTAATTACCATTTAAAAATCTGTAGCTTATATTATTTTAACTATGGGATGAATAGATTTAAAGATATAAATTACAAGAATTCCTGAAGCTAATATCAGCTACTATCTCTGGCACAGCTCCTATTTTCCTATATATTAGCAATTCGCAAGAATCATTTTGGTTCGCGGATTATGCTAGAGAAAATAAATTATTAATCCAGAAAACATGATATCACCTAATATTTCCCAACTTCTAAGATTATTTGCAAAATTATGACCTCCACAATTAGTTTCTTGAACTGCTAAACAGAATTCCTATTTATGTATACTATATCAATTTTGAAATTTTTTCTGAAAACAATAATCAACTTCCCATCAGTCTATAAGGTTGACAAGGCGAACGCTAAAATGCTATCCAGGTTCAACTGAACAAGGATGATCGCAAACATCAAGGCTTATAGTAACAACGCTTTCTTCTCTGAAATTCAACTATGACGTATGATGTTATGTCACAGCACCGTTTCAAAGTAAAATCACATTGAAATTTACTCTATATTTTAGTTAGCAATCGGTTGTTGAAAGTGATCTAATTTAGAATTTGATGTTTTATATTTATAAACTATCTTGGAAGAATATTTGTGTAAATTTTTATTTTGTATTTTTGAATTAGATTACTTTATCAATAGACCAGTATTCTAGCAATGCAATATCACCATCCGCACTTATATCTCTTATTGGAGGAAATGAAATATCAGCAAATCATCATGAAGGACATATTCATATTGAAATGATTGATGTAAAATGCGATACCGGTAAAGACATGATTGTAACTATAAATTTTGAAGAACCATTTAATGGTATTATTTATAGTCAGGGATATTATAATGATCCGAAATGTCGGTAAGATTATTGGTTATTACCATTTTATTCTCATATAATATATCCGTTTTTTTTAGATATGTACTACAAGGTAGCAATAACAAGGTATTTACATTTAATGTTCCATATGATAGATGTGGTAGTAAACCATCCTGTACAATTTGTGCATCGGTTGATAATGTCTTAGTTATACAATCTGATGAAGATGTACAAGAAATATGGGATACAGCTCGTAAAATTTCTTGTAGTCGACAAGACGAACAAGAAAAACGTATAATTTTTAAACCATTTGTTGTTGATATGTTAGAAGTTTTAACTGTGCCAACATCAAGCGGTGGATTAGAATGTTGGATGGATATACAAGAAGGTCGATATCCAAAAATTCATCCAATTGGTGGTTCTATAAAAATAGGTGGAGATTTAACAATATTAGTTTATTTGCGTGATCCAAAAAAAGAATATGATATTATTGTAAGAGATTGTTATGCATATGATAATGAAGATTATAATGCTAAATCAACCAAAAAATTACAATTATCGGATAAAAATGGTTGTTCCAGGTATATATTCTTAAGTAAAAAAAAATTATTGTAAATATTTAATTCAGTTTATTTCTTTAATTCTTGTGTGAAATTATATAGAAAGGAAAAGCTTTTTGGTATTTGGCAACAAACAGATCAAACTGGAAGTTCAGGCGCAACAACTATTATGTACAATTCGTTAAGTGCATTTAAATTTCCAGATAGAATGCAAGTATTTTTGAAATGTGATATTGAATTATGTAGTGGAAAATGTGACCGGTATATATGCGAAGAAAAAGTAAAAACAATACCGCCACCGGAAAAATACAAAACGACAACATTCGGTGTGCCAGATTTTACCACTCAACGAATAAGAGCAACGCGACCACCACAAAACCAAATTACTGAGCCAGATTGTTACCAAGGCTCTAAAAATCCGAAGTGCAAATCATTTACACCTACATTTAAACCAGATTGTTATTTAGGCTCAAAAGATCCAGCATGTCAACCTGATTGTTCTTTCAATAGTAATGATCCACGATGCTTGCAAACAACGACTAAACCAAGAGGAACAAGGCCTCCACAATTTGAGAGAACAACAGAATATACACCTATAGATACTACGATACCAAATAAATGTTTGCCAGGATCTAGAGATCCAAAATGTAATAGAGGAACTAGGCCTACTAGTCGGCCAACTATTCAAACAAAATGTTATCCGGGATCACCAGATCCCAGATGTCCTCAAATAACCACGTCTCCGGGACGAGTAACACCTACTTATTTACCTCCTGTTACAAAACCAGCGACAACACAACAAACTGTAACCAAATGTTATCCAGGGTCAACTGATCCATTCTGTCCTCAAACTATTAAGCCAATTCCTACAACAAAATCACCTCCAAATTGTTACCCAGGATCTGCTGATCCCAGATGTCCTAAAACAGAACAAACGACAAGGCGAACGCCAAAATGCTATCCAGGTTCAACTGACCCAGGATGCCCGCAAACATCAAGGCCTATAGTAACAACGCTTCCTCCTCTGAAATGTTATCCAGGTTCAACAGATCCAGAGTGTCCAAATGAAATAACTGGACGTACATATTTACCGCCAACAACTCTAAATCCAGTTCCAACAACCAAAACCCCACCAAAATGCTACCCAGGTGCAACAGATCCCAGGTGTGCAAAGACACAACAAACAACACCACGAACACCAAAATGTTATCCAGGTTCAACTGATCCAGGATGTCCGCAAACAGCAAGGCCTGTAGTAACAACGCTTCCGCCTCTTAAATGCTATCCAGGTTCAACAGATCCACGGTGTCCACTTGAGTGGACAACTGGACGAACATATTTGCCACCAACTACACTTAGACCCGTAGCAAAATGTTATCCAGGGTCTACAGATCCAAGCTGTCCACAAACTCCAAGACCAATCCCAACAACCAAACCAGCACCGAGCTGCTATACAGGTTCAACAGATCCAAGGTGTCCAAAACTACAACAAACAACACAACGAACACCAAAATGTTATCCAGGTTCAACTGATCGAGGATGTCCGCAAACTCCAAGACCAGTCCCCACAACAAAACCTCCACCAAAATGCTATCCAGGTTCAACTGATCCAGGATGCCCCAAAACAGGAAGGCCTGTAGTAACAACGCTTCCGCCTCTTAAATGCTATCCAGGTTCAACAGATCCACGGTGTCCACTTGAGTTGACAACTGGACGAACATATTTGCCACCAACTACACTTAGACCCGTAGCAAAATGTTATCCAGGGTCTACAGATCCAAGCTGCCTACAAACTCCAAGACCAGTCCCCACAACAAAACCTCCACCAAAATGCTACCCAGGTTCAACTGATCCAGGATGTCCGCAAACAGCAAGGCCTATAGTAACGACACTTCCGCCTTTAAGGTGCTATCCAGGCTCTACAGATCCCAGTTGCCCTAAACCAGAAATAACAACATCACGACCAGTGAAATGCTACCCGGGTTCGACAGATGAAAATTGCCAACAAACTACGCAACAAATCATAACAACGAGACCACCAATTATTGTTAAAACAACTCAACGCGTTGTATGTTATCCTGGATCACCAGATCTGAGATGTCCTCAGTTTCCAACACCACCAGGACGTGTGCCACCAACTTATTTACCCCCTGTCACGAAACAAGAGACAACACCAAGGCCTGCAGCAAAATGTTTCCCAGGCTCAACAGATCCAGGTTGTCCACAAACTCAAAGACCAGTCATAACAACTAAACCTCCAGCAAAATGCTATCCAGGTTCAACAGATCCAAGGTGTCCAAAACCTGACATAACAACACCACGAACTCCAAAATGCTACCCAGGTTCAACTGATCCAGGATGCCCACAAACTCCAAGACCAGTTCCAACAACCAAACCGCCACCACAATGCTATCCAGGTTCAACAGATCCAAGGTGTCCAAAACCTGAGATAACAACACCACGAATTCCAAAATGTTATCCAGGTTCAACTGATCCAGGATGCCCACAAACTCCAAGACCAGTTCCAACAACCAAACCTCCACCACAATGCTATCCAGGTTCAACAGATCCAAGGTGTCCAAAACCACAACAAACAACACGACGACCACCAAAATGCTATCCAGGTTCAACTGATCCCGGATGCCCACAAACAGCAAGGCCTGTAGTAACAACACTTCCTCCTCTTAAATGCTATCCAGGTTCAACAGATCCAAGGTGTCCACTTGAGTTGACAACGGGACGGACATATTTGCCACCAACTACACCAAGAATAATAGGAAAATGTTATCCAGGGTCTACAGATCCAGGCTGTCCACAAACTCCAAGACCAGTTCCAACAACCAAACCTCCACCACAATGCTATCCAGGCTCAATAGATCCAAGGTGTCCAAAACCTGAGATAACAACACCACGAACTCCAAAATGCTACCCAGGTTCAACTGATCCAGGATGCCCACAAACTCCAAGACCAGTTCCAACAACCAAACCGCCACCACAATGTTATCCAGGTTCGACAGATCCAAGGTGTCCAAAACCACAACAAACAACACGACGACCACCAAAATGCTATCCAGGTTCAACTGATCCAGGATGCCCACAAACAGCAAGGCCTGTAGTAACAACACTTCCTCCTCTTAAATGCTATCCAGGTTCAACAGATCCAAGGTGTCCACTTGAGTTGACAACGGGACGGACATATTTGCCACCAACTACACCAAGAATAATAGGAAAATGTTATCCAGGGTCTACAGATCCAGGTTGTCCACAAACTCCAAGACCAATCCCAACAACCAAACCTCCAGCAAAATGCTATCCAGGTTCAACAGATCCAAGGTGTCCAAAACCTGACATAACAACACCACGAACTCCAAAATGCTACCCAGGTTCAACAGATCCAGGATGCCCACAAACTCCAAGACCAGTTCCCACAACCAAACCTCCACCACAATGCTATCCAGGTTCAACAGATCCAAGGTGTCCAAAACCACAACAAACAACACGACGACCTCCAAAATGCTATCCAGGTTCAACTGATCCAGGATGCCCACAAACAGCAAGGCCTGTAGTAACAACACTTCCTCCTCTTAAATGCTATCCAGGTTCAACAAATCCAAGGTGTCCACTTGAGTTGACAACTGGACGGACATATTTACCACCAACTACACCAAGAATAATAGGAAAATGTTATCCAGGGTCTACAGATCCAGGTTGTCCACAAACTCCAAGACCACTCATAACAACTAAACCTCCAGCAAAATGCTATCCAGGTTCAACAGATCCAAGGTGTCCAAAACCTGACATAACAACACCACGAACTCCAAAATGCTACCCAGGTTCAACTGATCCAGGATGCCCACAAACTCCAAGACCAGTTCCAACAACCAAACCTCCACCACAATGCTATCCAGGTTCAACAGATCCAAGGTGTCCAAAACCACAACAAACAACACGACGACCTCCAAAATGCTATCCAGGTTCAACTGATCCAGGATGCCCACAAACAGCAAGGCCTGTGGTAACAACACTTCCTCCTCTTAAATGCTATCCAGGTTCAACAGATCCAAGGTGTCCACTTGAGTTGACAACTGGACGGACATATTTGCCACCAACTACACCAAGAATAATAGGAAAATGTTATCCAGGGTCTACAGATCCAGGTTGTCCACAAACTCCAAGACCACTCATAACAACTAAACCTCCAGCAAAATGCTATCCAGGTTCAACAGATCCAAGGTGTCCAAAACCTGACATAACAACACCACGAACTCCAAAATGCTACCCAGGTTCAACTGATCCAGGATGCCCACAAACTCCAAGACCAGTTCCAACAACCAAACCTCCACCACAATGCTATCCAGGTTCAACAGATCCAAGGTGTCCAAAACCACAACAAACAACACGACGACCACCAAAATGCTATCCAGGTTCAACTGATCCAGGATGCCCACAAACAGCAAGGCCTGTAGCAACAACACTTCCTCCTCTTAAATGCTATCCAGGTTCAACAGATCCAAGGTGTCCACTTGAGTTGACAACTGGACGGACATATTTGCCACCAACTACACCAAGAATAATAGGAAAATGTTATCCAGGCTCAACTGATCCAGGATGCCCGCAAACTCCAAGACCAGTCATAACAACTAAACCTCCAGCAAAATGCTATCCAGGTTCAACAGATCCAAGGTGTCCAAAACCTGAGATAACAACACCACGAACTCCAAAATGTTATCCAGGTTCAACTGATCCCGGATGCCCACAAACAGCAAGGCCTGTAGTAACAACACTTCCTCCTCTTAAATGTTATCCAGGTTCAACAGATCCAAGGTGTCCACTTGAGTTGACAACTGGACGGACATATTTGCCACCAACTACACCAAGAATAATAGGAAAATGTTATCCAGGGTCTACAGATCCAGGTTGTCCACAAACTCCAAGACCAATCCCAACAACCAAACCCCCACTGAAATGTTATCCAGGTTCAACAGATCCAAGGTGTCCAAAACCTGAGATAACAACACCACGAACTCCAAAATGCTACCCAGGTTCAACTGATCCAGGATGCCCACAAACTCCAAGACCAGTTCCAACAACCAAACCGCCACCACAATGCTATCCAGGTTCGACAGATCCAAGGTGTCCAAAACCACAACAAACAACACGACGACCACCAAAATGCTATCCAGGTTCAACTGATCCAGGATGCCCACAAACAGCAAGGCCTGTAGTAACAACACTTCCTCCTCTTAAATGCTATCCAGGTTCAACAGATCCAAGGTGTCCACTTGAGTTGACAACTGGACGGACATATTTGCCACCAACTACACCAAGAATAATAGGAAAATGTTATCCAGGCTCACCTGATCCAGGATGCCCGCAAACTCCAAGACCATTTATAACAACTGAACCTCCAGCAAAATGCTATCCAGGTTCAACAGATCCAAGGTGTTCAAAACCTGAGATAACAACACCACGAACTCCAAAATGCTATCCAGGTTCAACTGATCCAGGATGCCCACAAACTCCAAGACCAATACTAACAACTAAACCTCCACCAAAATGTTATCCAGGTTCGACAGATCCAAGGTGTCCAAAACCAGAACAAACAACATCAAGAACACCAAAATGCTACCCAGGTTCAACTGATCCAGGCTGTCCAAGAACTCCAAGACCTTTTACTCCGCTAATAACAAAACCAACTACTCCAGCTTATTGTTATCCAGGTTCACCTGATCCTAATTGCCCACGCCCTGATAAACCTGAATTTACTGGACCTACATATTTACCACCATTTGAAACAAATGAGGGTAATAAAAAAGCTCGTGTGCAGCGTGATAATGTACTATTTGAGGAAATAAATGAACTGGCAATTGCTGAAAATTCAGTTTTTAATATTGAAAAGATTGATGAAAATAACGACAATACAAAATCCAGGCGAAAACGTAACGCAATTGTTGAAATAAATGATGATGATATAACAAGTAAATCTGATCTCTTGGAAAGGAAAATTATAAAGCGTAATATTGTACCTCTCGTACCAAAACAGAAAGAAATTATTGCCTTAACACTTAATTTCAAAGGTTATCAATTTTGATGATCATATATAATCGAAATGAAATTTTTTTTATTTTTAAATTAAATAATGATTTATTTGTTTGTCATTTTCAATTTTCTTAATCTTTTGTTGAAATTGTAAGATATGTAAAAAAAAAAACTTTTGTATATACTATAACGTGAATTTGTAATAAATATAAAAAAAAATATTTTTTTAAAATAATGTATAAAATTAATTAAATCAGACATAATAATTAAGAATTGCTGAATATTTGCTATTTAGTAAGTGCAATTAATCAGTAAGTGCATTTTTATTATTATTTAAATATTGGGTTTAACACTCACCTTATAAACTTGATGTTCGTTTACTTCAAAGCGACAGTATACTTATGGGACGCAATAGCTCCAGAAAGTAAATTTTTAAAATTTCTGCATAATAGGAAATCGAAATCATTTATTTATTATTCTTTTAAAATAATTAAGGGCATTCATAAATTTGACAAATGTATCTTAACTATATTTAGAGTCATCTTATCTTATATAACATACCATGTTCAATCAGGCCCCAAAACTAGTTTAAGTCCTTATTTTATGTTTTTATGTTTAAAAAAAAAAATCCTCACATCTAACGTCATGCGTATGACAGTAACGAAAATGAAATTCGTAAATATCATATATCTTATTATAAAATTGTATATGTCATATGATAATGATGAATTTGAAGAATTTCACCATCAGCAAAAACATTGACATCAAATTCAACAAATTCAACCATTACCAAAACAAATTCCACTTTTTGCAACAATGGTTTCTTCTGCTCTGCAACAGATTCTGGGCAATTCCATATAGAAATATTTGTTTTCCACTGAGCTGTTATTGTTGTAACGTAACATACAATATTATTCAATTACATATCATAAAAATATGACATGATCAGTTATAATTATTTCGTGGACCAATAATATAAATTTAAATCTTGGATCCATAAATTAAATAATGCTGCTTCGAGTATTTACACCTTTAACATTTAAACTAAGTTCACTATTTATGTTTTTATGAAGGTAGAAAAATTAATTATCGACAGTTGTGGCCTTACATTTAGTTAATTCGCGGCAAAATTTAGAACTATTCCATAATAAACTGTAACAGAAAAATAATAGAATATACCGAAAATAATAATAATTTTATTTGGAAAATTTAAAATAAAGTGAAGTCTGTATATGGAGTTCGGACAGTTACACAAAATCTGGAGTTCATCATTTCTCTCTCTTAACACGAAAAGATACGAATTTTCAATACTAACATCAAATCAGTCCTTCTGTACGGCTGCGAAACGTGACTAATAACGATAGCAATAAACAACCAAATTCAAATTTTCGTTAACAAATGCTTGCGTCGTATTTTTAAAGTATATATGGTGGCCGAATACGATTTCCAATGTTGATTTAATGAACAAATGCAAACATAACCACTATTTTTGAATAGAAGAAAATGAGGTTGGGTAGGTTATACTTTAAGAAAAAACCACGAGGAGCTGTGTAGAGATGTACTAGATTGGAACCAGCAAGGATCGAGAAATCGCGGTTGCTCGAAAACCACCTGTAAGCGAACATTGAATAAGGAAATATCCTCTTTAAAAAAAAAAAAATCGTGAATGGAAATAAAAGCAGTGGCATTAAATCGTTCTGAGTGGAAGAGATTTACGGAAGCCCTATGCTCCTAAGTGAAGTAACAGGATAATAATAATGTGTATGAGTATTGTTACGATAAAATAACGTTATAATTCTGTTATTTCGTTACTGTTACAGTTTCCCAATACACTGAATTAAACACAATTTATAGTTTTTAAAACAACTTTCATATTTTTTTTTTTTTTTTTTTTTTTTTTTTATAATTTCTTCATTTTATATCAATATAACTTTTAATTATTTATAATTATCTTATTATATAAATATTTTTTATTTTCATTAAACTACAATTAATATATTTTTATATTCGAAAATTAGAATATTAATTATTTCTGTAATTTTATTAATTTTAATTTGTAAATTTTTTTTTTTTTTTTTAATTTTAACTGGTGTTTAAATCTTTTTCTTTTTCATATATAATTTTATTACTTTCGCATTTAATTCTAACTTTTTTTTTTATTTGTTACATTTACAATAATAAATTTTATTTATAATTTTCTTTTTAATATGATTTTTTTGTTTTTAGAATTAAAACAATTTCTTTTTTTTTATTTTTTTTTTTATTCTAAATTCAAAATTTTAATTTTTATTTTATTTTTTGTTGTTGTTGTTATAAAATGACAGTTTAATTAAATTTATATTATTCAAATATAATAATAATAATAATAATAATGAAATTACATAAATAAAAATTAAATTATTTTATAGAATTGTTTTTAGAATATATATAATTTTATAATTAATAATAGAATTTAAAATAAAATTACATATAAAAAATAATTTGTGCTTGAATTTTATGTTTTATGTTTTATTAATAATAAAACTACTGTGTCAATCATAATTTTGTGTTATATAAAAATAATTGAAAATTAAAATTAAATAAATTTAGGCCTATATTAATATAATTTTTTTTTTTTTTTTTTTTTACCAATAGTATCTTATGCTCAAAATTTATTCATATTTTATAATATTAAGTAAAATTTATAGAATTAACTAATTCATAAGTATTTAATTTTTTTTTTTTTTTATTTTTGATTTAATTTAATTTTATCATATTTATTACTATACATTTTTTTTTACTTTTTTTTTTTTTTTTTACTTTTTACCATATCCTATAATCGGTGACTTAAGAGACAAATTGAAAATTATATACATTTTTATTTTGCTATAGTAAAAAAAAAAAAAAAAAATTTTAATGTATAGAAAGAGACCAAATTGTGGGATTTTTAATTAGAGACCAAATTGGGACTATAAATTGTAGAATCTTAAAATTATAGTTAAATAAGGCCACAAGGCCACAAACCCCCAAAAAAGCATATAATTTGAGTTCGGGGTTAGTTTAAAACACGAATTGAACAGAAATTCAATTAAATATAAAATTTAATGGATCATAGTTAAATTTAATACGACACCATTTACAATATCCACCATAAAAATGTGTAATTACGATGAAGAACAAAAAAAAAAAAAAAAAAAAATTAATTAAAATGGAACAAAACATTTTACGATTTGAGACTGCACATTTTGTAATTATAATATTGATAAACACTGCACAATTAGACACACTGCACAGAGTTTGTAATTTGCATTAAAACTAACCACAAACTTGAATTAAACTAAAATATTAAATATTATTATAATAATATTTGATCTTTTTTATTGAAGTAGTACATCCAATTCTGTTTTTGCACGGTTTTTTTGAACACGGTTTTGATTTAACACGTCTAGAAAGAAAAAAAAATTGATTCTGTTTTTTTTATACGATTTCATTCGGTTTAGCACGATTAATAAAAAAAAAAAACTATTTAATTGAAATTTTAAAGAAAAATATTTTTATTAATCGTAATCGTTTTAGAAATTTAGTTAGGGAATTCCCATTTCTAATTTATTTTCATACACACTTGTAACCAATTGTTTTCAGTTCCTGAACTGCTATAATTTAATATTTTATATGTTACTTTTACTTTAAGATTTGAATTGCTGTTTTTTTTTTTTATGCAATGAACTGTCACATAAAATGAACATAAAAATTTAATTTCGATTTTATAAAGACGGTTTTTATTTTACAGAATTGAAGGATATGGAACTAATCCTTTTTTTTTTTTTTTCTATGTACTTCATGTCTTTTTTTACACGGTTTTTTTTTTTATACGGTTTTGTCTGAAACGTATCTACCTTGAAAAAATTAGGTATATGTATATGTATTTTGAAATAAAGTTTTCATTTCTTTTAAGATTTAATTTTTGGTAAATTTGTTATAAGTTTTGATCTCTTTTTAATATATTGTCTTTTTAATATAGATTTTTTTTTTTTTTTTTTTTTTTTTTACATTAAGGGTTAATAGTTTTGTGATCGTTGATCCAAAATTTAGAACTAGCTATATAGGATTTTATAATTTTACTATAAAGAAGACGACGATTATGTACACCAAAAAAAAAAAAATATATTACTATAGAATACAGTGGTGATAAACACTCTAGAGATTGTTGAAATTATTGCTTTAGATATGCGGGGTAATGTGAGATAAATATAATTTTTTTATTTTTTTTTATTTTTTATATATATATATAATTATTTAATAATAAAAATGAATAGAAAAAATAACATACAAATATACAATTTTTATACTAATTAGCACCTAATTTTTTGCATTAATTTTGTTTTTTTAACTTAAAATTATATAAAAAATTAAAAAAAAAAAAAAAAATTAATATTATAAGAAAAAAAAAAAAAACAACAAAAAATATTAATTTTTTTATTTTATTTTTTATTAATTATTATATTTATTATATATATTGAAAATAATTAATTAAAATGGAAGAAAAATTGGTTATTTTATTTTAAAAGGTACATTAATTGGAGGACTAAATTTTTAAATATTTTCTTATATATTTTATAAATATATTATCTTATATATAGAAGAAATTTATGAACGACAACATTATTTATTTTAAAAATTAGTTTTTATATATTTATAATTATTTTCCTATATATATAAATATTTATTTTTATAGGAATTTATATTTTGTGCAGGTAAATTGTAACTAAAATATTCCAAATATAATAGTAAAATCTATATGAAATAATTCACATTTCTATATAATTTAATTATATTATTATGTAATTTTTAGTAGAATTTTTATATATATATATTACATAATTATATTGTATTTATAAATATATCGGTTTTGAATTGATGTATACTCTCGGTTCATAATTATATATTCCAAATCAAATTAGAATACTTGACATTTTTGCGTTGCTTTTGAATATCCTCCATATACATATATACAAAAACTGAACTTATAATAGAAGTTTACCAAAATTCTATTATATACCCAAATAGTCAAAAAAGTTACAAAATTTTATGTTTTAAAAGTTATTCTTTTAACTCACTACGTTTCCATATAGTTTTGCAAATATAGATAGATCAGTTTTCATTAATGCTCACGAAATAAATATATTAGTCACTTTGCGTTTAGAGTCTTTTACAATCTTGAGTTGTGGAAATAATGCCAGAATTTTTTGTAACACAATCTGATCAAAAATAACTCAATCTCAAAATCAAAGTTATTAGAATAAAATGATTTCCCAGTTTAAATGCCAATATTAAATTTATTTATTCTGACATTTTAATTTAAAAAAAAAAAAAAAAACAGTATTTTGAGTTAGAGTACGGACCCATATAGGGACAGAGCGATATATTGAAATACAATATTGTTATTATTATTAATGTCAGTCATTATCCGACATAACCGAAATTTGAAAATTAAAATTAAAAATAAAATAATATTTAAATATTTATATATTAAATTATAAATAAATTATTAGTACCATATACGAAATAACATTATATCGAAATAACTTATATGATTTGAACCCGAAATAACTTATATATATATATAGGTTATTTCGTGGTACCTTCTCCGATAAAAATCACATATAAAAACGGAAATAATTCATATATAAATTATTTCGTTTTCAAAACCGAAATAACTTAAATCATATATAAGTTATTTCGTTTGCTCATATATAAGTTATTTCATTTCGTGGTACCATCGCAATTACTTATATATAAAATATTACGATTTGAAACCGAAATAATTCATATATATAAGTAATACCGGTTTTAAAAACGAAATAATTTATATAGGAATTATTTCGGTTTCTATATGTGAATTATTTCGGAGAAGGTACCACGAAATAACCTACATATATATATATAAGTTATTTCGGGTTCGAATCGTAACAACTCATATGACTATATAAGTTATTTCGGTTCCCCAAATTCATTTAATTCGTTATTTTTTATAGAATTAAATAATAAAAAAAACTTTAAAACCAAAAATTTAAATGCATCAGAAAATAAAAAACATGATTCAGGATTTCTTATACAATTTTGATGAATTTTATAATTTTTAAACAGCATTTTGACCATCATAAATTATTTTTTTTAATGTTTAATCTCTGGGCCTATATCCAACCAAAATCCGAAAAAAAAATTTAAAAATAATAAATAAATTTTTTTTTTTTTTTTTTAATATTTATTCTTAATATTTAAAAAATTTTTTTTTTACTTTAAATGACTTAAAAATTACCATAATTTCTCTTAAAAATAACTAAATTCATATTTGAGATGGCAGATTGAGATTTTTTTTTATTTTTTTTATAATAATTTATTTAAAAATTAAAAATTTTATTATATTACTAAATGTTTTTTTTTTTTTTTATATGAAAATTGAAAATTATAAAACGTCAAACCTAAGAACCTATATAAAAAATATATTTAACATTTAGGTTTTTTTTTTTTTTAATATTTTTGTTTTAAATTTATTTTTTATTTTTAATTTAATATTTTTTTTTTTTTTTTAAATATTATTATATACAACAAGATATCCCGGGAAAAATTATATTTGGAGGGAATTGTTTTTTTTTTTTTTTTTTTTCAATATTTTATGTTTTAATTATATAATTTAAAAAAAAAAAAAAAAAAATGGAAGCAATTAAATAATTTCTATACAAATTTATCTTAAATTTTGATCGAATAAAAATTATTGAATTAATTTTATTAATTAGAATTGTTTTTTTTTTTTTTTTCCAATTTTTATACTTATTATTATAATTACTATATAATTTTATTATTATTATTTCTTTTTAAATATTATATTTGAAAATTAAAATGATGCTTCAACTAAATATGTTCCATCCTGAGTTTGACCACTTTGATTATTTTGTGCATTTGCTGTTGCTGGTATATATTTTCCACAAGCCTGAAGAATGAATTTCGGATAATTTTTTTTGTATGGTTGTAATCAAAAAAAAAATTTAAAATTAATATTGATTTCATCATAGTTGTACCATTTTTTTTTATATATATATATATAGGAATTAGTTTCATTTTTTAAGGAAAATTATAGATAGTTTTTTTTTTTTTTTTTTTTTGTAATTTTAGTTTTATTTATTATAATATTTATAATTAATTTTTGAAACGATTTATTTTAATTTATATTTATTTTGTAAAGAAAATGCAAAGCAATGAAAACAATATTTATTATATATATATAAAAAAAAAAAAAAAACTAATAAAAATGATAATTAATTGATCATTATAACGAATTCTATTAAATTAAGTTGCTATTAAATGCCAGAGTTTGTTAAATAAAAGTAATACATGTAATCATTACCCGATTACTTTCTTGATTAATTATATATATTTATATGTTACAGTAAAACCGTTAATTTAGCCAATGTGTACATTGACTCGATAATGTATATGTTACAGTTAAAGTGTACACAGCAGTCAATGTGTACACTGAATTATATTTAAACCTTTCCCATTATAAAATTTCCACCTTTTCCAATATATAATTTATTAAATATTCAAACCATTTACTAGTTAATGCATGAATTGACTGCTGTGTACACTTTAACTGTAACTGTCACTATTTTGATTAGCAAATCTATTCACAAAAAAACTTTATTTCGAAATATCTCTAATAATTTATTAAATATTCAAACCTTTCTCTTCCACCTTTTCCAAATATAATTCAGAAAGTATCAATTTTAATTCAGAAAGTGTAAATTGTAATTCAGATTAATCAGTTTTAATTCCGATAAATTTTTTAACATAATAATAATAAAACAGTTATTTTATGTATTGATATATTAATTTTGAAGTTTTAGAATAGTGTGTGGTGAATTAAACCACGGTTCAAAATCATAATAGTGGTGAAACTTTACAAAAAATAATAAAAATGCTTTTACTAATGTCTAACGTCAATGCATATATATTTACTAGTTAATGCATGAATTGACTGCTGTTTACACATTTACTGTAATATATATATGTATTTAAATTTAGAATTACTCCATTACTAATACTGGGTGTGCAAATGGAGTAATGCATTACACCAAAATGTAATTACATTTTTGAATTATCATTACAACAAAAAAAAAAAAATAATACATATACTAAACATTTTGTTATGGTGAAGTACTTTGACAGACATATATTTTGAAGAAATACTTAAAAATACTTTGATACTTCAATATGACAAGTATATATGTACAGTGAATTACTTTCAAGTATACATCACAAATTATCAATATTGTATTTGTAATGTAAACAAATAAGATAGTATTAGTGTTTATATCTATCGTAAAATTTTATTACAATTTTGACATTTTATTCATGGTACTTCAAAAAAAAAATCACTGAAGTTATCATAGTAATAAATATCAAGAGTAAATACTTTGAAGTAAAAAGTGTATATACTTCAAAATAGTACTTCAAAGTATACTTTAGCCATAACAAATGTGAAGGTATTTTTGTAATGCAGTAAAGTAATATATATATATATATACGGAAATATTCATTACATTTTGATGTAATGCATTACTCCATTTATACCAGAGATTGAGTAATTAAATTACTTTTAAGTAACCTATTACAAGTAATACATATAGTAAATTATGTAATGATCTTGGTAATGCAATACAAAAAAAATAATTAATTATTTAACAACTCTGGACTTTTTACATAATCATCTTTAAATAGAAAAAAAAACAAAAATTAAAATTAATTGAACTATTTTAAATAAGAATAAGTACAAGATTAATAAAATTAATAAAAATCCAATGGTTTAGAAATATTAGATATTTTTTTTATTATTCCATATATTTAAATTATAGCTCTTCAATTTAAATTCACTCTGAAACATACGATTTCTTTAAGAAATTTTTAATAAAATATAATAAACTAAAATATCCAAAATAAATTTTATTTCCAATTATTATTAAAATAAAATATTTTTTATTCATAAATTCATAAATATTACGACAGAATAAAAAAAAATTAAAAATTATAATATTTTAGCCATGCTTCGATCGATCAAAATTTTAAGCATTTTATTATAGAAAAATAAAATTTTTTGTTTCATCATTTTTTGATTTTAATTCTATATGGCATTCAAAAATAAAAATATCTTTAAAAATTACGTTCTAAAACAAAGTAAAAAAAAAAATAAAAAAAAAAAAAAAAGGAAAATCTAAATTATATTTTCATTTTTTATATATATTATATTTTAAATAATTTCAACTTACATGCAAAATTATTGGTTTACTTTTATTTTGAATTTTATATAAAATATTAATATCTAAAAAAATTAATTTATTATATAAATGTAAATTACTATAATGATAATAATTAAAAGCTTGGGCTACGATGAATCGAACCAATTTTAAATTTCGAATCCGATTCATATAAGTATATATAGAGAGCCAATCCGATTTGGTTAAAGTTATCGAATTCAATCTATTTTTAATTCAAACTTCAAAGATAATTATAATTTTTTAAAATTATATCAAATTCAAAATTTAACTTGACATTTTCGTTCAGTTTGGATTTAATGTTTTTCCAAACTCTTTCGATTTCAATCTCGTTACGTAAATGTGTCCAGTTTTCCTTAATCGATTTTCCATATATACAAAATATTATGAAAACGTTAAATTTTGAATTTTACAGAACGAATCGATACTGAAACTGATTGATACATTGTAGCCCAAGTCTAATATGACAAAAAAGAAAAAAAAAAAAGATTCTTGATACTTAGAAAGTTAAATACTTATTTTTATTTATCTTATTATTTAAAAAATAATTAAATAAAAAACAATAATTTTTTATATAATTAAAAACAAATTTCTTTGACTTTATTTTTTTTTTTTTTTTTTATTATTTTTATTTTGTATTTAATTGTAATTTTATCACTTTTGTTGTTTGAGATATTAACTATAAATAAAGTCATAAATTTGGTTAGAAAATAGAAAATTATTTTAAAAAAAAAAAACTTCATATATTTTTATTGTCAGTATTAATTTAACAATTTTGTCAGTATTTTAACTTAAATTGCCCAGTAAAAATTAATTAAATAAATAGGAACATTCAGTAAAATTACCTGGATTGTAATTGTATAGTGCGCAGTAAAAATTACACTTTTTGTCAGGTGATTTTTGTCAGTTTAAGTTGGTAGTAATTTACGTTGAAAAAACGCTGACATTATATTGGTACAGACTTGTTAATAAACAAAAGCCACGAATGAAAAATTAAAAAAAAAAAAAAAATTAAAATTTACAAGATTTTCAGTTTCGTTTTTCATCACTAAGACACCGGCTTCCATTAAAAACAAATCAATCAATCAAAAAATAAATAAAATAAAAGTGCCGACAAAAAATGGTAAATGAAATTGGACTCTACCCTAAATCCACGTCTTAGTAAGACGACGTGGACGAACCTGGGCGTGTATTCCTGAAAACATAACGTTTTTCTAATCGAAACGTATTTGATTTACGTTCGTTTGTAAACATTCAATTTTTAATTGTGAAATAAATAAATAACGTTAACAAAATTGTTGACGTTAAAATTTTCGATCGAAACGTTAAAAAAATCAATTACAGAATCTATCGATTCGATAAACAATCGATACGTTTTCAGGAATACCAAAATCACATTTACAATACGAAAATCATTCGAAACGTTTTCAGGAATATACACGTGCTGGAAAGTGTAAATCAAGAATTACTTTTTTTCCAACTATACTCATAAAAAAAAAAAAAGTAATTTTACTCGTCAGTTTTTATGAATTTTTTTTAAACTTTGGGCTACAATGTTTCGATCCGTTTCAGTATAGTCAATCGACTGGTTAATAAGAAATCGATTAAATACATATAGTTATCGATTACACAATCGATTATAAATCACTGTATATATTATTATTTTTCTGAAACTATCAAATTTAATTTCATACTTCACATTTTTTGCTTCATATATCTAAAGATATATGAAGCTTTCCCGTGGGGATGCAAAAAAAAAAAAAAAAAATTGAGGTTTTAATGGATTTATCCATTTTCGATATCAGGGAATCCGAATCCGCGATAAAAATTTCTGTGTCCGCCGTACGCCGTACGCCGTACGCAGGGTAAAAATGCTCTTTTTGCAATGCTTAGAAATAGTAGTAAACCAGTTCCGATTTGGACAAAATTTTACATAAATGTAAACAAATATTGGAAGTATGTCGTGGTGGAGTGCATTTTCAAATAAGTCAATTGCAACCCCCTTAAAAAAGGGGTCGAACACACCCCTTTTTATGCACACGAAAAAACACTGCTTATATATTATGGGATTTTAATGCCGTTTCCTCAGTACGTACATACATACTATCTAATTAAATTTTTAAAAAATGGGGGGTATCAGACGTAGCCCCACGTTTTTATGGGGCTTTGAAATTTGAATTTTGGAAATTTAAAATAGCAATAAAATCCTCTATATTTAAACTAGGATATTGTACTTTTTACATAAGGTAGAGAGGGTAAAAGGAATTCGAAATTATATGGAAATTAACCCCCTCACCCCTTTCAGGTTGCAAAGGGATGGTGTTTATAAAATATGTTACACCCCCTCTGTGCAGGGGTAGATTTAAAAACTGAGAAAATACTTTGTTAATAATATAGTCTTAAATCTTTACCGAAAAAATCAACCCTCTAACCTCAACCCCCGCTATTTTACAGGGGTATAATTTAAAGGGATGCGAATATATGCCACAAAAGGGTGATTGAACACAAGATATATGAAGCACTCTTCCAACTTGGCAGCTTTTTTTTTTTTTTTTGCATTATATAGTTTGGATTTGTAAAATCGTTTTAATCGTTTCAAACTCTTTCCATTCGATTTGTTCTTTTCAATTTGGATTTAAATCGCACCTAAGTGGTTCACTCAATCGATTTTCCCATATACACAAAATATATAAAGAGACGTTAAATTTGTACACGAAACGATACTGATCTGATCCGATACAATGTAGCCCAAGCTTTACTAACTAGAACATCAATTAAAATATACTGTCTTAACAAAAATTCTAAAATAAACTGCCAAAAAAAAAATATATAAAATTATTATTTAAAGGAGAACGAATTATAATATATATAATTAATATATTTAATCAGTTCTTTTTAAGTTATATTATTAATATTTTTTATAAATGCATTTTTTTTTTATTTAATTTTTTTTTTAATTAATTTATAATTCACTTTTAAATATTAACATTTACATTATTTTTCATTTAATTTGTATATTTTTCGTTATTTTGAACATTGAAATAATAATTAAATATCACTACTGCGATTTCAAGAAATTTTTAGCCCAAATTTTTTTTTGTATTGTGATTTTTAATTTTACTAATGATTCTATTAAAAGAAAATTGGTTTTGTAATAATTTTAAGGGAGACTTTTTAAAAATTAATTTACACAAAAATATTTAAAACCATTTTTAAAATTTACTTATTTTAGTTTCTTTTATTTTTTAATCATACAAAATATATAATTATTTTTCTTATATTTTTTTTTTTTTGTTTTTATAATTTTAATGAATGAAAAATTCTCCGGCTAAAGGACAAAACCACTTAAGCCCGAATTTCAAAAAAAAAAAAAAAAAAAAATTTACTTCTCCTGTGTCGAGTTCAATATGACAATCGAATACTTTAGCTAAAACATCTAACTCGATCTGAATGTAATATTTTGTACAATTCTACATTGATCAACCAAACCAAATTACTAAAATTAATTGTGGGCAAAAAAAAAAAAATTAAAAAAATGCTGCCAATCACCTAACCGTTTAGTTTCCCAGGTAAGTTTAGAATTAATTGTAAAACTATTCACATATATGGCCTAAAAAATCTTACTATATTTACTATATTTGTGAAATTTGAAATGTAAAAGTATCAGAACATATATTCAATAAAAACGTTTTTCTAACAAGCTATAAATCATGACTTAAATGCTTTTGTCCCCCTCAGCCAGAGAATTAATGTATGTATATAGGCTAATAATAATTATGCTATACATATATAAAACATTTAAAAATAAAAACAGTTTTTAATAGCTTAATTAGCCTCAAATATAGAGCAATGTTTTTTTTTTTTTTTTTTTTTTTTATAATATATTTTTGACTGTCAGCAAAAAAGGATAATATAGTAAGTGATCAAAACTCATATAAAATTTTGTTTTTATTGTAGCATTTGAAGATTTTAAGATTATAAATTCCACACACCTACAAGCATAAAGCCTATAATATAATTTTTTTTTTTTTTTTTTTTTTTTATGGAAGTATGAGTATTTGAAAAACATGCTTGTCGTATTAAAAATATCGAAAATTTACGTCCATACCATAAATTTTTATATTAGTTTTGATCTCTTTTTACATATATTCTTTGTGCTGGTCCAGATAGTTATTTAAACGATGTCAAAATAATATTTTATTTAAAAAAAAAAAAAATAGGTAAGTACAGAAATATTTGGTCATATTAATTTCTTGGTCCTTCCATACTGGATTCTTTTGATTTTTTTTTTTTTTGACATTTACTGTTCTATCACTTTTTTTTTTAACTCGAAACGAAAGAATGAAATGAAAAAAAAAAATGTTTATAAGATTATTTGAGAAAAATCGGGATTGTACAAGGTTTTGTGTCGCCCATTGATTTATGATTTTTAAATTTATGAAAATATATTTTATGTATATATATAAATTTAATTATCCTTGATTTGAAAAACAACACCAATCAAATTATTTAGTTTTTGACATTATATATATAAATTATTAATTAAATTTAATTTTGTTATGTATTTTAGAAATATTATATAATATTTTATTTTTTTTTAAATAAATAAATTATCTTTAAATTACGTTTTATATTTAATTTTTTAATTTACATAAATTTGTTTCATGTTGTATGCGCTTATTATATTGTGATATTTTGTAAAATTATATATAATTAAAAAATAAATCAAAATTTTAATTAATATATAAAATAAAAATAATAAAAACAAAAAATTATAAAAAAAACTCAAAGTTTATGTGCGTTTACTTTGTGTATGGTTACTTAAGTAAAATTAACTCGACGATTTGTTTTCTGAAAATGAAATAAAAAATGAAATAAATAAATTATAAATAAACTTAAAAATGAAAAAAATCTATTTAGACTATATTTATTAATTAAAAATATATTATTTATTTAATGTTAAAAAAAAATAAAAAAAAATAAAAAAATAAATAACAAAAATATCTTAAAAGATTAATTGTTAAATTATATTTTATATAAATAATATTATTTAAAATTATTTACAATTAATGTTTTCATATTATATATAGCAAACATATAAAACATGTATTTAAAAATAATCAATTTACATAAATATAATGTAATTACAGATTTTGATGACTAAATCACGGCCCACGGTCCACTCTAATCTTTTTAAAAGTGTCGTAGTGATTTTTTTCAAATTTATACAGTATATACAGAAAATTCTTCTTCTTTTTCTTAAGGGTTCCTCTCCGTTATGGAGGTTGGAGAACAACAGAAAATTATATACAGTACAGAAAAAAGTTAATTATTTCCTACCTATTTTAATAAAGCCCATCAGTTTAGTTTAAAATTTATGGTATAGCAGTTAAACTCAACGCGAACATTCACAAACCAACTAAAAAAAAAAATTGGCATAATTTAAATTTTTAACGTTTGAGATGTTGACAATTACAATTTGACAGACAAATTTATAATTTTTTTTTTTATCAAAGTAATTACAAATGTCTTCGTTTGAAGAAAAAAAAAAAAAAAAATTGAAACGGCGAAAGAAAACAAAATACTTATTAAAAAAAAAAAAAAATCTAATCTGAGTTATAAATTAATATTTCACATAAATGTCATTATATCTGTCAAACGAACTATATATATTGAAATTTTGAGACAGAGCCTAATACGGTTTTTAGTTTTGCGTAATTTTGTATTAAAACTAACTTCCATTTATATATAAAACAAATTTCGGAATATTTTTGACATTTCATTTTCATCAAACCAACAAACGTCAACTGTTTGATTCTATCACTCTTTTTTTTTGTTTTGGATTTAACGACTTTTTTTTCGGCGGAAAAATAAAAGATTTTACAAAGTTCTTCATCCGATTATTTTCATTATCTTTCATTAATTTTTCTAGAAAAAAGTCATTACCACTTTAAAAAAAAAAAAAAAATTGATATCGTGGGCTTAATTCCTTGTGTATCGTGGGCTTAATTCCTATACAGAGTTGGCCAAAATTCAAGAGATTTTTTGAATTATATTCTGTTTTTTTTTTTTTTTTCATCAATCATTTTTATCAATTATGTTAAATAAATACGGCACGTTTCCAAATAATATTTTTTTTTTTTTAAAAACAATAATGATTAAATTTTGTCCATTCTGCACGAGTCTCTTCATTTATGAATTCTAACTCCCGAAATTATTTTGTATTAATAGTGAAATCATTAATTCGTTAAAAATATCCTTTTTGTTTGAATTCATTTGATTAAAAAAAAAAAAAAGAAAGAAATAAAAATTTTAAAATAAATTTAAAAATTTAAAAAAATAATAATAATAATAAGATAATTGTTATATAAAATGGTAATTTATTATTTATTTAATAACTACTAAATTATCTTTCGGCTATTTTCAACATTGTCTATATAGTTTTTTTTTAATTCTTTTTTTTTTTTTTTTATTTATAATTTGTTTCATTTAAATTTTTAAGTACATTTTAATTTAATGCAGAATTATTTAAACTATTTTTTTTTTTTTATTTCTAATTAGATTTTTATAATTATTTTTTATTGTTTTCATTTTATATAAATTTCTAGTTATTTTATAATATTTTTTTTTATTTTAAGTATTTGTCATGTGATTGAGTGTGTGTATGTGTGTGAGAGTGTATATATAAATATTATATAGCCATATATATATATATGTATATGTAATATATATATATATCGTCAATCCAGTTTGATAAAAGAATTTAGTCTTATATGTTTTGGAATGTATAGCTTAAAAAAAAATCTTTTCCAAATTGAACCTTCACAAAAAAAAACAGTACCAGCTGCCAATCTACAATATAAGCACCGGCTTATGTAAAAATTTACAGAATATGTTACGTAAAGCTGAAGTTAGTCTCATTACCGATACGCAGACGCACGAAACAGTCAAAGAAGAAATTAATTTAACTTTTATGGTGTACTACATTTACCATAATATAATTCCATATACATAATTTCATTAGCGAGTTGCGGAAAAGTAGGTATAGCATCTAGCGGCTAAAATTTTGAAACGTCGAAAAAGGGAGATGAGAACTGTCATTAAATATTTTTTTTTTTTAATGTAATAATAAATTATATATGCTTAGTTAAATGGTTTGGGTTTGGAAATGTCATGTAAATTAAGTATTTTATTAGTCTGGCGGTGAAGTACCATAAACACTTTTAGATTGCCTATAGATTTTTTGATTTTTTAAACCTTTTTTTGTTGTTGTCAATTTCTATATTAATTATATAAATATATAAAAACAGTATTATACCCCACTAACCAATAAAATATAAATATAATATTTAATTAAGCTTTCAATTTCCAATATCCAATTTCAGTTCTCATTCTCAATTTCTATTAAGCGATTGCCCCGCCATCTGATATTGTTGCAACTCGTGAATTAATTTTAATTTTTTTTTTTGTTTGACAGTTTACAGAGCTGAACTGTTGTGTATATAATATATAACTAAAAACTAAATCGTAAATCCATCATAAAACTATCATAAAACTTTATAGCAATTTCAGAGAATTTGGTAAAATTAACATTTTTTGGTAAGGTTAACAGCTGTCATTTTTTTTTTTTTTTTTTAAATTGTATATTAATAAAATGGCTGCTAAGAAAAGCGTTAATCTTTAAAAGTTAAATACTTTAACTTTTTTTAAAGTAAAGCCTGGGCTACATATAGTTTCTATCAGTTCAGTTAAGTTTCGATTCGACAGTTTACTAGACTGAACACACATAGCTATCGATTGTAATCGATTAAATCACATAATATTTTTTTTTCTTTTTTTTTTTTTTTTTAAACTATAAAATTTCATTCCTTTTGAGATTTCCTTCATAGTTTTTGGTGGATTCGTAAAATTCCAAATCGTTTCAAACTCTTTCGATTCGATTCGTTCCGATTTCCGATTCGACCAATATATGTTGTGTGCACTCAATCGATTTTCCCATATATATACAAAATATTATGAAGACGTCAAATTTGAACTTTAACTCTGAACGAATATCGAAACTGAATTGATCGAAACTATGTAGTAGGTCACACTTAATATTGTATATAGTGAATTTTACAATTCCCTGGAAAAGCCATTAGTGACATATACATGTATATGTATATTACATATACATATAAAAAGATAAAAAAGAAGCTATTCATATTAATTCAATTTATGTAATTTAATAGAAAACTTACAATTCGTTTAAAATATTTTTTTAAAAGATATGCTGCTAGTTATCTATTCAGTCTATATAAGAATCGATTTTAAATTTAATGTCAAATATAAAATATAATATTGGAAAAATAAACTGGTATGATAATATACATATATACATATGTATATATATATATATATATATATAAATTTATATTTATATATAAATTTAATATATTTTTTATTCATTATGAATTAATTTAATGAAACTAATCATTACGACTATCATCATGGGATATACTAGAGGTTCGCTTGGTACCACAACGATAGGCTGGGTCCTGTGAAATATATTATAATGTTTTTTTTTTTTTACAAAAACAAAAAAAAAACAAAAAAAATACAAAAACAAAAACAAGAAACTACACAAAACCAAAGGAAGACACATAAAAATATATTTAGATTCCCATTTCTATTTTAAAATTTCTATATATTTTTTATTTCTATTTTAATGCAAAATATATATAAAATCAATAATATAATAATAATAATAAATATTAATATTAGAATTTTTATAGAAAAACGAAACAAGGAAAATTAATGAAAATGTTATTCGAAAATTTAATAAAAAAATATAAAATTTAATTATATATAAATATTGACTAACTAAAATCACAAATGAAACGAATAGAAAACATATAAATATATATAGTAGAAAAATGTATATCTATAATAAAAATTAGCGTCTTGTGCGTCTTCTATTCTAGAAAAAAGATTAATCGGATTCTTGTAAATAATTCTGACAATATATAGAAAATAAGGTTTTTCTATATTTTTATTCTAAATAATTCCTGGAATATGGAATAAGCAGGTAATTATTATGTGACTCTGTAATTATCACAAAAATTTATGATAATATTACAGTGGCTAATAAGCTGGCTATAGATAGATAGCTTTGAACTTCATATATGATGTGGCTAGAAAAGTTATAATTAAAGACCAATTAAATCCTATATATGTAACGAAATCTAAACTGGGGTGGAAAAGTGTCAAGGGCTTAATCAATTGGGAACGAAGAAGGAAGAAACATGATGAAAATATGCTATATAGGTTCTAAGGATACCGTGGCCATGGAAGTTAATGAAAATGCAGATTAATAATATTCGAAAAGGTAATATGGAAACATCTCTCAAATATTATATATACTGACAATGCCAGGTGTAAAGCTGATGTCCAAATTGAATATTTTGACTTCGCAGCATATACAAAATAGTCAACGACATTTGGAATGAATAATCATAAGTGCCGTCTAACTATATATATGTTTACTAGATTCTTCAGGAGGACAAAATGAGAATATAGAAATATCTCTAGGATAGAAAATTGATTGGCCTCTTTACTTGTCACTGTTGGTTATCTAACTTGTGATTCCCATATGGATAACTTATATAATTTTTGAACCTTATAATAATGTATATATCAGCCACAAATTACTTTACCTATATACAATTTTAGATAAATAACTTAATTCATTTTAAATATTCGGAGTCAAAATGACTAATAAACCCAGTTACATTCAACGCAAATGGCAACGTCCTGTTTTATTTACTCTTCATTTAAAAATCTATCTTTATGTATTTACTAAATTCCCATATTATAATAAAATTCGTTGTGATTGAATTCTAATTTATAATTAATGAATTTAATTAATATTTATAAATAAAAATGTAAGTTATCATATTTTATAAGTAATGAAGTAATATGGAAGTAATGGAATTCGAGGAAATTTAGGTCAGAATCATAACAAAATAATGTTTTTTTTTTTTTTTTAAATATCGAAAGAATCTTTTATCGAGAATAGAAATCGTAATAAGAGAGAAACAAGATAAAATTTTATTTATTTTTTAAGTGCTCCTTTTCCTTTTTTTAAACTACTATACTTCATCAAACAATCATGGATTTCAGAAAAATGATCGCTCATTTTGTACAATTTTTTTTTTTTAAATATACTGAATCCAAGATTTTTTATTTTTTTAAAATAATAATTTCAAGATATTTTTTTTTTTTTTTGATTAAATTCAATATTTTAAATATCTTTTTTTTTTTTTTAATTTCATATAATTTTCTATTAAAAATAAAAATTTATTATAATAAAATAAAAAAAAAAACGTAAAAAATAAAAAATAAAAATTAGATTAAAATAATCGAATATTTTCATTTCTCATATAAAAAAATAAAATAATGTTAATAAAAATGTTGAAATAATTTATTTCTAGAAATTTTTAACTATAATTATTAAATAACGAGCTAACACAATATTTTATATTTATATCATGTCAAACTGGAACTTCTCTAAAGCGAAAATAACAAGCTAAGCACGATCTAATTTATCAACAACAAAAAAAATCTACGAAACCAATTCGTTTAAATGTCACAAATATTTTTTAAATTTGGTTTAGGGTCTTTTAGGGGATCCTTAATACTATACAATTTTTTTTTTTGTTTTTTTTTTTACTAATATTTAGGGGTTTGTTAGTAAAAAAATTGAAATGCGTACGTCATATTATTATTTTTAATATTTTTAGTTAATTATATATAAAAATATAATTTATAAAATATTTTAAAATTTTATTTATATACATTATTAATATTAATTTTGTTATTAAGAGCTAAATATAAAGTTTACATTTGCATAATAATTTAGAATTTAATGTCAGTGTCGTATTCAGTGATTTTGCCGTCGTTTCTAGGCGCGCCCTATAATTCTTAAGATAAATTTATTTTTCAATCAATATGATTTGAAATTCAATCAATATGATTTATATATTGTTCAATAACAATCGACAAATCATTTTATATTATGATTGTAATTTTAAATTACTATGGCAATAAACTATATATACAACTAAAATCCAAAGTGGATTTCTAAAAATTTCATCATTAAAGAGCATTCTAGATGATTCATATTTGAATTATAATATTTTTAGGTTGACTTCTAACTAGAAATGATACACGGTATCATTGTTTAGAAAGTTATTGTAAAACATCATAACGACAAGACCATTTCTAGTATCCTGAAGATTTTTAATCGACCGTCAATATATTTTCCCTTAGAACACAATTTTTTTTTTTTTTTAATATGAAAATTTCTCAAAAATGAATTACTTTTTTAATATTCATTTTTGATTACAATAATTTAATTATAGATTTCTTAAATATCTTAAAATTTGGATTTAAACGTCATATTTCAAGGTCCCCTAGGCAATTGCCTACATTTGTCTGTTTAGTTAATGCGACCATGTATATAAATTATATTTATATTAAAATTACAAACTGACAGTATAATTTTTATACGTATAGATTTAAGATTTTATTCTTCTGTTTAGTTTTAATTTATAGAGCTTTATATTCTGACGTTTAATACTTTTTTTTTTTTTTTTTTTTTCTTTAAATTTTTCTTCTTTTCTTTCGAGTGTGAAATATTTGAATTTTTCCCAGATAATGAACTGTCATTTTGACATGTGCTTTAAATAATATGCCAAAAAAAAATAAATAAACAGAAAACATAGAAGGAAAATGTAAATCATAACGATTTTGATATTCATGTTTTAGAAACCTTAAATTTAGTTTTTTTTTGAAATATGTACAATGTTAATTCGCCCAATGTCAAAATTGCCACTGACATCGACACTGATTTTGATGTTATATATATTTGATCATGTGCAGCTTGCACCTTTTATATTCAGCTCTTTACATAGGGGATTTTATCTCCCTCTGTTTTTTTTTTTTTCATTATTAAATTCATTTTTACAATATTTTTTGTTGTTTGTTGTAAAATATTAATAATAATTAAATATTAGGGGGTGAAATTATAAAATACTCAGAAAATTTTTTTTTAGCTACAAAATGTTTCAAAATTAAATTTTGGTGCGCTATTTACGTTTTGGTTGTTGTTGTGTAAAATTGCATTCCATATGTTTAGATACAATTGAAATACAGTACAAAAAAAAAAAAAAAATAAAGAATTTTGTTTTACTCTAATTATATTTGAAATGTGTATAAATAAAGTGCAAGCCAATTTTTTTTTTTTTTTGTTTAAAGCAAAGCAAAACCAGAACAAAAACATTTATCCAGAAATAAACTTGGAAAAATTTATATAAAATGTACTTAGAAAATAAGAAAAAAAAACAATAAGTATATGGTTAGGTTAAGTTAGACCGGCGGCTGCTTTAGTCCACACATAGACCACTGATGAGTATACCTAAGCGTTAATTCTAAATTTGAGTGTTATAAAATCTATGGATAAAGATGCGTGCTATATGGATATTTGTCGAGAAGAAGCTCGAAAGAATCATCCTTGATAGTATGTGGATTCTTGAAAACTCTTTCGAGTTTACAGAGAACAACGTTTGCCCCAAGAAGCGCGTCTTTTTATCTTGCAAGTGGCGCTGGGTGCCAATAACAAAGAAAATGTTTAAAGGATATCTTTCTTGTCCCTTACTAGTTTCCTGCCAAAAATTACTGATTGTCCATTGATATATTAAATGATTTATATCATTTATTCATTGCATGCTTGCGGTGAAATTGCGCTATGTTATTTTAATAATATACATTATAATATTTTTTTTTTCAGACATTTTAAGGGTGGTCGCGATCGCGATGCTACAGTAAAAAAAAAAACACTATATAGATATTTAGCATTTCATTAACATTAAATATAAATAATCCAAAAGGATTAATAAGAATTAATAATATTGCGCCGGCCTTAAATCAAGCATATACAAACGAAAGTTCTTAACGATTTCGCTACGAATCTCTGGATACAGATACCTGTCAGTTTATGCAAAAAAAAAATAAAAATAAGAAGAATTACGTGCTACAATTCACAAAATTCAGAACAATTCTTGATAGTGGATGCTTGAAATCACTTTGAGTTTAAAGAAGAAACCAAATTGTTCTTCTCATTAGTAATCTCTGGGAACAGAGTGACTATAGAATATGCTTAAGGTTTTCTTATTGTCTCAGTTTCGTTACAGTTTCTTAATTTTTTTTTTTTTTTTGGCTTCAATCGAATGCTTGCCGAAAACAGTCTTCAATCATTTGATAGCTATATAAATAATTCTAAGTTAAAAAAAAAAAAAAAAAAAAAAAACAATTCATAAAATTGTCTTAATTAAATCAAGATAATAAGAAAAACTCGAATATAAAAATTATAAATTATTTAAAAACTATTATAAAAAAATTAATTATATAATATACAGTGAATAATAAATTTTGAAGCAGACGTGAATTATGGTGCATAGTAAGATAGACTTAGCCATTAATCTTTAGTGGTAAAGTCATCCCTCAAAAAAAATATTTAATATATTTCTACAAAATAATAATAATTATATTTATATATACAATATTTTATCTAATATTATAAATATTAAAATCAAAATATAATATAATAATAATTAATTAATAATTATAATTATGAAATAAAAAAAAAAAATAAAAAAAAATAACCGGAGGTTGAAATTAAGGTAACCGGATAAAACAGGTTAAAAATTTATAACCGATAAACAGAGTTGTTAAATAATGCATTGAAAAAGTAATGTATTATTACTTAGTAATTCAAATTTTGAATACATTACTTTTTTACAAGTAATTTTTACTGAAAAATTTCGAGTAAAAAATTACCCGCTAATACTGTAGTAATGCATTACATTAACTGCATTAAAAGTAATGCATTACTTTATTGCATACCAGTAATTATTTAAATTCTGTAATTAATTTGAAGTATTTTTTTTACAATACTCTGTCCTTCCATGAAAAACTTTTAAGTACTAACAGAATATTTAATTTAGTAATTCAATGAATTACCTAATAATTACTTTATAAATATTTGTAATATTTCAAAGTGATTTCAAATTTCTAAAAATTATTGGAATGCAGTAAAGTAATGCATTACTTTTAATATAGTTGAAATAATGCATTACTGCAGAATTATAGGGCATTTTTGGTACTTAAATCTTTCCAGTATATTACAATAGCGGACTGCATTAAAGTATAATTTAAATGAAGTAATTGATACTGAAGTAATGATGTTGATATACATTTACCAAAATAATGCGTTATTTAACAACTCTGCCGATAAACCGAGTATTATTTATAGTATATATTGGCCAAATTAAGATCCTTACTTTCAATTTCGATAGCCGTTTTGTAAATTTTGTATATACTCTCTATAAAAATGATTAAATACAAATGGTTTTATTGAAAATTATATTAAATGTGACTTTTAAAAGCCTTGATTACACGGCTTGTTGGTTGGTTTGAGAAGGGCGGAATAGAAGCAGTCATACCACACGATATATACTAGACCGTACGGTTCGTTGTAGCCTCCTTGCGAAACGTTCCTTTATAAATTTTATCCAGATTAGAAGGTTTTTCCTTGCTGCTTAATTCTATTAAATATTATCCTTTTGATGACAAATTACATACCGACTTCGTAAAAATAAATGGCGTATTTTCATTTTGTTACGTTTTCGAGTAATTGAATTTTTAAACATTTTTCATTAGTCCCATCACATTTAAAAAAGTTCAAGCCTAGTTTTCACGTCGTGTAATCAATTATTTGTAAATATTATGCGATATATTTGGAGAAAAAAAAAAATATGGTGTACTTATGACTTTTTTTTATTTTTCTTAGTAATTATATATATAAATTTTTAAATTGTTTAAGATGAATGTATAAAAATAAGATTACCAAATTTAATTTTAACGAATGAGTCTTTTAAAAACCAACCCAGTAATTTGTAAATAAGAATTTTCTCTATTTAGGAAATATGAGTCATGTGGCAGATATGACTATTTTTATATATAATAAATATCGATTTTGAGATTATTCACGACATAGGCAATTTAATATCTGACAATTTAATTTCGTACATTTATAGAGATTGACAAAAACTTGGCAATTTCAAATACGACTTTAACTAAAAATTTCAAATTTATGTTTTTTTTTTTTTATCATTTTTTCTTAGTATATACGTCAGAAGAATAACTTGTTGTTGTTGTTTTGGTTCAATTATGGAAAATATTGTAGGATTGGATGATAAAATTTTATCGAAATTTGAAAGTAAAGATGATGCCAGGCTAAATATTGTAATTATTTGTAAATTGTAAATTATGCGTTTATGATTTCAACCGTCCTGATGGTATATTGATTTTAAAATATAGCTAAAATAATATTAATTACAATTTTTTTTAATTTATTTTTAAATTTTTTTTTTTTTTTATAAATATTATATAATAAAAACACAAAAAAATAGAAAGAAAAAATATTTTTTTTTTTTTTAATTTTTTTTTTAGTATATACTTTTCAAATATTATTTAAATTGGTTAATTAAATTTAAAATATAAATTGGGTTAATTTAAATATAATAAATATTAATAAAAGGAAATAAATAATTTTTTTTTTATTTTTTAAATATTGTTTTAAGGTGGAAATATATAATAACCAGATTAAGTAAATCACATAAAACTGACCTGATATCTTTGAGAACAACATCGTCCACAGCATGATTGTAATAGACCAACAGTTGAATTTGTTGAATGAGCTGGTGATGCCATTGGTGATGGTGAACCGGTACGTTTTGGTTGACCATTATATGGTGTTTCTAATTCAACAAATTCTCGATCCTAAATTTATTTTTGATATTAAAGTATTATATATATAATAAAATATTAATAAAACTGTTTAAAGTTTTGTATATATATATGTTACAGTTAAAATCTACACACAACAATCAATTCATGCATTAACTAGTAAATGGTTTGAATATTTAATAAATTATATATTGGAAAAGGTGGAAATTTTATGAAAATTTTATATATGGTTAAAGGTTTGAATATAATTCAGTGTACACATTGACTGCTGTGTACACTTTAACTGGTAACATATAATACATCACCAATTTTCAGATTAAATTAGTGTCGTTTTTTCATAAAAAAATTTTGAATTATTTTTCCAACAAAAATTTTCAATTATTTTTCCAAATTGAATTGATCATTTTTTTTTTCAAAATATTTTAATCATTTTTCAAAAAAAAATTTCCAAATAGAATTATAATCGGTAAATAAAATTACTATAATTAACTAATCTGGAAAAAATATTGAATTCAATCTGAAAATGAATTATTTATAATGTATACAGGAAGTGTTTTCATAATTTCATAAAAATTACAAATATTTATTTATAAAAACCTATAATTTATCCAGAAAACGATACAGAAACAAAAATTCCAAGGTTCAAAATTCAATTTCAAAATGCAATCGATTTAAAAATCCGTGATAAAACAACCGAGAAATTTAATTGAAAAATTATTTTGAAAACATTTTATTTATAATTATTATAATTAACGTTTTTTTTTTTTAATTTTTATAATTTATATAAATAATTAAATTTTAAATATGAAAAAAAAAAAAAAAACTCTTCAAGGAAAATTAGAATAAACATTTTCTTAAGCTCTTTATTACTTGTGGAGTTATGGGAAATATCGAAGAATCCAAGAAATGTTTTGTAAATATAGAAGTAAAAATGATAAAATTGAAATAAATTGGGCCGATGGTGATCTTAAAAATGTGTTTTATCATTGTAATTCCTCTTGATTTTACATTTTATACAACTTTTTTTTTTTTTTGCGAAATCCAGATTCCGATCATTCGAATAAAAAAAAAGTGGAACTATACCGGGTTCAAGGTTGATTCGATAACTTCAGAAAACCAAAACTTTAAAATAATTTTGTGAATTTACAAAGATTTCGAAATTTGTGATTTTTATTGTTTTTTTTTTTTTTTTTTTCTTTCTAAAAAGGACATTTAAGTAACCATTTTCAATATTGATTAAATGAATAATAAAATATTGATTCATATAATACTGAAGTTTTGAACGAAAATTTATGGACTTGGCTTATCTATCTTCGCCGTTGGTGATTTGGTTAAATATATTCGTATATATAAATAGAAAATATAATAATAATATCGTACGAATCATAGATTTTTCCGAATATACCCTGTATACATATGTAATAAAAAAAAAAAAAAAATTGTGAATAGGTCTATAATATACATACTGTTGTTTTTTCTAAACATCTTAATAAATGATGATGCTGTAATTCAAAAATATCTTCTTCACGATAACTATCATCTAATTCAATTCCAGATTCTTGAGCTGCTAAACGTGCCTCAGCTGCTTTCTTTTTACTAGCAAATGCAGCACCTGAAGATGCTTTTGCGATACGTATTCGTGCTAATCTTGCTTTCTATATATGTTTATAAATTAATAAAATACAATTGATTATTAATTCAAAAAAAAAAAAAAAATTAATTATAATATAAATATGAGTGTTGTTAAATACTGCATTACTTGTGTAATAAATTAATGCATCATTACACCAGTACCATATAGTTACTTCAAATTGAATTATTTTACTTCATTACTGGGTACTGCCATACTTAAAAAATTTGGAGTACATAATTACCATATTGGTACTTTGTAATTCATTACATCGAATACTCCAAAAGTAATGGACAATTTTACTGCATTCCAGTACTTCATTTTTTTTTTTTTTTTTTGTGAATTACTTTGAAATATTTTGAATTACTTATTGGTACTTCAATAATGAAGTACTTATAATTACTAACTAAGTTTTTGGTAATTCAATGAAAAAAAAAAACAAAAAAACTTACCCTTTGAGCTTTACGTTTATCAGCTCGTTGATTTTGATGATAAATTCGACTAAAGTTGGATACAATTACAGGTACAGGTAAAGCAATAACAAGTACACCACTCAATGAACAAACGCCACCGACTATTTTACCAGCTATTGTTTCTGGTACCATATCACCATAACTTTAATAATTATAATTATTAATAATAAAAGAGAATAAAAATAAAATTATGTTTAATAAATTTAATTATATAGAATTGAAAATTATGAATTATATTGTCATAAATTTATAAATATTATTGGAAACATAATAGAAAATTACTTAAAGGCTGAATGTTTAAAAGATTTTCACCCGCCAAACGTTTTATCAACTGGTTTGGACTAATTCTATATAATGTCAAACTTATTCAAATTAAATGTTTTGGATATAAAAGAGTAAATTGTTATCAGAACCAAGTTAAAAAAAAAAAAATTGAAACCTGGGCCGGGTATATCGAGCTATTTAGTTCACCAAATCTGTCAAAATTTGAAAAATTAAAAATAAAGAGACAGACTAGGTTTGTTATTTTAATCTGGACCTGATCTAAAATTATGGAATCCATTATTTATCTATGGAAATTTTTTTGTTGGAAAAAAGTATATAGTAAGGTCCAAAAATACTGAATATTAATTTGTAGAAAAATATTTTAAATGCCTTTTTCACTTCTTGATATTTAAATTATATAAAGATTCATCAAATATTTATTTTTAACCATACCCAGCAACATAAAATAAAAAATAAAATTAAAATTAATTAGGTTAATAAAAACGGAGTTAAGCGAAAAAAAAAATATAATGAACTACTAAAATATTTATAATAAAAAGTTAATTTAACTAAATCTAGGCTACATCTTTTAATTAGATGGAATATTTACATAATGTATAAAATAATTATGTCTTTCAGACGCACAGACTGGAAATGTCCTTTGTCCGCCGCTGTAATTTACGAATCATTGAAATATAATTATACAATCTTTTAGAATTAGAATTAGAAACATGTAAGGGTTGGGCAAATAAACCCAAATACCACTGCGACCAAAGATAGGCCTATTGTAGTACCCTTAAATTGTTAAAGCTCACTAGAAAAGCTCAAAATGTTTATAAATTTGAGAATATATTTAAGTGGGCTGGATGAGATATTCAAAGGTGTGGGAAATCAGTGACCAAGAGATTGAAATCTATTAAAAGACAGTCCTGCATATTCGCAAAGGAAGTGTGAGGCTGTCTCCTCATCATCGTTGCAAATTCATCAAGTGGATGATAAGGACCTGTCAAATTTACTAAGATGATAGTTCATCTGAGGAAGTTTATTAGGAGACGTATATACCTGATTTCTATTTAAAGATAGAAGCTCAATTTTTTTCGCGGCTTCATAAATGTATATGAAATTTACTATATATATATGTATATTTTAAAAAGAGATGGAACATTTCGTCGTGTGAGAAGCGAATTGTCGTAACTGCAAAAATCAAGTTCCGAGATAAATGAATGTGAAGTTTTTTTTTTAATTAAATGCATCGTTAAATGCATGTATCTAAAAAAATAATTTTGTAACTCCAATAAATTAATGCTCTATTACAAAGGTGGATTACTTAGCTATCTAAAATAATAATTACTTTGGTCTAAAATAAAATTGGAAGATTGTTATAGTTTAATTTTTGTGATGCACGACAAACTTTACGATAATTTAATTTTGTATTTAAATCTATGGAAAAGTAAATTTTGTTCTAGATACAACAATTTATTTTAGACCACAAAATGTTGTATAGTTAACATACAATAATTATAAATTAACTTATTTGTATAGTAATTTATTTTTAAATTTGTCGTATCAAAAAGATACAACAATTTGAATATTACAAAATAATGAAATCTATAGTAAAAATTTGTCCCTACACAGTATGTATATACAACATTTTGCAATTTATAGGATGTACTAATCTACAACACCAAAATACTGTATAAAATGTATATACAACATTTCGCAGTTAATTATTTTTGATAAATATAACTTACAACAATTTTGAATTTCAATTAAAAAGTAATTTTCAGACCAAAACCGTCTGAACACAAGGTGATAGATAATTAAATTCTCTATCTTCTTATATCAGAACTCTCAAATTGACGTATCTAACGCTTACGACAATTCGCTTATCACACGACGATTTATGCTTTTTTATATAAATTTTTCTAATTCGTTGAACGAAGGACATCATTCCTTCTTCACAATGTATATAAACAAAATTTTTGAAATGTTTCTCAATTTATAAACGAACTTGTAGTCCTGGGCAACAATGTTTTTTTTTTTTTATATTTATTTTTATTAATAATTTCATAATTTCTATATAAATTAAAAAAATTTCCAAGGTTTTCATCAAAATTAACAAACAAAAAAAAAAAAAAAAATTATAAGGATAAACAATTTTGTATTTATTTTACAGATGATCAGTCATATGAAAAATAAAATTATTTAAAATTTATATGACATTTTTCTTAGAATAAAATAAAAACCTTAAAATAATAATAATAAAAAAATGTTGACATCATCATAAATTGGTAAATATTTTGGAAAATAATAAATATTTTTTTTATTTATATTTATAAATTTTCCCATATTTCTGGGGGTTATTATTTATTATTATTTTTTAATTGGATTTGGATGGTATATATAGAAAATCTTATTTGATATAAATAAATATTGACACAATTTATGGAAAGTATAAACAAACTTTCAATATTAATATAAATATACAATGTCAATTTATTATACATATACAATATGGGTAATTCTTCTAAAAATGTTCAATTTGTGAAATTCTATATAATAAATATGAAAAATAATAAATCATTATTTAAAATTATTATATATTTAGTCTATATTCGCCCAAAACTGATTCCATTTATACACTATAAGATTTAGAAATACGGAAAAATTTGTGGCCCCGCCAGTTACTCTCAACCATTCACATTGGTAACGTGTGCTACACAATCCACTGTCAAAACAAAACTTCAAACCATATAAAATGTATTGGGAAGTATATATAGATAAACTCAATGCAAAATATTCAAAATGCAGAACGTTCGAAAAATTTGAAAAATAGAATGCAAAATATTTCACAATACCGAAATTTGACATTTAACAAAATTCAAAAACAACTTTCGTAATAAATTTTATCACTATGTCTTCCATTTTGCAAAATTAATTAATAAATTTAGTTTCTATAGAAAATAGTATATTTTATATGATAAGTCAGTCAAGTCTTTAAGAATATTAAAAAAAATTATGGAAAGAAATGCCAGGAATATTTTTAGAAACTGTCAAATAATTATTAACAAAATGTTGTTCATATTATAAAACAGGGTGATTAATAAAATCAACCTGTTTTATGTCATTTAAGCAAAAAAAAAAACAAAATTTTGAGAGTGCCTTATAACGCAATTGTAAATGTTGTGTTGAAGCGCGTTGGCGTCGTTTTTTTTTATTAAAAAAAAATCTTATTTAAATTTTGTAGAATTATTTATTATGTATATAATATAGAAAATAACATTTTGCACATTTACTGAATAACTACCCATAATCAAAAAAGAAAATTTCTCCCCCTATTATTAAATTTTATTTTCAATCAAAAGGCATTGAAATAATATAATTTTCCAAGAATCAAGAAATATTATAGTAAAATAATAACTTTAACACCTCATTTAAAATAATATTCAAGCATTTTAACAGGAAAATTAAATTACAAAAAAAAAATGAAAATTTTAATATTATAAATCTTAATGAAATTTTCCATTTTTCTATATATATATTTACGTATTTACGATATATTTAAATTTTTATATTCAAGTACGATTCAATCTTTTTTAGTTTTATTAATTATTTTAATTATTATATTTAATTTCAATTTAAAATACCGCCAGGTAAGATGCAAAGGTTTCGTAACTCTTGCCACCATTTAGCTTTAAAGTTAAATATTGAAAAAAAAAATTAAAAATAAAAAGATGCGGGGAAAAACAATATAATATTAAAGCCACTTAAGTTAAGTCATACTTTCCAATAAGTTCATTAAATAATTTTCTGATATACTATTTGCCTGGAAAATTTAATTTTACCCCTTGTTTAAGTCTTGAGAAATTCCTGAAAACAAAAAAAAATGGAAACAAATTCTTCATCATCGAGAAGAACAACACGATTTAATATTAGAATTTATCGTTTTTTTTTTTTTTGTTGGCACTACTTATTCTCTTACTGATACTTCCCAGCTGTGTCTTGTATTTAGTAGGGGGAGTTTATTTATTACTCAAGGTATATGTATAAAATATGGTTCCAAATTCTAATCAAATATGATCAAATACTGGGAGTGTTTATTGTCTAAATATGGGATGAAATATATAAGAAAAATATTTTATAAAATTTTCTTTTCCTAAGGATTTTTTTTTTTTTGTTGTTGGTTGGTATGAATGAGATATAGTGACCCAGGTACAGGTCAAAATCATTTCAAAAATTCTGAATCGTTTAAGATTGTAAAAACTTTAAATATGTTGGGAGGGGGTGGGGGAGGGGCGAAGGTTTTGGGTGTTTTCGCCATATAAGCATAATTTAAACGGATCTCAAAATTATATTAACATTTTTGAAATTATATTAATTTTATATACTATAAATTATAATAAATTTGTTATAAACAGAATTTTACTTACCCTAATGTTGTCATTGTGACAATTGTATACCAAAATGCAGCTGGTATTGATGTAAAATTTGTACCATTTACATTTTTTTCAGCATAAAACATAACAGTTGCAAATATTATAATTGCCATTGCTAATGAGAATACCAAAAAACCCAATTCGGAAGCACATGATTTTAATGTATAACCCAATATTCTTAAACCTTGTGAATGTCGTGAAAATTTAAATATACGAAATACACGAAATACTCTTAATGTTACAAATGCACCAGATACATCATCATTATCTGTTATACCCAAACCAATATAATATGGTAATATTGCTACAACATCTATAATACTCATAACGCTACGTACAAATTTACAACGATCTGGTGCAGCAAATAATCGTAATAAATATTCAGCTGTAAATATCATAACACATGCTGTATCTAAACAAAAAAATACGATTTTATAACGTTCACCACATGGTAATGTACCAGCACGTCCAGGCCTATGACCGCATGGTACTGTTTCAACAACATTAGCCATTACACTAACAGCAATAAAAAAACCAGTAACATAATAAAATACTAATGCTGCTGTTGATGTATGTGGATTTTCAAATGCTCGCCACATTTTCTGACGTATATTTGTTAATTCTTTTAAATTTTGATCACCATTCTCTGATAATTTATCATCCATTAAACGTTCAGCATTTTCACGTTTACGATCACGATAATCTTCATAACAACAATCACCAATTACATCTGGCATTATACCAAAAAATGCTAATTCTTCATCATAACTAGTTAAGCATTCATGTTTTGGATAATGTAATTTACCAGTACGATAATAATTTAATATATGACGAAATATATCTGGATCACGATCAAAAAAATATTCTTTACAATCTTCATCATAAAAAAATTCCCGTTCATTTGAACCTAATAATGTATCTGGGTATTTTTCTAATGTATTACGCCATGTTTCAAAACGTCGTCCTGATACATTTATTAATAATTTTTCATCATCAGTTTTACGACGATCTTTTGGTATTGGTGGTGGTGGTAATGGATGTGTTGCTATTGGTACCCATCCTATGGCCGCCGCCCGTGCAAATGGCAGCCAAGCGGCGACCGAGGCCATACTTTGTGGTGGAATGTTACTTTTTCTTCTTTTTTTCTTTTTCTTTTCTTTTTTTTTCTTTTTTTAGATTTTAATTTTGTAATATTTTATTAATTATGGAATTATTTATTTTTTATTTTTTATTAAAATATTTAAATTTGAATTATTGTAAATATTGTCTCAGTTTTTTTTTTTATTTATTTAAAGGATTTGTGTGGTTTTTTTTTTATGCTGTTGTTGTTATTATTTAAGGAAGAAATCGTTGATTTTTTTTTTTTATGTTTTATTTTTATGTTTTTTATATAATTTTCTATTTAGAATTTATTAAATCAAATCTTAAATATTAAAAAAATTGGCAACAAATTATTTTTTTTTATTATTAATTAAATATGAATTATATTTTTTTTTTTTGTGTTTTTATTTTGAATTTGTTGATTATTTCAATTTTTTTTTTTAAAATTATTTTTTAATAAAATTTTTTCATATTTTTTTATTTTTAGTATTTTTTTGATTCAATTCCATTTTGATTGTTATTTATATATATAATTATAATGTCAAATTCAATTAATTAATATTCTGCTAACCACACTGGGCACAAATAATTTATAATTAGTTTTTCAAAATTTTCAATATTTTCTCTTACACTGAGGAAAATTATTTCATCAGTCATATTTTATTTATTTATTTATTATTATTAATTTTTGGAAGTAAGTTTCAAATAATTTATTAATATTTTTTTATTATAAATAAAGTTCGAATCAGTTTGGGTATAAGTTTTTTTTTTTTTTGTATAGAGACGAAGATAAATTTTTCATTAGAGAGCATATAGAAAATATGAAAATATTTCAATAACAACAACAAAGAAGAAGAAGAAGAATGAAAAACCAAATAAAAAAACAAGAAAAAAAAAATATTTGAATTTTTTATTGAATTAATGAATTTTTTTCATTAATTAATGATTTGTTCATTATTGTTTTTTTTTTTTTTTCATTTGCACATTTTGAAATTAATTTTATTTATTTAGATTTTTATTATTTTTTTTTTTTTTTTTTTTTTTTAATTTATTGTTGTTTATATAATATAAATTTTATGGTAAAAATCTACTACATCGCACAGCCAAATATTAAAAAAATTTCAAGATTGACGCATAATGTGTCAGAAACATTTTTTTATGTTTTTATGTTTTTATGTTTTTTTTTTTTTATGTTTGATGGAAATTGTGTATTAATTTTATTATTTATATTGCTGTCCTTTAATTTGTATTTCTTTTAAATTGTTTTGTTTTGTTTTTATGAAAAATTATTTTACACATTATTTTTTTTTTTTTTTTTTGTAATTTTTGTTTGTTTTAAGTCTTATTTATAATATTTAAATTAATTTTTAAAATTAAACTTTTATTTAGATTTGAATTATTGCTTTAATTTCTTTATTGTTTTTTTTTTTTTTTTTTTTTTTTGTTAGACTGAGATAAGTTTTATACCAGCACTCTAAAAATAAATAAATACACAGAATAAAAGTTATTTAAAAATATTATAATGCCGTAGTTACTCTCAATGTTCAGAACGGCTGTCTAAATGCTGTCAAAAAATCAATAAAAAAAAAAAAAAAATCAATTCATATAAAATATATGAATATATAGAAGATTTAAGTATACATATATAGATAAATAGATAAAGCTTAATCAATTCTTTTTTTTTTTTTTAAATCATATCAACGCCCAAGAGCACAACTGTAAGAAGAGGTACACTTGAACACCTTTGTAAATGTTTTGCGTTGAAGCTGTTGTGAATGTTGAGAGTAAATGCGATATAAAGAATAATAATAAAATATAAATTAATATTTTATTATAATTTTAATGATTATAAATATTAGACAAAAACAAAATAAAGATGAAATGAAGATAATTATTATTACATAAAAAAAAAAAAAACTGGGGAAAAATCCGAATTACAAAAATGTTATGACAAAAAATTGCGTTTTCACTATTAAAAGCTTGTTGCAATTTAAAAGTTTCTTCGTCCATTATATAAAGAAACTTATATTATTCGGAATTCATATAAAATTATTAAAAAAAAAAAATTGCAATCATTGAGATAGTATTATGGCTACCCGAGAGGAGTGCACCAAGAACAAAAACAAAAATACTTGATAAAATTCAAGTCATCAAATTAAAGTTTTAGTTTATTTTTGGAAATAAATTTAATTCTGACTAATATAACTTAACACGTTCGCGGACACCAATTGCAATTGCAGTGAGCTGATCATGTGATCTATTGTTTCAGCTATAAACTGAATCACATGAACAAAATTATTGTGTCCTGTCAAAGCGTTAATTCATATATAAATTTTTATTTTCCTTTAAGCTTATAGCATTAATTAAAAAGATTGTATCGCTTGCTACTTTAATTGTTATAAGCTTACTTGATATCTCAATCAAAATTTTAAACCTTAGCTTAAGCTAAACCAAAATATAATATGAAAATCAAATCAGCTGGATAATAAAAATATGAAGTGTCAATAGTGTATAGCTTAAGTTTTCTAACTGCTTCTACGGTTGAACATTACTTTAAGGAAGGGTTAATCTTTAAGTTAGAGCATTGCGAAACTATAGAACATTGAAATTCAATTCTATATTAACCATACACGATATATCAAATAACCTCAATCTAAGATCGGATTCTGATAATACATTTTAATAAATAAATTAATTCTTTGCATATGTTAACTTTTTGAGTTCATTGCGGCGATGACCTTTAGATTTTTAATAAAGGTATTTTCATTATTCTGACCAACTCTTGAAACATAATTTTTGACGTCCAATCATAGCGGAGCAAATAAATTGTTCTATATGTTGCACTATATGCTATGCTTCAATCAGAGCAAAATTCTTTTCATTTTACAGTAAAATTAGCTTGTATAGCTTACAATTAAAAGTACTGCAGTTGATGTTATCGCTTAAAATGAATGATTTTCACGCTATGTAATTAATAATTTGATTTAAAGCTCATTATAATACAAGATAATGTTTTTATGATTTTGGACTGTTGTATACGGTATAGAAAAAATGTGACATTAAGAGAAATAAGACGAAAATATTGTGTCCATTTATAAAATTTGATATTTAAGGAACGTCTTACTCAAAACTACAGACTTGTCTCTTGAAGAAATGGACGAATGGTCACCGTAGTTATAGTCCATCCTGTATTTATACAAATAACAAAAAAAAAACAACAATAAAAACATTTTCTGCCATATTAACCCAGCAATAATTTATAGTAAAATCATGTGTCAGCTACAGTGTAGTAACTGCGGATTAATGAGCTGCTGTCAAATTGTTATTAAGATTTATTTAATGGATATAATTATTAATAATATTTATTACCAGATTTTAGCTTAAATCTTTAACTTTTGTTTTTCGTGGAAATTCACCACTTAATATTTATGTTAAGTATCATCGATGAACATCGCCACTTCATCACATACAAATTTTTATATCTGATGAGAAAAGTCCCTTAGAAAAAATATTGAATTAATATCAGAATATAACACGATATAATACATAATTATTACAAGTAGTTAGATGAGTGTTGCACTGGACTTGAAGATATAAAATAAAAAAAAATAAAAAAAAAAAAAAATAAAAACGAATTCGTTCCCTAAAGAAAATTATGTTTTTCTATATTAGCACTGGCTAGGAAAATTTCTTGTATATACAAAGTTTTTAGAACACTGGAAAATATTACAATATTAATTTTACGATAAAATATTTACATAAAATTGATGTACATTCAAAAAAGTATAGGGTGTTTCATTAAGCATTTTATACAATGTTAAATTGGAAATAAAACAAAAAGTATGAACAATTTTTCATTGATAATGGACGTCCACGGTTACCCCACCTGAGAAAAACGAATTCTATAAACTTATTTTTTTTTTTTGCATATATACTTTTGTACGAATATCATTAATAGCTTGGTCGATGTTGATTTCTAGTGTACATCAAAGACTTAATA